>JAVTVJ010000599.1:600000-1126575 GCA_034509425.1 Eopsaltria australis
TTGAGAAATAAATCCTTCTGGCATTTTTCATCCTTCTAGAGCAATTTTCCACTATTTTTTCAAGATCCTAATGGCATAGAATGAAAGAGTGTTGAGCAGTCTTTGTCTGGGATACTCACTACACATTCAAAAATTCTACTGATTTAAAAACCAGTTTCTGCTGTATTTTTGTGTCAGTTCTTAGATGTTTGTTTTTATGGAATCTCCCTTATTCATTACAGTTTGTTCATTTTCTCAATGCTTTCCACCAGGATTTTGGTTGAGGGATCTTAAATTGCCATAGGTATGCTGACATATCTCTCTACTGTTTATTTTGCTATTGAAGAATGAATGTTCAGTACAGAAGCACAAAATATTAAAAGAAAGGAGGCAGAGCACCATATAGCTCCAAATAATTTCAAAAAGGCAAGGCAAACATATCCCTAAGCTGTTTTGCTTGCTTAGGTTCTACCATCCCATGAGTTTGGTAAGCACTTCCTTGTATCATCTCACTGCTTCCAACAGGAAACACGTGGGGAAATGAATTTCTTCCGAAAATGTTTGTTCCCATCTCTACCTGTTGGTGTCATTTATTGCACATTAATTGATTTGCTTCTCTGACTCAAATTTCCCTTCCAGCTCCAGGTAAATGCTGTGTCTCCACTGGAGATGGTTTTACAAAGCAGTGACACAATGGGGTGTCCTTCACTGGGTCCCCTGTGTGCTGTGGGGCCAAAGGCCATGTGCTTTCAGCTACCCATGAACCCTATTAATGACCCTGTAAAATGCACTCCTGAGCACCCTGGGGATGTTATAATTACTCACTTTATTATTACGTGCCTCTTGAAAAATGTTCTCTAAATATTTTCCTTTTGCCATTATACAGTTCTTAACAAGGATGGCTAAATTATGGTGGACTGAAAGGGAAATGTTCACATCAAAAGGAATAGTAACTTTCTTTCCACCATTTTTTTCTGATCATTTACCTCTCCTACGGGGAAAGACTGAGAGAATTGGGTTTGTTCAGCCTAGAAAAGGCTTCAGAGTGACCTAATTGTGGCCTTCCAGCACCTGAAGGAGCTACAAAAATAGAGAGGGACTTTTTACAGGGGGCTGGAATGAGAGAACAAGGGGGAATGGTTTCAAACTGAGAGCAGGTTTATATCAGATATTAGAAAAAAATTCTCTCCTGTGTGGGTGGGACCATGTATCCAGAGAAGCTGTGTCTGGCAGTGTCCAAGGCCAGGCTGGAGGGGGCTTGGACCAACCTGGGACAGTGGAAGGTGTCCCTGCCCATGGCAGGGGGTGGAATTAAATTATACTTAAGGTTCCTTCCAACCCAAACCATTCTATGATTTTATTACTTAAATTTTTCTCTTTTGATACTTCATGGGCTTGCACATCCTGTGTGTTCAAAGCTGAAAGCCCCTTGCATCGTTGAGTTTCTCCTGTTGTTGTACCTGATGGCTCTTTGGATGCACATTGTTTGGATTTGATTATCATTAAGTTCTTGAATTACTATTAAAGATCACTTAAAGTGGAAATGTACTCACTATTTCATTTATTTTCTTTCTGAGAAAGAAATCACTTAACAAGTACCTTGCTAGCATAGAGCTTTTCTGGTGTGGGTTCTTTCCAGCTGAAGATGTGCTTTAAAATTGTTCTTGATAAACACAAGGTGTTACCTGCACTTTTCAGCAACCACAAAATTCAACATCTGTGGCAGTGCCTGAATTTCATCTGCAGTTTTTCCACAGTAGATGCTGTGGAAGTACTGATCACAATTTCAAATTTAAGGTTCCATTCTTAAATGGCTTTAAAACAATGCACACATTTCTTTTCCTTTCCCCCTCATGAGCACATGATTTTGCTTTTTTATCCTTTGAAAGTTCTATATAGTTGTTGGCTGTTTTCTTTTTATAAATATTTCATAAGTAGCGTTTTGATCTCTGGTTCAAATCCAGTCATGGCAGCAGATGTTCTTCTTGATAGGTTTCTTTTGAAAGTACTGTGTACAAACAAATTTACAAACAGGAGTATATTCAGTAGGTGTAGTGGAACTGATAATATTGAAAAAGTATTATGAAAAATAAATTCTCAGTTTTAACCTTTTTTTTTCTTTTCTGAGACCTACAAAATATGAACAAAAAATATCATTGCTTGACTGTAGAGTATTGGAGATGCAGCTGACGGTTATAAAAAAGTCTGGATCATCTTTAAAACATTGAAAAAGCCTTTGTCTTGCAGACAATGTTGTCTTGCAACCAGCTCCAGGCTATCACAGAGCAGGTCCTCTTGCAAGGTGTTCACGAGCAGCTGTCATTAGGAACCACCAATTTTGTTAGAACCTGATCTATTTTTACCAGGACCAAGCACAAATAGGAAATATTTTGTGTTTTTACCAACAAGGTTTTGCATCTATAGGAGAACAGCCTGGTGCAGTGTCTCTGAAAGAGGTGCAGGGTTTGTTTCTGCTGCCCTGAGCACTAAAGGAAACTGGCTCCATGTGTTTGTTTCTCTTACTCCCATTCTTGTAAGCACCTCTGTGGCTCAGCATTCCTGAAGTCTGCAGGGTTCCAGAAAGACTCTGAACGAATTTTGGATATTTCAGAGTATGTGAAATATTTCAGAATCTTGCTCTGTTTTTACATGGTTCCCTTACAACACTCCAACAAAATAATTTTTAAAAATGAGCCCAAGAGGGTTTATTTTCTATATATGACTGAATGCTGGCATTTGGATGATGGAAATAGATAAGTTCCTTTGTGTGACTGTACAGATGAGAGCTTTTGCCATGAGATTGTGCTTTCCATTTACATGAGCTCTTAGTTTTGTGCTGCTAAAACCTTTTAGTCCTTTAAAAGCTTTTCCCATCACATTCTCTGTAGTTTCTCAGTGTTTCCTCCCAGGAGATCTCTATGATTTAGGTGAAGATGATCAATCTCACTGAAAGAAACAAAATTACTTGTGATGATCAATGTGTGCTAACAGTTAATTGTTGTTAAAGTCATCCTGCAAAGTTGCAGAACCCAGCAGAAACGTACTCAGAACCTGGTTCCAAACTTCTCCCTGCCAAGTGAGCACTATGCAAAAAGCCAAAGGAAATTAAAACAAACATGTGAAGGGGTGTGGCTTTCACCAGCTTCAATGTGAGTTTATAGAGAATGAGGAAGATTTAACAAAACAAACTCAGACTCTTGGTGGCAGCCAGGAAAATGACAATTGGCAGAGGGCACCAAATATAGAGAAAAGTCCAGAAATAAAACCCTTGTCTATTCTGAGGGTGGTCAGATGCTGGATCAGGTTGCCCAGAGAGGCTGGGGGGTCTCCAGTACGTGGAGATATTGAAACCCCACCCGGACACTGACTGAGTAACCTGTTTGACTTGACCCTTGTTCAGCAGGGGAGGTGGTGAACTGAAGCCTCCACAGATTCCAGCTACCCTGAGGCTGTGATTTTGTGATTTTAAGGCAGAGCACTGGGTCCCCAGTACTGTGAGGGAGCAGATTAATTATTCTCTAGACATCTACCTGGTCTTTTAACACCTGATTATCTTGGTAAATCTCCTCTCTGCATAGTCTGGGCTCTCCTGAAAATGAAATTAGGCCATTATAGTTGTCTTAGGCAAAAAAAATAAAGCTTTTCTGCAGAGCAATAGCCATACTACTACCTTTTTTTGACACCAGTAGATGTATCAGCTACTCACATGTGCTAAGGTTTCAGCCTGTGGCTCATGGGCCCAGGAGGGATTACTTATTGTGCCATCCCAATGGAGCAAACTGGCTCTGTTTTGACAGCCTGGCAGTGAGAGATAATGATCTGTCTCCTGGAAACTTAACCAGGCTTATGTCCAGAGCACAGGTGCAGAAACTTTTTCACACCTAAGCCTTTCCAGGGCTTTTGGTAAACCCTGCCTTTACTGTGCATTACCCAGGATTTGAGCAGGGGGGTGGAAGTGAGTGAGAATCAAATGGTCCCAGGTTGGATCAAGTGGAGTCTTACGCTGCAGCTTTCTCAGCTGGAATTTGGGTTTTTGGGAATGGAGCTCCTGACTTTAAGGAATTTTAAAAATCACCTGCAAGTTATCAGATAATGGCAGACTACATTTTCTCTCCCTTCTTTGCCTGTTTTTCCTCTTAGGAAAGGATCCAGTATAAGCTGGCTCTTGGCTTGTTTTCGTTTGGTGCCATTTGTTTACAGTTTCAGCCCCCAACCACTGGCACCCTGGGTTTTTTCTTTGTTTTTGCCATGCCAGGGTGTTTCTTCTGTGCTGCCACTCATCTCACTGTTCCTTTTCCAGACAATTTGGCAATTCCTGAGGACATATTTTTTCACATCTCTTGACACATATTGAAAAATCACACGTTGATAAAGACCAATTTCTTAAGTAAAATCTGCCTGTGCTACGGATGAATACATCGCTTAGGGTACATTAGTGAAATTCTAAAACCTTACTTTTTGGAAGCTGATCATACACTAAAAGCAGCAAAAAGGAAAAAAAAATTAAATTGCCAATTACAGCTAATAGCTTTCTGCAATTGACATGAATAAAGCAGATTGAAGGTACTTTTAAAAGCAGCTTCTCAGTAAATCCAAGTAGTGAAATGTTTTGGAATGAAGCAGTTGTAAAAAGGAGGTTAAATATCCTGTGCTTAACAACTTGCAGAACCCAGAAATCTGCTTTAGAGGTCTCTTTGGGGATTTCTCTGTAAGAATACACCTGATAAATGGGTTTGTTTTCCCTTGAGATTGTTAACATATACAAGATATTATTTGCTACATCTCTTTAAAAAAATCGTCCCCCCCCCAAAATTTTAGTTTTAAAAGACTACCAAAAAATATATAACCCAATGGTAGTGATAAACCTTATTATTTCATTAAGTGTTTTCAATATTATCGACTCTTTTAGCATCAATATTTGTAAGGTGAATCAAACAAGCTGAAGTGGTTTTTCTGAAAGCTGAAAATGTATTTTGTATATTAAGTCACTCATTTTTCAGAAGGAATATTATAGTAGTTTTAAAGATGGAAGAGTTTCAAGAAGAGCAGTGAGCTTGTTATACTATGATAAGCAAAGAGGTAAAGATGACTCACTGAAACAGGGCTTTCTGAACATTTTTATATATATATTTCTCAGCACTGTGTAAAGCACAGATGAAAGGTTAAGAGAGTAATAAACAAAGCTGGAATGTGATTTTGATGGGTAAGCTGCACTTTGATCTTCAGATTATAAAACACTGCTACCTGGGTCAGAACTAACACTCAGCAGGACAAACAATCACTTGTTCGCGGCGCTATAAAATTCACAATTCCTTTTTCTATGCCGTGCTAGCAAATATTCTGTGGCATTAAAAGGAAGGAAAGGGAGAATGTAGGTGTTTTAGCAATTTGTGTCATTTAAAGCGACTCTAAACGTGTGCTGAAGTTTTCTTTAAAGTTCTCTGGTCTTTAACAAATAGCACTGTAAGAATGGATTTGCAGCAAATACTGAGCAACTTTAAAGATCTTGAAAATACTAAAAACATATGAAATTGTTTAAAGCCAGGAATGAAATTGTAGATTATGTGGTATCTTAAAAGAAGAACAAAATCAGCTGTGCTTTTATTTCAGGATTGCATTTCCTACTGCACCAAACTGTTCTGTATTATGATTCCACAGAAACCTTGAATATCCTGAATTGGAAGGAATCCTAAAGGATCATCACAGTCCAGCTCCTGGTCCTGCTCAGGACAGCCCCAATTTCCATTTTCTGCTCCTCATTCATCCCTTCAGAAAGATGTCTACTTCTATTTAAGTTTCTTGGTTTCACTGGTGTTTTCCAAGCACAATTAACTGTGCTCTCAGATCTGAAGCTGTGCCATTCCTGTCCCTGGGACTGTTCAAAAATAGGTGGAGCCTGAAGAGGAGAGTCTGAGATAAAAGAAAGGGAGCATGATAGACAGAAACAGTACAGGAGGAAATCTAGACCCTTCAAAAAACCATGGGTTTCATGTTTCCTTTCTTTTGGTGTCCCTGGCTTTTGTGGCTACAAAGGGTTGAGAGCCTCAATGATTTCTGTTGGTCCTGATTAACTATAAATATGAGTAGTTCTGCTGATTGCAGTTAGGTTGCTTACATGGATAAAATTAATATGGAATAGATTTTTATCAAGTCTGAGTCTTGGAGAATACAGTAACAAAAATAGTGAAGGCTTATTCTTAAGGAAACTGGAAAAATAAATGTTTTCCCCTTGGAATCTCAGTGCAGGAAAAAGTGTGATTTCCACTTGACCTATATTTAGCTTATGTATCAATTGTAAAATAAATATTAGTAATTCTAAGGACACTTATTGTTCTTGATTATCTTAATAAAGCCATTTTAGCATTTTACGGGAACACAATAGTAAAAATTACCTGTTTTTAAATAAACAAAACCCAACTGTTGAAAACACCTTCTTTTTCCAATGAAAACTACACCTATACTGACCTTTTTATGTACAAGATAGTCACCCTATTATTACATACTGTGAATAAGGTTATCACAAATGCATAGATTGTGCTTGAAAGTGTGACCATATCTTTTAATTATGTCCTTGATTCTAGCAAATTTCAGGCAATAAAAAACCCATTAATTTTAATTGTGTTGGATCAAGCCCCATATTTATAATGTGATGTAATTGTCCACTGCATTCCTGACATCTGGCAATAAAATTCTCCATCATAAAGCACTAGATTATATTTATTGGTGCAGGATTAGCCATCAGGCAATGGTTAGTCAGGAACAAAAGTCTATTCAGAGAATTCCTTTATCAGTGATTAGGAAATTAAGTCAGAATATACATTTATTTATATTTATTTAAAAGTTATATTGCTTCTGTCACAATGATCTCAACAAAAAGTAGATACAAGCTGTTGTTCCTGACAGAACAACTCCATTTCAATCTGTTAGAGGTTGAAGGATATGCATATTTATTCCTTTATTTTTTTCCTTTCCAGAGATTTCCACCAATGAAAATTTGGCTAGCAGGACAGAATTGACATGCCATAAGTTTGAGCTGGCATGTTGTATCACAATGTTGGGATATGCCTTATCTGGTAAAAAAAGAGATTTTTAGTGTAATTTACCATTATTTCCAAGCAGAAGAGACAATACTGGAAATACCCAGATTGCTAAAAATGCTCTGGACTACACCAATGCCACTGCATGCTATTTTTCTGTTTGTTAATTATACTTGACTAATTAATTAATGACTTTCTCTTTGAGTCATTACAGAGAGATTGATGGAGCTTACGACTCTGAGACTTCCAATACTGTAGCTGTGTACAGTCCAAATATTTGATTTTTGGGATGCAACAGGGAGATTAAGATAATTTATCCCATCCCACACTTCCATCCTGATGGCATTTGCTCTGCCCCTCAGCCAGGGAACACTGGCCTGGCTGCTGCCTGTGCACAGCTGAGTGGAGCCCAGGAGGGGAATGATCATTGCTCACTTCTCTCTTGTTTTACACCAAAAAGCAGGTGGTGATGGCATTTTCCCTTCCCTTGATCCTCCAGACAGTACAAGGCACTTTACACCAGTGAGTGCATGACACTTAAAGCTGCTGTAGAACCACACACCCTCAGAGACTCCGTTCCAGGGCTCCTTGACAAGGAGCCTGAGTGCTCTGCTGAGTTGTGTGGCAAGCAGGGAAGTTAATAAAGGACCTGTGTCAACCTGAAAGCCAGAGTTTACTGTATCCTTACATCTAGAGTAGTAATAGAAGAGAGACCAGAAATCTAGCATCATGATCCATTTGGATTTTAGGAAGCCTAATCTCTTGTTCTTCACATAATAAAAACTAAATCAAACATCACAGCTAGTCACGTATTCTCCCCCCTCTGCTGAATAGCTCATCAAAGTCTTTAAAATTACTTAATGATGGTTGAAAAAAGTGACTTGATAACTTGTTTAAGCAATTCAATCTGTTGTAAGTTTTTATGGGACTAACCTTTTCCTGCTACTTCTTTTCAGACTCTAAATTTGGATCTGATTTGTATTAAAGAAAATTGAAAAAAATTTGCAATTAAGTAGTTTTTCCAGGGTGTCCTGTTGCTGTACAGCTTTTGGTAATATTTTCAGAAACTGCCTATGCCAGTATTTCTGCTTTTGTTTTAGAGAATAATTAAATTGTAGTGCATAAGGCTATCTAGAATTTTATCAGTAAAGTAAGTGGCCAAAGTGATATGTGTCATTGCATGAGTGATGGAGCAGAGGAAATAGAACAGCAATATTAGAATTATTTGTTAAATTAGCTTAGATTCATTGTTGTTTCTGAGCTGCATGGCCCCTAGAGCCTGTTAGAGAGACAGAGGCGGGTGAATGTGACAGAGCTGTGTATGCACGACACTGAATGGCAGATGTGGCTTGATGTCACTGGTTTTGGTTTAAAAGTGTGGTGTTTCTTTCTCTCATCTTAACCATTTTTAGCTCTCCTTTTTGATCACAGGAGATCTGTATCTAAGAAGAAAGGTTCTTCCACCCCCATCAGCATCAGTTCAGTAAATCTAGGTGTCATCTGCCTAACAGCATAATGAGCAGTAATAACTCATAATGACCATAATGAGCACTAACAGCTGAACATGTCAAATATACTGGAAAAAAGAATAGTTCCCTATGGGACTCCAGCCTCCTCAGAGTGGAGGTACAAAGAGCTGCTGCAGATAGCTGTGAACTGCTGAACTGCAGTGCAACCACAGGTTGCTCAAAAAAATCATTTCTAGAGGGGGACAGCTTTTTGTTGACATTTTTTGACATTATATCCGTGATAAAATTAGATTTCTCAGAGGATTTTGAAACAAAACAGTTGTTGAGGTTTCTAACCAAACCTGAAGGTTCTTTTCATCAAGGCAAAACCACAGTGCAGATCTCACACTGGGCCCAGGGCAGGACACTGATTTGGCTTCTGGTAAAGGGGGGATCAAATTTTGAGAGCAGCTGTGGCATTTGAGGTAAAATGTGACCCAATAACTGGTTAACTCTGTATCTATAACACAAGCAGGTCTTGGGAGTAATACAATCAGGTAGGCTCCATGCCATTCCCACTAGTGTTTGCAGCTACAGATGTCCCAAATTAATTTCCTTGATTTGTCTTACACAGAAGTTTGTTGATTTTGCTATTCTCATAGTTTAGGCCTCTGGGAATATTCTGACATTTTGTATGAGGGTTTTTTTGTTGGGTTTTTTGGGATTTTTTTGCTTGATTTTGCTGATGCATCACAGGAAAATATTTCTACATTTACCTGGAAAATTAAACTGTTACAGATATCATCGTGCTTCCCTTGATACTGGCTGGTGCTCTATGCAGGAAATAGTAACAGTAGCACTATTTTCTTTTAAAATGAGCTTTTAAATCTGTGTAAAAATTCAGCTGTATTTTGATCCATTATATTCTAATCTTTATGTGTGAAAATTTTTATATGAGACTATGAAAATAAAATTAAGCACCCAGGTTTCAATCCCATGATAAATAGTGAGAGAAACTGTAGGAAACAATGGGATGTGTGATCAAGTGTATCCTCAAGCAGATTTTGGGCATCAAAGATGTTATTGAAATAAGGCTGTTGCCTAAAATTGATACAATGTTCTTTAGCTGAAGTACTCATCAAGTTTTTAAGTGCATGCATATTTTTCTCAGTAAGTGGTCCAGTTTGTTTCACCTCAGTTAATTGCAGTCATGTGGAAATGTTTGAGAGTCTGAGAGTATCAATATTTATCAAACAACAGGGAAACATAGGGAAATATAAGGAAATGTAAAAAATTGTTGCTTTACTAATCAGCAAGGAAAGCAAGACCGAATGTCATAATCTCCTAAACAGTCTTTGTGATGTGGTACTAAATACAGTCAGATAAATACACCCTGAGCACAGCAACTGACTGCACTGGGTTTGGAAAATATCTTTCATGAAGCCTGTGTAGGTGGAGACATTTTCAAGGAATGCCAGTCTGTTGTTTCTGTAATGGGAAAAATTATGGCTAATCTTGAAACCTTTTTTTTGTTTAGCTGGTATGTAAAAGAAATCAGAAAACATCTCAAAATGCTAATACAGAAAGTCCTCTAAATACTGAGAATTATTTTGCATAGGTTAATCACTTTATGGGAAATATCATACTTAATTAGATCAGACACAGAAAAAGTCCTGTGAGGAAGACAGTGTGACTGCTCTGTGTTGACCACAGAAAATGTCTCTGTGCTTGAATACAGGGTTTTATATGTTCCTGTATGTGCATACATTCAGGCACACACTTAATGTTATAGTTATTATCTAGCAGTGCTTGGTATGTACTTGATGTGTCACATCATTTTATGAAACACATTTAATCATCATTATTTCCTTGTAAAATATATATGATTCTTCCATCCCAATTGAGATACAAGAAAAGAGACTTTCTAAATGTCCAGCCCTGAGTCCACGAGAAGCAAAAACAGCAATCATGGAATGATAGAAGGTCTGGATTAAAAAGGATCTTAAATATAATCTAATTCCAAGTTCCCTGCCATGGGCACACCTTCCACTATTCCAGGTTACTCAGAGCCCCATCCAACCTGATTTTGAACACTTCCAGGGATGGGAATCCACAGCTTCTCTGGGCAGCCTGGGCCAGTGCTTCACCATCCTCACAGGAATGAATTTCTTCCTAAAATCCCATCTAACCCTGCTCTCCTCCAGCTTAAGGCCATTGCCCGTTCTCCTGTCACCCCATACCCTTGCCCAGAGCCCCTCTCCACCTCTCCTGCAGCCCCTCCAGGCACTGGAAGGGGCTCCAAGGTCTCCCTGGAGCCTTCTCTTCTCCAGGCTGAATAACTCCAACTCAGTCTGTCCTCACAGGTGAGGTGTTCCAGCCCTGGAATCGACTCAGTGGCTTTCCCCTGGATTCTTTCCAGCAGGTCAATCCCAGTTAATGATCAAACCCCCTGGAAACACTGGCCCAAAAGAGCCATCTGCCAGGCTGCTCAGCATTCCACTGGTCCAGATATCTCATGTGCTGCTTTGCAAATCCCTCAGCTGATGAGAAGATAAAACATGATTTTCAGGAAATAGGGACTATTAAAGAAAAAATACTTTTAGTCTTTTAGTCTTTCAGTCAGTCAGAGAGGGATGTCTTTTAGAATCGTATTTAATTTATAATTAAACTTATTATTTTTAAAAGAAGCATAGGTTCATCCATAGTATAAATAAGGTACTTTAGTGAAATAATCTATATTTGAGGATCCAAATGTATGGTATGACTCTTTTTTTTAACCCCTTCACAAGTATCCATCTGCTTCAGAGGAGTTTTTCACACACTCTTCATTCTGACCAGGAAAGGATTTCTTATAATAGTGTCCTATTTCTGAAGCATACATGGACTAGAAATGCATAAAAGTGAAAAGGGTTTTAAAGGATTAGTAAAAATGGATGAAGTGGATTCCTAGCTGCAACCAAGTTTTGCTTTGTGCCTTATGATTACTTGAAATGTAAAAAATCTGTCCAACAGCAGCAGGTGACCAGTCTCTGAAATACCAGTTATTTACATGTCATTGCCAATGGGCAAGTGTCAAAAGGAAAGAAATCCCCAGCAGTCTGAATTTTTTGATTTTTGCCTAGAATTCTTAGGTTAGTAATACCTAATTCAGATCGCTCTTCACCTCTAGATCATAATTAGAATATATAGATCTGAAATGTAAAATACTATTTTTTCACCTTCTCCTTGTTGTAAACCACGTGTAAATCACATAAATTTATATCCACAGTAAGGAGGTTGGAACCAGATGATCTTTAGGTCCCTGTCAACCCAGGCCATTCAATGGTAAATCATAATCCCTGCAGGTACCAGCACAGTGTTCTTTGCCTTTCTGCATACATGCTAATAGTTATTCCTTCTGCCTTTAAAGTGAATTAACTGGGAAATTTGGATAAATCAAGGGAAACTGCTAAGGAGAGCTCTTGAATTTACGAAGGGGACCAGTACAAAGGAAGTGTAACACTGCAGATATAACACATTTTTTGGGCAGGAGCACCAGTGAGCTTGTGAGGATGCAAGTTAAAGTTCAGAGACTTAGTAATGTTTTTCTTTTGTTCTTTCTTTCTCCTCTTCATTGTTCTACTTTATGAGTTAAGTACTTGTCCTGTGATTTTAGTTTAGACAGATAATTCTCTGGTACTTTCTCATTTTCCAGTATCAGATCTGGCTTAAGGGAGACACCAGACATCCAGTTGTTATTAAATTGTGCTACAGGAGTGTCCTGGCAATACCAAATCTGATGGTATCCCTTGGCCTATGAACCACCATGAAAAAGTCTTGGTGAATCAGCTAGAAAATCCTTTCTTGCCTACCTGAATGGAAAATTTCCAATTCTGGCCAGGGATTTGCTTTTAAATAGAAAGGAAATAAAAAAAATACAAAATAAAATGCTGAATGGAGTCAGCTGCAAAGCAGAGTGCTCTGTAATCCTGGTGATGCAGAAATCAAATGGAAACCAGGATGAGCCAGTCCTTAAAAATAAGTGTGAGCAGCAGCCTATTAGGAAAGCAAAGCTTTACACAATAAGCCATATTAAATCTTATCCTTGGTCCTATCAACTTCTGCAGATACTATTCAACTTCCTCTCCCATTATCTTATTCATCTTTCTGAGGCAAAAAAGAGTAAATTAGGGATTCCATTAAAGACAGATTTTACAGGAAAAAAAATTGTGCTGGCCCTGCTCATTGTGAGGCAAAACCTGTAATTTTTGTTTGTAGGTTGTTTTAACAAACAGGGAGGATTTGGGGCGAAAGAGTGTTGGTTTTGGGTTTGTGTTTGTTTTGTGTTGGTTTTGCCTCTGGCTTTTCTTGTGTCCCATGACAGTGCTCAGCTATGCAGGCTAAAAGGATAACTTTCCTTCTGACTCATAAAAATGCTTGAGTAAATTACTCTTTTTAGGTTTTATGATGCTACAGAATATACCAAGTGGCTATATTTTTTTCCTTGGGATTTGATGGGGGTTTTGTTTGTTTGCAATGTTTTTTGGGTTTTTTTTTTGTTTTCCTTTGTTGTTGTTGGTTGTTTTTTTTCTTGAGGGGAAATTCCTAATAGATGGTTTTTTCACTTCTTTTCTTCATTTGTTCCTCTTTGATGTTAGTTTGTAGTAATTTGTATAAGAGGGGCATACGAAGAACAGTAGAAAGAATTTTAATGCCATTCCTTGGTTATAATTAAGAAAAAAGTAGGAATATATTTCCTTGTGTATGTCATTTATAACAGCTTGGGCAATTTTCTGGTGTACTGCTGAGTGATCACCTTTGGGGATATGGACTCTGCACATGCCCTAGTCAGACTCCAAACTTCTTTTTTGAGTTTTCGACTCTGTCTCGCCACTTACCCTCTCTCTCGAGCCACATTAAGGGTCTCCAGCAGTGAAACCTTGACTGAAGTGTTATTACCACTGAAATATAATTGTGCATGACAGCGAGTTGCTACCACCTACTGCTACTCACATGGCTGAGCTGACAAGAATAAAGTTTTCTGGCAACAGGCATCTGCCAATTTGTATCATGACATTGTGAGTGCTGGTCACTGGAGTCACCTGAAAAAGCCTGGCAGCTGATGGGAGGGCAGACCTTGGACTCCCTGACATTATTGAGAGTTCAAAAAGAGACAAGTCTGCTTGAGTCATGGCCTTGATGAGAAGAGTTCTCCTTTTTGTACAGCAGAGTCTTCAAGAGAGACTGAGCTGCAAAGTGTTGTGTCTGGGAAAGCTGTTGTATTCCAGCACCCTTGGTGCATATCTGAACTCTTAAGAATTGTATCTCCTGTTTTATGCTGAAGCAGCCACATCTTGTGCTTTTTATTTCCCTCCCAGATTTGCTTTCTGAGTGAGGAAACTGGGAGGGAAATATCATTTTTCTGTCAGGAAATCCAGGTGCAGTTGTGTGGGCAGTTTCTGTCGGAGGCAGAGTGGCAGAGCCTGTCCAGCCCGGCTCCTGCCCCAGCCCTTCCCTGCTCAGCAGCTCAGCCCTGTCCCCAGCCCTTCCCTGCTGCTGGCTCTGCCTGGCTGATTGCTCAGGAACCATGGCAACCCTCACCTTACAACTCCCTCACAGCCTGCTTTTTGCACATTTGTGTTTGTAGGTATCTGCTCCGATCTGGAAAAGTGCTCCAGCCCACTCCAGTTACAGCTGCTCCCTGGGCTGGGTCTTTGAGGGTTTTCTCGGGCTTTCACAGAGACCAGGCAATCCTTAGATAGGAACTGAATTGGGCTGCTACTTTCCATCACAATGAAGTGGAAATGTATTATCTTACTCCATTGTTGTTTCTCCAAAAATCACTGTAATAACAGTGAATAATTCTCAGGTTTCCCAAGAGAAAAAGAAACCTTTTTTAGCAGTCACTTCTTGTCTTGAAAAGATGAGCCTTCATAAGCAATTGCAGCCACCTGACTTGGAACTCTGCCCTGCCAGGAGTGAGCTGGTACAAATGCTTCACACCCCAATTGTTTATACATTCTCTCCCCATCTTTCCTCAAAAAAAAAAAAAAAAAAAAAATCAGATCTATCATATCCAGATCTGTCAAACAGAATGATCTGATCATGAGCCTCACTTTCTTCACCTGTAGGACCATCTATTTATACATTCATCTCCTTCTCCCAGCCTAATAATGTGTTCCCATATCCAGGTTTCATTATTTTGAGAAATCTGTCTCTATTTTACCTGAAGGAGGTACAAAAATTTTCTCATAGCAGACTGGACTTTTGCAAGATGCTCTTAATCCCTTTTCTGATCAGGAAGTTTTACTGCACTTACTGTCTCAAATTACAGCATGGTATGAAAGGGCTAAAGCAAAAATGGACTTTCAGAGTTAGATATATATATATATATATAGCTAGGAAATATCACAGAAATTGTGCTAAAAATAAAAAAGGTATTATTCACTTCCTTAAAGCATATTAAGATCATGGACACTTATTTTTTCCCCCTATGGATTAGTTCTGCTCCCTCACAAACTCCCAGAATCAAACCCTGGATGCTCAATCATGGTTTGTGAATAGCTCAATCTAAGCTGCTTTTTTTTTTTTTTTTTGTCAAAAGAATATACTGTCCCAAAATTACATCTAAAAGGCATAATTTCTGAAAGAAATGTGATGTAACTAGCACTTGAGAATACGGTTAAAATGAAATGTAAATTTGCATGAAGGTGACTTGCAAACAAGGTGATCTCATTATTTTCTATGCATATGTCTTTAATTTAAAAATATGCATTACAAGGAACATACTAAAGTTTGATGAACTTTTGAGTAGCCAAGGCCACCTTTCTTTTTTTTCCTCTACTCATCATGAAACATCTCCAACAAAGAGTCTTGAATACAAGACATAGAATATAGTTTAAAAAAAATCTCTGAAATTTTTTCTTCATTTCCTTCAGAATTCTTTCTAAGAATGATACAGGCACGAGATCCTCACTGTGGAGGCAATAAACTGTTCCATATCAAACACAAAAGGAAGAACTTTCTTTGTAATGCAGGAGAAGGAATAAGAGCTGGTTTCTTTTTGCTTCCTATCCACTCCTTGTTTAAAAAAGATTATGACATAATTTCTTCTTCTGCAGAATAGAAAATTGCTACTTGTAATATTTTTTATAAAGCTGTCATCATTCATTACTATTTATAAAGTGGTTTGAGATCCCCAGAGAGCTGTATCCTGTAAGTGAATTTTCACTCCCTCTACAACCAAAAAAATAATAATAATTATTAATACTATTTTTAAATTTCCTTGGTCACCTGAATTGGACTGGTATATATTATTTTTCATTTTTAAAAAACCCAGCAGTTTTCATCTTTGCATTCTAAAGGCTGTGTAAAGCAACAGTACTTGCAACTTCATTTTTCGGGATATATACACAAATTCAAAAAGTGAAAAAAATATCTGTTTCTCCTTCTAGGATATTTATTATACCAAATAACAACACCCTTGGATCTAACCACTATAGCTGTTACAAAAACTTAGCCTCTGTTATACAAAAATATTTTTTTAAAATACTGCCATTTAGACAGGTATTCCATATATTCCACTTTCCTCTTTCCTTCTTGCTGTTTTATAAAATAGACTATGATTTTTATCATGGGTTATCCTACTGTAAACACACAGCTTTAATTTCCAAGGGCATCTCCCTTCCTGACTCCTGTGGTAATCCTCAACCTGCACACTATTGGTTTTCATTTCCTTTTAAATGTCAATTTTAAACCCTTAAGTATTGAGTCCAAATTAATATTTTATATGGGCTCCTTATTCATCATATGGAGCAAATTGTCTAGAATAGGTCATTTATGTAGTGCTGGACATTTCTCTACAACAATAGCTCTGAAAAAAATTCTCCCACCTTGCTTGGTAGCTGCTCCAATAGTAATTTAGAAATTGGTGAAGGTAAGATTAAAAAGTTGACAAAACTTTGGCTGGCACTTTGGAAACAGAAAAGGGTGGTCTTTAAAATACTAATTGTTAGAGATTACATTGACTTCATGCTTTTTCTCTATCAGTTTGAATACACTGCTGATGAAAAGTCTCAATTATTAACCCTGGAATTTGGTTATTCATTCCAAGCCTGGGTCCTGATCAAGAAATCCCAGTAAAACCTCCTATGAAGCACCTTCTCTTGTGGAACTGAACTGATTTTGAGTGACTTTGTTTAAAGGGAAAATGTAATTATGAACAACAACAAAAAAATCAACAGGCAAATGTTTGTCCATCCATCCTGTTTTAGGATGGACACTTGGGCAGTTGAAAATAGAAAAAAGATCACTAAAGATGTTTGCACAACTGGGTGAATACCACAGGCACTGGGTTATGTATTCACACACCTAGCCAGGATCCATGCAGGGTAATTAAAAGACTTGGGAGGTTTTATTCAGATTAGTATTGATATCAACACTTCACAATTAAACTTGGAAATTAAGGAAGATTAACTCTAGTAATACCTAAATATTGCATGAATATTTATTGGATTTAAAGCTTGTTTTCTAGAGAAAACAAAGGTTTCCTCTGTGTCCTGTAAAGATTTTTCTGTGCTTCCTACAAGCTGAAGTTTAGTACAGATTTTTTTTTAATCAAATTGTCCCTGAAAATTCAAATTATTCTTCCATCATGGGAGACCTGTTGGCTCTTGCGTCTGGGTGTGAGTAGTTTCAATCATTTTTAAATAATTTAATGCACTTTTCTGTCTACCAAAAAAACCCCATTTTGAACTCTTCCCAGTTCTGTTCTATGCAGTGGGTATCGAAAGGGGACGATGGAAAACTTGCCCAAAAACAATTTTATTTTTTGCTGTGGTCATTTGTGGGGCGTTTTTCTTCTGGAATTTCTGTTTGTTTGATACCAACATGACTGGTATCAACTGTGGCATTTTAAACAACCACCTTAGCTCTGCCTTTGTGGACTCCACATCTCAGCCTAAATCAAAAAGAAGCTCTGATGGGCAAGAGCCAAAAGGAAGAATAGATGGAGAAAGTGACAGAAGGTAAGTATCATAATAACTGGTATCATCTTTAACACAGTACAATTATAATAAATTACTACTACATAGTATTTAAAACTAAAGAAGTGAGAACATAAGGTGTAGGTCAAAGTGATGTTTTTTGTTAGTAGGAAGACAGACTGCCAAATTTAATTTTCAAATGGACAAAGAGCATTTGAGTGTTGATCAAGAATTCACATAAAGTCCTGCTTTTAATTGTGAATCCACATGAAGAAAAACATCTTTGTCTCTCAGTTGTGGAAATACAAGCATCAGTTACTAAATTAATGACTGGATGTGGCACTTGGTTTGCTTGACAAGGTGGTGTTTGGTCAACAGTTGGACTTGATGGTATTTGAGGTCTTTTCCAGTTTGATTCTGTGAAATTTGTTGCAGTTCATTGGCCTGACAGCTAATAGATGCAGACATTGGCAATTTGCTTAGTAGTTTATAATTTATTGTCACTTTTTAAATTTAGAATGTGATCTTCCATTGTATTTAATCTATTTGCATCATGGATGACAAATTTCTTTCCTCAAGGGCAATCCCTTATTATCATAAACTGCTTTTACCTGAACTGTCACATGAAAAGAACACTCAAAACTGTAAGAATTTAAAATTCTGTAGTTTGACTATTGATTTATTGTCATTCTTGGAAAAATACACTTTTAAACTCATCACATTTCACTTCAAATACAGAATGGACTCTCTAACTGCTTTGACTCTTCAGATCTCTTTTTATGTGACACATAATGTGGGAAATTATTTATTTTCCTTTTCAGAATAATATTATGGGGAAATACAGTGCAGCTTGTTTCTTTTAAACCTTGGGAAATTGTTCTGGCAAGGAAGAGTTTACATCATTCACATCACACAAGACTGTCTGCTGAATTTGCATGTTCAGCTTGAAAAAACCAGTTGGAGGTTCTTGGAGATGCTACCTTACCATTCTTTCTGCTGAAGCCAACAGAGTGGCAGGTGGCTAAATCTCACCTTTGTTGCCTCAGTTAACCTGGTCTTGCAACACATGAGTATTTCAGGCTGGTGGCTCTGCTGCTGTAAAAAAGTAAGTTAAAAATAGAAAACAGAGTCTTCCCAGCTGAAAACTAAAAAATCTAAGCCCTGCAAACACTTACAAATGCAGCAATGAGAGCAAAAGGGAAGTGGCTGGTATGGAAAAACAGGATCTTCTGCTTGCACGCCCAGTGTGGCACACAGGCAACACACCTTATCTGCACCTGCTGGCATAGCAGGTGTCCACTGGGAAGTAAAAGAAACCTCATTTCATGGCAGTGTTTCACCTGGCTCTGGCAAGATGAATGGCCAGTTTGCCCTCATTAGTTCAGGTGACACCACCAGCTTTAAAATGGCAAGAAGCAGAGTGTGCTTTACTTCCAACAGGATGCTCTAAGCTACAGAAAGAAATATTCCATTTCTTCACAAAGAAAGCATTTAGAAAACAAATGGGAAAGAGGTGATATTCTCACTTTGTTTTTGACTTGGACTCTAACTTGAATAGGCTGGAAGGGATGTGCTTTGTGAAAACAGTGTATTAGAGAAGATAAAATCATTTGAAGAAATGTCATCTGGGACTACAATATAGAAGAAAAAGCTATGCCACAGTCCTCTTTTTCCTTCCTAGAGATGCTTTCTATGACGTGAAAGGGGAAGCAGAGCTGTTCCCAAAGGTCATGGAAAGCAAAAGAAAATATTTTCTTAATGAAAAGGGCAGTGCTTTTCTTAAATTGTCCTTCACTGGCCTGCTTTTATGTGAACCAACTCTGAGTACCAGACAGTAAAAGTAGCCTTTCAGGAAGGTTTTATTTGATATGAAATGTTTGCCTCTTTTTTAACAACGAAGTCCTGCAAATGCTAAATCTTTCGGCAAAATCATACCTAATTCAACATTATACAACACAGTAAAATCATTCTAAAAGTGGGAAGTATGAAATATACAGGCTTCCCTTGTCTAAAACAAGAAAAGCCTCTACAGGGGATATGTGCTGTCTCAGAGAATTTGTTTCTAGTAACATATTGCAGAATCAGAGAACAGGAACAAAAAACAATTTGTTCTGTACTCTGAGCTCATTTTTTACATTCACATATATATATTAACAATAGAACTTTCAGCTTTTAAAACACATAAGGATGAATTTCATCAGTATAGCACTTAATTCAACATACTGGTGCATCTGTTGAATCTTAGTCTAAATGTTATTTTTTATGAGTAGCACTATATTCAGTGTCTCAAAATCTGTAGAAACTAGACTCGTTAACACCCAAGGGGAAACCATAAGAAGTGGATGCAATCTGATGTTTTGGCCTCTTCTAAGAACATGAGCTGAGCTTTATCAGCATGTTTAAACAAGCCAAAGCCTTGTTTTGATAAGCATTATTATATTTTCATAAACGTGTCTAATTTAATTATGCCAACATCAGGAATCATGTAACCATTGCAACTGGATCAGTTTTGGAAATCAGCTGTTACTGCTGCTAGGGCTTAAGACAGAAGAAACTGAAAAATCCAAACTGAGGACAGCAGTGTAAATTCTGACTTTTCCTCCACTATGGTTGATGGCTGCTTTTACACAGAAAATCCTCAGAACCAAAGAGTGCTTTGGGTCTAAATATTTTTCCTTGGTCTTACTGCTGTCACATTATTGTGTCATCACAACACTTGGAGAAGCAGGACGTTCCACAAGGGCTTTATGCAGCTTGTCCTTGACTACACAAAAATTTGGCGAGGGTGCAACCAAAGTTACACCACAGAACCTCTTTCAACAAACACATCTTGCCACTAACACCACCAGAAAGTCCTCAGGTGACCTTGAGCTGCACATTATTGAGGCTGTGCAAACTCACTGCTGTGAAGCTCATTTATCTAAATGAAGGAGTTTCTTTAAGCATGACAGCGGGAGAGGAGGAATGGCTTGTAGTCTTTGCTTGTTTTATTTTATTCTCATCCCTCCTATTATCTCATCTTGTAACCTTGGTTAAGTCCATTAACCTCTTTATGGCTCTGTGTCATTTCCCATGTGTTGTCCTTTTATTCTGAGCCATTAAGAGCAGGTCTGTACACACAGTACGGGCTCACCGGGGCCCTTAATGCCTCTGCGGCAGAAATTGCAAATAATTGAGGTAACCTATCAACACCCAATAAGCCAACACAGAGCTACCCAACCATCCATGCCATTTAATTTTCAATCTGGTTAATGTTTTAATTGTTTTACTCCCCCTCTTCTGCTTAGTGTTGTCACTGTGTACATGGGAATATTCAACTTTCTTCTGCGTCAAGCCACCGACAGCTCCAGACACAGGGCAGAGGTGGGCTGGGACTTGATGGGAACAAGGTGACATTGCCAGGGTGAAGAATGCTCCCTAGAGAAAGGCTTCATTCACATTTCTGACAATTGAACTCTGAGAGTTTGTTTTTGTTGGGTATTTGGCACCACACCTTTTCAAAGAAGTCAAAAACCATCAGGGCTCTACTGGGTCCCCAAATTCTACTGTGGAGCATGTGGCCATTTGAAACAGAAATTGTAATCTTCCTTACAAATGTCCCTGCTCCATTCTGTCCTAAGCAGTTGTTTCCACCCTCTCTAGCAATCCGTCAGAATAAGTAATTTGTTGCACTTCACAATTTTTATCAGATTTTTTATGAAAAAAGGAGTTATTTTCATGCTTTTCTGAATTAAGACATGGATTTTAATTAAAATTGAGAATTAGTGCTTTCTGTGTCTTTTTAGGTTAATTTTCCATTTTTTAACCTTTTATGCTACTATTTCTTGATACTAATATTCATAACACAACATTCTATTTTAATTACTTCCTCCTTTCACTATCTCATCTCTGTATGCATGGCTTTAAACACGTAAATAAAAATTCATTATTGAAAATCCAAAGCAAACAAATTAAGAAATGGATTGTCCGATTTGTTTTTATTTCTATGTGCTCTTTATTAGTATTTCCTGATGGGTTTGCTCTCCCTTTGCTTGGATATGTGCTATTTCCTTTAAATAGTTTATCTTTTTATTCAGGTAGGAAACTGCCCATGTCTTACAGCACTGGATAGGGATAAACTCTACCTTGTTCACCTTGTTCAAACTAAGAGATTTGTCTCACTTTGCCAGGGTCCTAACATGGTCTTTCTGATTTTATTAATAGTTCATAAAGCCCAAATTTATTTGCAGAGGAAGGCCCAGATATCTTCTCAGGGTCATTTCATAGACAGAGGCCCAGGGTAAGCCTTTAAATCCAGTCTTATCATCTCTTTTGCTGAGGTTTTTATTTCTACAAAACTTTGTAAATCACTGCCTGAGATTTCCAGTGTTTATGTGCATGTTTGCACTTTTCAGTGTAAATTAGTACCTCCCCAGTCAAAAAAATCTCTTGCAATGATGGATTACAGGAGCAATTTGAGAATATAGCTTCAAAGGCTTTGTGTGCTTTCCCTGTTGAATGAGAACAGGTTCCTGCCTGCATCTCCCTGACTAGAAATACTTAGGTAAATTGTAGATTATTAATTTAATGTAGATAATTATCATACCCAGATTAATTGATTGGTTAAATTTGAAACTGATTATTTTTGCCCATTTGCAGCCTGGAAGATTTGGTGGAAATGATCTAGCAACTTTTGGAGGGTTAGGAGTATTTCAATTTTCAATTTTCAAATCCCTGGTTCTCATACCTGAGCCATTCATACTTTGAAGGGCAGCTTCACTGGTACAGTCCATTTAGCCACAGTTTGAGAGTGACTGAGGCCACAGAATAAGTACAGAAGATTTGAGTTCATTTCTGTCTCATTTACTTTGCTCTTGCCACAAATAAATCTCATGTAATGGCCTTACGCAGAAGCAAGAGTTTTAAAACTTTTTAGAATTTTTGACCTTTGGGATTTTTTTCCTCCTAAGATAGGCTTGCATGCCAGTATAAAATATTTATGTCAATTCCCAATATGAAAAAAGAAAAAGTGTGGATCGTTCCTAGTTCTGTTCACACGAAGCTGAGAGCCACTCTTCCAAACAGAAACACAGCCGTTCATCTTTATATCATATTACAAATAAGTCAGGGGTATTGCTTTGGTAGCTTCATTCTTTATTCCAGCTCAGATCCATTCCCAAAGACAAAAAGAACATTCCATCCTATTTTTGTCCTTCTCTAAAGAGTACCCAGAGCCCGTGAGTTCCCTGAGGCTGGGTGGCAGCGGCCCCTGGTGCAGAGCTCCCAAATGCTCAGGGTGAGCTGTTGTGGCTGCAGGGCACAACCAAGGCAGCTCCTTGTCCCCCTGACAGCCCTGCAGCTTGCTCCCAGGACTTTGGTCTTTTACTGCAGCATGTGTTAAATTTTAGAAGACAAATAGAAGGTCTTCAGGCTGCTTACTGTTTAAATATTTCATAGTTTTCCCCCCTCATAAATATAGATGCAATCTAAGTGTGGAGAAAATAGAAAAATCAGCAGGTGTAATATTCTGCCCAAGTCAGTGGAACTGCTTTATGACACCTGGGCTTCCTTTGTAACCTTTATTACATTATGGTGCTCTACAGCATACTATTAAAGTAAATTCTGGTCTCTGGTTGCAGGTTCATCCTGCTTTTTGACACAGATTTTTTTGTACTTTCTTGACTAAATTGAAATATAACAAAGAGCTTTTAGGGAATCACACTCCTAATAAAGTACATGGTGGTTCATGAAAAAATGACCTACCCTCCTGCCAGCAGATTATGGCTTGAATGGAAAAACAGGAGCAAGCCTGAAGGAGAGCCCTGACTGGGCTTTTAAGATCTTCCACTTCACAACTGAGGACTCTGCAAATGTCCTGGTGTGGGCAGAGCTCAGTGCTCACCCTGGCTATTGGTGTCAGCATTTTATTCCTGATGTCCATGGGCTGCCAAAACCCAGTGCAGCCGGAGTGTTAACGATGCTTGATGGTTCCTTTTTAAATTACAGTTTCTAGAGGGCAACCAGCTTGCAACTAATGTAAAATATTTATTACACTGAGTTTTGAATCTTTCCACTTTATTAATAAAAATCCCTTGTGATACTCTGGCTGTATAATATATCAATACTTTAGAAGCCAAACTTAATTTCTCTAAAAGTTGTCAAGAGAAGTTAAACACAAATGTTTCTCTGTATCTCTCCCTATGCCAGCATTAGCAGAATTTTAACTTTTTACTAGTTGTCTTGAAATTTCTCCATATCCAAAATGTATTTAATGTATTTTGGTAATATATTTGACATACACAGCCCAGTGAGACTCTGAGGTGATGGTTTTAGATCTCCTGCATGAAAGCTGTCCCGCTGAATTTCTGCTTGATTATGCTGGAACAGATTTTTTAAAATCATGCTCCTACGTGGCAACAACAAGTTGGTTCAAAATATGGAAAAAAATACTTGAGTTATTCTGCATTTTCGTCTTTATTAAGGCAACTGCTCTAAATATTTAGATCAATTTTAAGAATCTCTTCCTCCATTACATACTTCATAATTTTCTCCCATCTTAATCAAATCTGCCAGCCCTTGATTTTATATTCTTTAGTTTCTATTGCTAGTTTCCTTGAGGCCCTACTTATATTTTATATCTCTTGCTATTTATCCCTTTTCCCCACATTTGCTGTAATAATATCCTTTTACATTGCCTAAATAGCTGCATTCACTTTTGCTTTGAAACACATTGGTTTGGTTTTGTCATCAGTTTTTAGAAAGTTGTGTTTTACCATTCTTGGTGTCTTATTTTGAGCATCGAGGAAAATGCACTTAAGCAGCTCACAATTAATTACAAATAATAATTTTCCATTTGAATTGAGCATCTACTAAGATTTTATCTTTATTTTTTTTCCCTGCTTAGCTCTTTCTCCTGAGTCCTTTGATTCAAAATGTATTTCATCTTTATGGAATTAATCGTTTTAACAAAAAAGGCCAGACTTGTTGCCCACACTCAGGAGCAGCAATCTTTTCCAGAAAGGTCTGAATGTAGTTCAGGCTGAGAGGGAGAAAGGCAATGACGAAAGGAGATGGTAACCTGTCCAATTAAATGTGTTCTCCTCAGGACTCTAACCTGCCACTGCAGCCCTAATACATGTCTTTGAGGTAGGAGTCCTCCTCCCATAATTTCCCAAGTTCCATTTTATTTCCAGCAGTGGGGGATTTCCAGACCTTGGCCTGTCAGGTGTAACTCTCCCATAATTGTACAATTGCCTCTGTGCAGTCACAGTCAGGTGTTGATGCCCTTCCATCACATCCCTTGGGGGTTTTGAGGCAGATGATAACAGGGACTTTGTGTTTTGTTTGTATGTACTCATGAGCATTCCAGATCTTCTCTTTCTTTTATTTAGGGTCCATCAGTCAAATAGAGCCTTTTTCAAAAACAGTTCTCTCATGGAAAAACACAGTGGGATCACACAGTGTTATGGGAGCTTCTGACTTCTTCTCTGGACTCTTTCTGAATAGATTTGGCACTGACGTGGCAGCCTCAAAACATTTGGTTTTCTATAATTTGGGCTCACATTAACTAGGAAAATGGTTGCCCAAGAAGGAGTCAGGTGTGCCTATTTTATAGGATACCAAAGAATCCTCATGGAGGAGTTTTTATAAATGGTGACCTGTGAAAAAACTTTCAGCCCATCTGATGTTATCTTAGATGACATCAGGCATTCCCAGGAAGATCTCTAAGAGCCCAAGCATCATTAGTTATTACAATCACAGAATTACCTGACACAGAATATTATTATGCCTCCCTGTTGTCCCACAGCCCTCTATAAAGACTTATTTTAACATCACTTTTGCAATTATGCTCTTCCCTCTGAGTTTCAGCGGTGTCAGCCAGGTTACAGTTGTGTTCATGAAGAGGCAATTCCAATGGTGCTCCTTCATTTTTCAGGCATCTCAAGGGGAGATTGTCTTTCCACATTCTAGTGTCCTGGATGTATTCTGTTCTCAAGATCTCATTTAGACCAAAATTAATGCTCCTTTTGATACTATTTTAAAATTATTTTTCATTTTTCCACTTGTTATGTTTCCAGAGAAGCTTCTGGCTGCCATGAACCCCCTCCCTTTCCCCTGAGTACTTGTCCTTGCAGGTCCCAATAACTGCACTGTTGCTGCCATTTGGGAGTCCAGGCATTTTTAGGATGTGCTGGTGCTGTGCATGTGTCCTATACATTTCCACCTCTTCCACAGTGAGAATGTGAAAAGTGTATTGGCTGCAACTCCTTCTCAGGAGCCATGGTAATAAGTAAAATATTTTGACTTTGCTGGTTTTTTTTTGGTTGTTTTTTTTTTTTTTTTTTTTTTTTTTTTTTTTTTTTTTTTTTTTTTTTTTTTTTTTTTACTTTTACTGTTACTGGTCTTATTTAAGTTGAAATTAGGTGGTTTGGGGAGCTTTAGGGGTCCTTTTGGGAAAGCATCATGTAAATTCTTTAGAGTTAAATTCAGTGAGAGTCATGCTGGGCTGGCACAGAAACCAGGACAAGTATAACTGTGTTAGAACAGCTCTGTCTGGGTTAAGTAGCTTTGCTGAACAGCAGGGCAGAGGAGGCTGATCAGAGGACTGTGCTAATTCAGTTAAATCCTTTTCCACTTTGGAGATGTCACATTTAGAGCCTGTATATTTCTGTGTAGTGCTGTATTTTGTCATGCAAACATACCCTGATAAATCTTTCAATTCTAAGGTCAGTGACCCATTCATGGATGAAACCATGGTTTTTTTTCCCCAGCTAAAGCATCCAGATAGCATTGTACAGAATAAAATACAAAGTGATGAACCCGGGCCCAAGGGCAGCACTTTCAGCTGATGTCTATTATGTATGTATATGTGTGAAGGTACATATAATGCAATGACAGGCTTTTAGAGGCTTCTAATCTACATTTTTCTTAGCCCAGAAATACATGAATAGGAGCCTGACTTCATTTTCTGAATCCAAAAAGCACATATCTTTATCCTATGCTTTTAAGCATCCTTTCATTTGTGCTCATTTGCAGTCTGTTACAATTTTTTGAGAGTTGTGTGCATACATTTCAGAGCAGAATGGTGGCTTTTATTTTTGCCTGGACTATTTTCTCCTCCATATTCCAGCACAACTGCTCATGTGGCAGGAGGGCACAGAGATCTCCACGGATCTAGATAATCTCTGGTTATGAAAGCTATTCAAAATGTTTCTCAGCTATTTTCTTTTTCTATATTGTCTCCTGTACAATCCTTTTTTGTACACTTGGGGAAGTGCTGAAGCCTTTATGTTTCACCCTCAGTATGAGAGGTCTTCCAATGAACACTGTGTTCATTTTGAGGGAGGAATGGTTTTTACTGCAGCTTCTGTTCAAATCCCAAATGCAGGTGTATGATCATGGCAAGGATTAGTGTTTGGTTCTCTGCATGTGTGTTTTTAATGTTTTAACAGCTGAAAATCAGATTTCTTTCAATTTTCACATTCTGAATCCCACATAAGCAAAGGGATTTATTTTTCTTGATTGCTTAATTAAGTAGGATGTTCACTGTGGAAAGCAAAATATTCCAAATTCTTAACAGCTTAGAAAGCTTTTAGAAAACTTGTGATTTGATGTGAATAGAGACAAACGGAGGAAACTTACTTTCTTTAACAAAATTCAATTTGGAGGGCCTTTAAGAACTAATTAACTAAATTAATTGATATTGGTTTCACTGAAGCAGATGATGATAACAGTTGTGTGTCTTGCAGTCCTGCCACTCTTATTCCTGCAACGCCAGAAGAGCTTGTGGGATTTTTTAATGATGGAGACAATAAAACAAAACAAGTCTTCTAAACTATTTACTTACTTTACAGCATGTCACTGCCAAGCTTGCACAAACTACAGAAAATGTGTCTGCTTTTGTTTCCCCCAGCTTCAGCAGCACAGATGTAACTCTGAAAAAGATTCTGGGGGTGATTTGGTAGGGACACAGCAGCTATTGCTGTGTGGTGCTTCTGCAGGAGTAATTCTTGAAAGTACATTTGGAAGATTAAATGTTAAAAAAAATTGAATTATGCTGGAACAATTCTGCAGACATGGAGAGACAGATTTAATGATGAATACACAAGATAATGCTTCGAGAGCGTTAGAGGGAGGAAAGTGTTGAATGATTACTTTGTGAAGTAAGATCTGTTCAATGCATTCCTTGGGGATGGAGCAGGGATGCACTTCCCTTAGGGAGGTTCTCAAATATGAATTAGAACTGACTGGAGCCACTATTCTTAAATGTGTTTACACATACATGCACACACACATATAAATAAAAAAACCAGCAAACAATCTGTTAACAGTCAGAGAACTGAAGCAATACCATTTCCTCCTACATCTCGTCTTTTTATCTCAATTTTATCCATTAGGTTGGTAAAAGTATCTGGTTTTTTTCTTATGACAACAGCATTTCCTGGATGTTTTGAATTGCTTTTGTCTAAATTCCCTCCATTCTTTCCCTTTTCTTCTTCTATTCTTTCTCCCTATTATTTAGTCAATTCTACTTTTCTTCTCCATTGTCTCCCCCCTCATACTCAGCTTTTTGAGCTCTTGGCTACAAATACAAGATTCAAAGGGCAAATCTATTAAAAGAAATGGCAGTACCTTTATAGCTCTCTCAGAAAAGAAGAAAGAGATGCTTCCCCTCCTCCCACTCGAGTGATTTCACCTGGGAAGCTGACAGTTCATTTGCACAAATCTACCTTCCTCTTTCCCTGACTGATGGAGGCAGTGGTGTCAGAAAAATTTCAGGATGTACCCCACTCAACATAAAAATTGCAGAACGCCTTAATTCCTCCAAAAAGAATGTCCATTAAATAAGCCAACAGACAAATAAACGCCTTTAGTTAGGAAGATTGCCTTTTCTGCTTGCTGCTCCTGGAGTCTGGCTTGATGTAGTGGACAGGAGCCTAGAGTAAATTTCCAGCTGAGGAAAGACTTGTCTTTAGTTTTTCCAACATGCCCCCAGCAAAAGCATCTACCTTGCAGAAATAATTTTCTTCTGCTGTGTTTTCCCTGTATTTACTGGTGGCCAGTGCTAAAGCCTTGGGCAACCTCTAGGATTTTGGTTTGTTTATGTTTTGAACACCTCCCACAGCTTCAGGTTTTTTTGCTGTTCCTGTTGGGCCTTTGATGATTTGTGCATTGCCATTTCAGCTGGGAAGTTCCAGTAACTCTGAAGTGATGCCTGCTTTTTCCTGTGGGGTGGTTATAAAAAAGAAACCAATTAAGAATAACTTCAATCAGAAATATTTAATTTCACAAATCAGTCTCAAAAATAAAAATAAGAAGACATAATCATAAAAGTGGAGCAGGAAGACAATTAATTTTAGGGGCTTTCTCTACTGCAAACTCTGACCTTGTAATATGTTATCCCAAACTGACCATGCTAAAAATTACTCACAATGCAAATATGATAATCTTGCCAGCACTGAAGTTTCAGTTCCAGCCTGACTTTATGCTTTGCTGGGATCTCTAAGAAACCTCAGCATTGTCATGTTTGCATACCTGCCCTGCTATACTTGTGGTCTACCCATAAATCTATACAGCCATGAAACCATGAATATACTTTGATTTGCTTTTACCAGAGCTGAATCCCAAGGATATTCTTTGGGCAGTGGCAATATTTACCCTAGGTGCTGTTTCTAGCCTTTTTACTGCAAAAATTTGTTTTAATTTTGAACACAACTCGCTGTATCAGTTAAATATAGTAGACTGAATGTTTCATGAGTCTCTGCACTGATACTGACAGTGTATTTTGCAATAAGGTTCTGCACCTCATTACATGCCAGTCTGGCTGCTCACTATTTCATAGCAATCACTTTTTAGAATTGGTAAATCTTCATGCAGAAAGAGGAAAATACAGTCAACATTCCAGTAATTGTTGTTTCTCGCTGCAGAAGGGGATTTACAAATAGCGCAACAATGTTGAAGGTAAAATTATTTTTAGATGCTCTGCTGTGAGTTTGAGCAAGCTCTGGCCTAAAATCTATCAACCAGAAGGTCAGGCAATGCTTTATGAATGTAATGGAGCTCCAGTTGTAAAAATCTCCTGCAGGAATCCGAGGCAGAGATGGAGGGATTCATCCAAGAGCTGCACTAAAAATGCAATCCAGCCTGCAGCTATTATTCTTAAAGAGGGAGACATAACCCAACCCTGACATCCAGACTATTACACCTAGCAAAACCAGTTTATTTTTGAAGCAGTTTATTAATTAAATCTGAAATAACTGAGGGGGGAAAATGAAGATATTTTCTGCAGGAAATTAAAGTAGCAATATAAACAAGTTCTGAACACTCTGTTTATTTCCAATTAATGGAATTTAATTTGAAAGATAGAACGGGCTTCCAATCCATGATCCTTATAGACCAGTATGTTGTCTGGAAACAGAATTCATTTTAATTAGTCATAAAAAGTATTTCAAATCTTTCAGTGTCTAACCCCTCATAAATTTGGGACTCTATTCAGAAGACAAGGATGGCACTACTTTTTTAAAAGACTATGCTAAATATTTTTAGTAACATTAACGATAAAAATGTACATAAATCATATATCCCTAGCTCTTTAACATTCTCCTACTATCTGCAGCAGTTGTAAACCTGCTCCCATTGTTGTTGCATCATAGAAATGTTAAATTTAAATTTTCTTTCCAGCAACTTTTGCAGGTCCCTTCCAGTTCTTCTATCACTTTCTGCCACAGGAAAGTTCTTGGGCCTGACACAATAATCTGAGCTAATCCTCTAGGGAGAAAAAAAATATTAATTACCTGGTTGTATCTGCCCATTACATAATTAACTCCATGCCTAACAGGAGACACTTTTTAAACCCCACAGACTCTGTCAGGCAGCAGGGGACATTGAAGAGTTTCCCAACCTGTGTGTTCAGTCCCTGGAGCTCAGAGTCACTTTATTTTTCATATCAGCCTTTGTTGACACGAAAGTCAAACATCCCAAAAATCGTTTTCCCAGCTTTAGCTTTCCCATATGGCACAACATGGCATTACCAACAGGAGAGCTCTAATGGCTCCTGACGCACAACATCCCAATTAAGTGCCACAATGAAAGCAGCAATTTCGGTTTGTTTAATAACAGACTTCACCCAAGCAAGTCTTTGCTTCAAAGGATCTTTTAATAAATGGGAAGCAAAGCTTGAAAGGAGGAAAAAGCTAAACAGAACTATAGTTGCTTTGTTACAGATGGTTGAAGTGGAGAATTGTTGGATTAAAGATGAAGCTTTTAGAAATTGAAGAGTCTCTCCAGGGACACCCCGTGGTGTTGCACACGCACATACATGAACCAGCACTGGTTATGTGCATGCTTGTCTAATTCACATGCCTTGCTGGTTTTTGAAAACCATACTTGAAACAACAACAACAACAATGAAATGGTTTTTATTTATAGCTCATTGTCCTGTACTGCGTTACAGAACTCTTCAGACGTGGTGAGATTTCATTGCATGGCAGAGGGTAGTGGCAAGCAAGCTGAAAGTAAAAACTTTCTGTGGAAAACCAAGCACAGTTTTATTCTGAAATTAGAATTCTTGCTATCATCTCACAACTAAGACCTACTTATTCTTCTGAATAGAGAAATCTACTGTGCACAGTAGTTCCCCTCTTAAAATCCGCATTTGCAATTAACTGCAGAATTGACATAAAGTGCTAGCAGGTCTAATTTTTTTTTTACTAAAGTACTTTTTGAAAGTGATTTTTTGTATGCACATACACGTTCCTAAGAGATAACTCTGCTCTTCTTTCCATGAGATCATTCCTTAATTACTTTACACAGCTGAATACCAGATGCATAGCAACAATAGATCAAGAAAAGGCATTAAAGATATTCTCTATAAAACAGTTCCTTTCTAATGGGCAGTACTGGGGAGCTCATGGAATGTGGCAAGAATAAGACTTAATTTACATTTGGCATAATTTAGAGGCCAGAACAGCAGCCAGGAGGTCTCTGTCTGATCAATATTACAAAAATGCCAGCCTACCTTAGCAGCCACCTTTCCTTTCTGACCTCAGCTGCCTGTACATAACACATTCCACAATATACATTTCCATTTCTATAGACATTCTAGGGGGAGACTCCTTGGCTTCTGCCTTCTTTAGAGAAAGCTGAGGAATTCCAGGGCAAACCAGCAGGAAAGACAGAAGGAAATTTGTAGTGGCAGCATGTTGATTACTGAAAGGATGTCTTAGTGTGGGAAAAACACATTTTTATGTTCTCAGTATAACGCTGATTTCAGAAGTGCAGTTGCTGGTGACATGGAAAAATGGTGCTTCCTTTTTCACCACAGTCCCTCTAAACAGCTGAAGACATAATTTCATATTAACTGAGCTCCACAGCAGCCTTGTGGAAGGTATTGATAAAATGTGCATATGCTTACAGTGAAGTACCACGGGTCAAAGCAAAATGATTAAAAATTGGAGTCCGCAAACTACAGCTGCAGGGACCTCAGAAAGATTTGAATGAACTCTGCCCAGTTCATTGCCATAGAATCAGGCTGCAGTGTTAAAGACCAAAGAGCATCCCAGGAAAAGGGGAAAAGGTCCTAGAAAAGGGGTGATTGATCACTACAGCTGTAGCAGGTATAGGATTAGCAGGGAGAGAGAAAAGGGAGGACTGGGGTCACTTAAGAAGAGCACCTCTGGTTCTGCCTTACAAGGGCACTTGCTGGTGTTAAAAGCTACCTGAGCATTATCTGTAAAATGCATCCTGCAAGAAAACATAAATCTGATGTGGGAACATTGAGTGAGACAAGGCTCCTTTGCTGATTTTTTTTGTAAGCTTGAGCAACATCTGTCAAACAGTTAAAGGATTTAGTTTAATTAAGATTAAATTGGGACCTGTAGTAGTTTCATCTTTAGCTGCAAATTAGCATCACTTCTTGCCCTTGTGCTCCAATAAAGAATGGTAGATCCTTTCTGCTTGAGGGTTTTATAGTTTGGCTTGTAGTAAAATATCTTATAGGCAGTAATTGGTGGGTAAACTGGGGAAGGTCACACGATTTATGGGATAACTATAACTTCTGAAAATGGGAAAAACCTCCATCAGATTGCACACAGGCAATGCAGTTTACCAACATGAAATGCTGATATAAATGCTTATGCTTGAGGCAATTTACAGTCCCAGCTGTTCTGAAGTGGGCTCAGCACAAGGGGAAATCCTTGTTCTCACCCTTCCCATGAGTTTAATCACAGGTGCTCTGATGCTGGGTTGTGGTCTGGGAAGGGTTATTCTTCTACTTCCTTAATTTCTGCTACTGCAATTGCAGGTCTGCTCTTCTGCCTGGCATAAAATGTAAACATTTAAGAGAGACTTTATAATATCTCAGCTCTTTGGATTCTTTATGTGCTCTATGGCACTAGAAAATGTTTTTCACTTCTGTATTTCAGTGTTTCAAAAATCAGGATGGTAGGTGAGATAAACAAACACTGTTCAATTCCTTTCCTATTCTGAAATTAGCTGCATTGACTTAAGAGAGTGTTGCTTTTCAAAAACTTGTGTATTTTAATGACGTGTTCAAAGGCTGACCTTTCATGAATGCCTACACTTAAAAGAACTTTTCTGTTTTAAAGCATTTGTGTGATGGAGTTGTAATGGAAATATTGACATAATGGTGATAATAAAAATGACATCAAAATGCTAATGGTGAGAGAGAAGCAGAAATCCTGTCCTTGAGCCTCACTGGTTAAAATTACTTCTTCAGGGTCTGGCACAGAGCTCCCCTGCTAATTTTTATGATGGTACTCCTTGCTAAAGGATTTCCACTAACAAGCTATGGATGTGCCTCCTTCTCCCTCAGCAGTGCTCCTCCATGGAGTTATTTGAGGAGGGAGAGAAAATCTCTCTCAACATAGGAATTATCTATGAAAATATCCAATAAAAGAAGCTGTAATTGTGGGTTTGCAATGGCAGCATGTAGATATGAAACCCTTGCAGTAAATTTGGTGTAAGAAAGAGCAAAGGAAGAAAAATAACATATAGACAGAATTTTGCCAGGACAATCATGCTGGCTGTCAGTTAGATGAATTGTTTTTATGGTATGTTTTTACTGGTTTGGGTTTTTTATTATTATTTTAGCACCTGTTTTCTGCTTAAATCTACTTCTACTAAGAAGAGCAATGAAGCTGATGAAGGGTCTGGAGCACAAGTCTAATCAGGAGCAGCTGAGAGAGCTGGGGGGGCTCAGCTTGGAGAAAAGGAGGCTCAGGGGGGACTTTCTCACTCTCTATAGCTCCCTGACAGGAGGCTGTCACCAGGTGGGGGTCAGGCTCTGCTCCCAGGTGACAGAACAAGAGGAAATAGCCTCCAGTTGCACCAAGGGGAGGTTTAGATGGGCTGTCAGAAAAAATTTCTTCACCAAAAATGTTGTTAAGTACAGAAAAAGGCTTCCCAGGGAAGTGGTGGAGTCACCAGCCTTGGAGGTATTGACAAGATGTGTAAATGTGGCACTTGGGGACTTGGTTTAGTTGTGGAACTCAAGTGACCTAAAACATCTTTCCCACCCATATAATTCTGTGATTCAACATATCTTTGGTCTATCCAGAAATCTCCCTCTCTTGATCTGAGGTGTTTAATCCCCATTCTCTATTGTTCTCACTGGTGTTTACATTATTTATGTTTCCTTTGCTCAGGAAAGGAATCAGACAACACTGCTTAATAGAGTAAATATGTTACCACACTGTGAAACACTGGTAAATGTACAAGGTGTATCTCAGCACTATTATGGATGAGGAAGGCAGGATATGCAATAAAAATTTTACAGCAGGGAAGCTGTGTTTACTGACCTGTATAAGCTTCAGGGATTTCACTCTACGAGTGTGGCAATAGATTTGTTTTGTGGTGCATGGACCACTCAAACTTGGAATCAATACAAGCAGGGTGGTGAGGCACTCTGGCATGTACTGGATTGAGCCATCCCAGGCAATCAGATTTACGTTCATAAAAGTTCTTGTTCTGTGGTTTAATGTCTGATGGCAGTGAAAAATACAGGGCACTGCACTGAAATGGAGTGATCCCTCACGTTTCAGCCTACTACACGCGGTGTTTGCAGCAAGAGCTCTTATTGCAAGTGCATGAATTGGAAACTTGAGAGCCCCAAGGCACTGAGCAGTGCAAGAGCCACTGGTGGATTTGCATATCCATCTCCATTACCAGGGAGCCAAGGGCTAGATTCTGTCACACAGAGCAAGGTGTGAGTCATCTTCCCACTAAATGGATTACTCAAGGAGCACGTCATCTCTGAGAACTGGTCTTATAACTCTCAAATATGCCATTAATTGTCCACAGCAGTCCACAGCTGTAGCCTCACTCCCTGGAACACCCAATTTCAAGAAGAAATGGGAGGTAAGGGCTTTATACACCTGCAGTGAAGTGGAGCAGGATTTGATGTGTAATCTCTGGGTGAATTCACTCGCTGTACCAGCAGAACAGGAGGAGCTGTTTTTGCCTGTCTGAGGGTGAGACTCCCCTCATCATCACCATCTTCTCTCATAGCAAAGGCCAGTGAGCTGAGCTTGCTGCTCTGGAGAGTCCAGGGAACCTACTTTGGCAGAGGGATTCCTGCAGTCTTACAGAAATCTTTGCCCTATTCACCTCAACCCTCATCTGGCACAGGCAAAGCTGATTTTCCAGGGCTAAGCATTGCTTTGCTGCTCATTTTTCATCTGTGCTAGAAAGCTCCCAATTTACCTAGAGAGCATAATGATGTCTGGCAAAGATCTTCACAACTGTTTACAGCCACACCTGTCTCATCACAAATTAAACCACGCTGTCATGCTCAGATTTTGGGGCTTCTTTCTGGGGCAACCAGCTCCTGTACTTACCAGCCCTGGCAAAGCTAAAATGGAGTAGACTTGACTTTCCACACCCTTGCTCCTTTTTTGTTGTACTGGCTTGCATTCATGGCATAGAAACATCCAAGGAGGCTGAGATTGATGACCTATAAAGCACCAAGATGTTGGCAAGAAGATTTATAGGACAGTTTGTCAATTATATGAAGTTAAACAACACAACAAACTGAGCAGAGCTGAACACAACACAGCTCCTGACACAAAAAGGAAATTGTGTGAAAAAAAATCTTGTGTCTTGCTCTCCCAGGATTCAAAATGGTCTTTACATCTGCTGCCTGCATGAGTTGTGTTATGTGTGTCACTGGCCTTCACAGCCAAGACGTTGCTCTGGGTCTGCCCCAAAGGCTGGATCCCTCCTGGAAACACTGACCCAGCTCTGGCAGATGCAGCTCAGCCAGAAGGAATCCAGCCCCCCAGCTCCTGCACAGATGTTGGCTCTGGGGTTGGCTCTCCAGTAGCTTGGGAGGATGGACCTCCCTCATCCCAGCACAGTGTCCATTGTGCCCAGTGTGCTGGAGATGCCAACAGATTCCAGTATTTTGGGTTGAGCTTCCTGTTTTCTCTTCTCTGACCAGCCTGCATCATTCATATTGGCTGACATGTGTTCAGGAGCCTGCTCTGAGGCAAATGAATTCTTCATTTTGAATCTGCAGCAGTACATTCTTTCCAAGGGCATACACATATATATAACATGAATAGTATTTTGGGTTTGTGTTTCTGCAGTTATGTTCTCACCAGTCTGTTAAATTAAAGCCAAGTGCTATCAGACAACTTTATGACAAATTTCTGATTATTTCAAGTTATTACAGAACAGTTAGAATAACGTTTATTAAAGACATTAATTGCTATAAAGATTTTGTTCTTTTTACCTTATGAAGCCTTTGTTTTTTGGACACAGTACCAGAGACGTTCTTCTCAAAGAGGGTGTGTTGTTTTTAAGACACAAAACTTAAAAGATGAAAAAGATTTAACACCACATTTGTTCCAAAGTGATGGGCTTTTGTGCTTTGAAATTTTTTTCTCTAAAGAAACAAGAAAATGAAATGAGAGATGATGTGGAAGGGATAGGAAAGAGAAGGAATGGGATCAACTTGGAGCCTGAGGAGATGAGATTAAAAGATTATCAAGAGGGTGGCTCAGATCAGATGTGATCATGACTATGTGCATTCCTAAATTCCTAAATTTTAATTAGAGAGTCAGAATTGCTTTAACATCAGAGGAAGTTTTCTAAAGAATGCAAACGCAACTGGTCCTGCAAATAATTTGAATTTGTGATACAACAGGTTTATGTAAAATATGGACATGGATTTTACATGAATGCAATTTTAAAGAAAGGGTTGAATAAAAGTAGAATTACTCCACATAATCCAATGCCATCCTGATCCCAATATTTTGCAAGTAGTGGCAAATGGCTTTGTGATAGAGACATGGACTGACTGGAGGAGTCACGAGTCCCTGTGGATTCATGTGAGCCAAAACATCTTAATTGTGTTTACCATACACCGTGTATTGAGGGAAGTATGCCTTCACTTACAAGTTTCAACTATTTTTAAAAGTGGCAAGTGCAGTACGTGTTCAGACATGAGTCCTAAAAGCTGTGTAGCTGTTTAATAACTAACTTTCAGCATTTCATCTTTGGTGTTTTATGGTGCATACTGAGAAACTACATGGTGCCCATGTTACCTGCTAGGATAATTTTTTGTCTAAAATGTGTACTACTTAAAATGTACTGAGACTCACATGAGGAAGTGTTGGAGGCCTTCAGATTCCCAAACAAATCTCATAAGTATTAATTAAGTTCTCTTTTTAAATCGGTCTGGCTTGAAGAGAGAGAGCATCTACCTGTATTTTCTCCTGGATGAAACAGCAGCAGTGACAAGTTTAACTCCACATGAGGGAAAAACCAATTCTTTTTGATTCAATTCAAACCAATTCAGAGCAGAATTCTTTTGCTTTTATGGCTAACATTGCATTCTCATGCATTCAGCTCACCAATTCAAATGACTGCATACCTATTTATGTATGAGGGGAAAAGCATCCATACAGGGAGACTTCCCTATCTTTGGAAATTGTTGCCACCAGTGTGTACTGGATTTGGACTTGAAACTGATGAACCATTTGCTTTAGAGAAGATTAAAGCACTGGGTTCAGAGTTATCTTCCTCAGAGCTTGCATAACTAAGCTGATAAGGAGAAGTTGGTTTTTATCACAGAACTGTGTGTCTGCAAGGGGATAGCTGGTCTGACAAATTTTACCCCAGCTTCCATGAAAGCAATAATAATTCCCAGGTGCACTGCAGGTCTTGCAGGCAGACTGTATGGGATGCTCCAAAGGTCTAATGAGGTGGTAGGTGTATAAATTACTCTGTATGCTGCAGGATCAAATGGAACGAGTATTATTTAACATGCAAGTGGCAATATGAGTGGAATAATTAGATTAGTTTCTTTTCTTCTGGAAACATTAGTCTTCTGAGAAGCTTGTAACTGCAACAGCAAGGTTATCTGATGCTATCTCTGGATTAATGTACAGGTGTTTACCTAAGAAAAGCTTCAGATACAAAGAAAAATGGAAAAGGCTTCAATTACAAAAACAAGCCCAATTTGAGATCAAATTCTGTGATTCATATGAAAGTTATCTTAAATAACACAGCAGGAAGGCATTAGTCTACAAGAAATAATTGTTTGGGCCATTACAACCACCAATACTCCCTCCTGCCCCTGCCCAGCTCTAAATTGAGCAGTTTATCTTAATTATCAGCCAACATAGAATTGACCAGACCCAAACCAAATCCCCATTAACCTCTCCTGTAATGTGTCTTCCAACATGGACCCACAGCTCCTCAGACCACACAGAAACCTGCTCACAAGGCAAACAGCCCACCCCACACTTTGATAACCTGTATTTCAGCAGCTGCAGGAATTAATCTCCCCTCAGTGCCCAGTAACAACATTTTGTGTGGAAGTAGTAATGCCCAGAGAGCACTGAGATCACTTATTCACATATTCGGTATATTTGGTATTTACACCACACCTTTTTTTTTAAAATCATGATTCATCCAGGACTTTAAAAACTCCCAAACACATGACACATTTTTTTTCCCTTCTAAGACAGAAAGTGTACCAACAGTGTTAATCTTCTGGGGACTTTGTAAATTTAAGCTGCCAAAGATAAAAATTAATGAGGTGTGAAGAGATGCAGTCTTTTGCATCTGTCTATCAACAACTTAAATATGGGAAAAGAAAATAATCTACTTGAATAGCATCTGATTGTGTGCTTTATTTTGATTCCTATCTTGGTTCTGAGAGGCACTTAGTGCATAGAAAAAGAGAGCACTTAATATCTGGCAAGACCAGCCCGTGTGTCACAGTGGCTCACAGAGCTTTAATTTTCAAGGACAAAATCAAAAAGAAACGTTGCTACTACTGTTTCTTTGAAAGTTCCAGCAGAAAGCAGATGCAGTGGGGTAGGTGGCATCCAGGGACAGGTTCCATGGCCTGGCAGCACGTGGGGGATCTGGCATTGGAGCTGTTTGCTCTGGTTTGTGTCTCAGTTGGATCTGGTTTTATTTGCTGCTACACATTAAGGGTTCAACCTGAATCAGCAGACAGCTGCATGTTGGTCTGAACTGCAAAAGGTCTTTGACTATTCCTACTGTTCCTCTCCAAATGGGGAAATTCTGTAGCCCTGAAACTTTCTTTTTAGAGATATTTTTTTTCCTTTGAATATTTATTGTTAAAATTCAGTAAAGAGCATCCTGCATTTTCCTTCTTTTGCCTCTGGAGCTTTGTAATAATCCTGAACCATGTTGGAGCTACTGTTTTGGGGTTTCTTTTTAATTCTGTGTTAACACATGAAGCACATTATTCATCCTTACATTGCACCAAACCCCTCAATTTTAATTAACTTCTTAAAGGACTTCATTCCGTACCCACTGACATTAATTAAGAAGTTCCATTGGCTTTTAGCTATCACTCACTGCATTTGCTTGGGGCCAGATTCACCCAGGGGAAGCGTTCCAGAATTACCCACTGAAATATCTGGAGCCAGGAGGGTGAGCCTGAGCTTCCACCTGCCTTGCAAACACAGCTGCTGGACTCAGGGCTGCCAGGAGGGCTCCTCCTCTGCAGCACCTGAGCCTGCTCTGCTCAGAAGCATCTTTCAAAGGGTGAGTGGTGGCCAGAGGCTGCTCAGGGCTCTGGCTCTTCAGCCCTTCTACTCTGAGGGATTCACCATAAATATTTGCTGACTATCCTCCTGCTGCTCCCCTTCTCTCAGCTGCCCTCTGGCATTGCAGGGATCTGTTGAGCCCTCCTGGCTGCAGGGGGGATGCTCAGGGTCTGTGTTCAGGTAGGAGGTGTCTCCTGAGAGCCTGGCAGAAGGTGTGGAAGAGGAGCCTGGCTTAGCAGTTAAGGCCTGAGAAAGATCAGACTAAGTTTCAATCTGAGCTTAGTGTAGTTATTGTGGGCTAAAAAACCATTGGGCTAAATAAAAAAGGTAAATCTGGCAGCCGAGAGCAGAGCTTGTGAATCACTGGTGGAGATGGAGCAGTTTGGCACAGAACTGGAGTTGCTGCTTCCAGGATAAGTAACCAGTGTTCTTTTTTCATTGATTTTTTTCGTGGAGGTGGTGAAGGTTCAGCTGAGCCTTTCATAGCTCTGACTCCACACCAATGTGTGTAGTATTTTGGGTGTTCTTTCTTGTCTCAGCATTTAGGAAGGTGCAGAGACCACTGGTGTGGGCACAGTGTTTTTGTGCAGGTCTGGGGTTAGTTTTTGATTGTTCCTCCCTTTAACAGGGGCAGATGGAATATTTACCTTGCTGTGCTAAGGAACTGAAAACCTCATGTGCATATTTGTGTGCCTGTGTAAATAAGTCAATTTTGAGAAGTGAGCAGAACAGTCTGTCCTCTTTGGGAATTTAGTAAAGGGAGTGGGCATTTCAAATATACTCTTAATTTTGCCTGTAGAAAAAAACCCCAATAAAATAGTATTTATTGTAGGCAGCAGCAACAATTGTTTAATATCTTTGTCCAGCTCTTTTCTGTCACATAACACACTCAGATAAAGATCAGAGTTTCTATTATTTTTTAATTACTTTTATTGCACAACTGGGCAAATCCACATTTTTAAATAGGCTTGTAACTTTTTTGAACTGAGATCATACAGAAGCAACAGCAGTTGCTTAAGTGTATGTAGATTGCAAATATTTTTTATAAGCGTATTTAGAAAGTGATGCCTCTTTTGGAAAACACTGAGAACTTTATCTGCTGCATATGGTGGATGTCACAGCTAGCTTTTTTTAAAAGTTGAAATTATTCTGTGGTAATTGTTTATTTCCTGTGCTCATTAACAGAGTAGCTGGTTTTTTAAAGCAAGGCCAGATGAACTGAGCAAGAGGGCAGAATAAAGTTGAAGTCTGTACTATTTTTGCCCAACAGTCATTAATCAAATGCATTTGGAAACAAATAGTGCCCTGATTTACTTACACAGTGTTATGCTGATGTAATTGCATCAGATTTTGAGAAGGTTCTCTCATTTACACCAGCGTGAGTAAAAAGGGAAAGCAGGTCTTGGATCTACCTAGCAAAATGCAGTTTGTTTGCCAGGAAGGCTGGGTAAAATGTAGATATCATACAGGCACTGTGCCTCTAGCTGCTGTGCTTACCACCAGCAGCTCAAAGAGAATTATTTAATCCTTGTTTGCATAATAACTTCTGATAAATAATTCAAGAACGTATGGCCTAAAGTTTTTTTAAGGCAGTGCCTGAGGGAGAAACATGATTCTGTTCCAGTTTTAACAAGGAACCAGGAACCCCAGCAGGGTTGTTAGAGCCGTATTCCAGCTCCTTGGACATGTTTTGGTGTAAAAGGTACAGGGAAATGCAGAAGAGGACTTCAAGATATTTCATGGGGAGTTGTCACAAGAGGGAACACACCTCTGTGCAATCAAATATTGTGTGTTTGCAGTGGGAGAAGTAGCAGCAGGCTGGAAGGTCCCTCTTTAGTAACAGGATTTAATAGTGTAATCCATTAAATCAAATGTCTAGAGAGTGGTGTTCTGAAAAGGGAATTTTTAAAAATTATTTTTTATGCCTTATGCAACAAGGTGCTTCATACAGGCTTGCTGACAGTAAGTGCTTAAAATTGGCTTCTCTCTTTTTTCCCCCTCTCTCTGGTTATCTTTATAATGTTGAAGCGATCCTGATTAAGGAATGAAAATGTTATCATCATCTTTGGCTACTTCTTGCTTTCATATTGTGTATTTGGGGGAAATTATTTATTTATAGGACCAAACCAATTCTGTTAACAAACATAATAACTTGAATTTATCTCTGTCAGATGGAGTCTGGTACCCTTATTACTTGCATCTGTTTACTGCAGAGATGTTTGCTCTGAGTTAATACATTGCTGAATGTGAATAAGGAGGCTAAATCTGGTCCTTACATCAGTGATCTGGAAGGGGAAAAAATGTAATTATTATCCCTGACAGCCCAGGGGATCTCATGGTTGTTTGGAAACTATTTTTTCTCATTCTGCCATGGTTTTTGACATCAATACCTACAGTGCCACGTTCAAAACTCGTATTTAATAATTGCAATATCAACAGGTGCTTGTTTGGATGTAGTGCAACGTCTTGTTTGTTTTCAGCCAATTCTCTGACCTGATTTTTGTTTGGTTTGTGGTAGGAGAGTTTTATTTGTCCATACTCTTTCATCAACCCTGTTTTTGCTCCTCCATGTAAAAGATACAGAAATCAGTAAAGGTGACATTCACCTTCATAACAGAAGTATCCATAAAAGTTTACCTGGAGAAATTTGCTTGAAGTTTTCAGCTCTTTAGCAAGTGCAACAGTGTGGTCATTTCCATACTGTTGTACTTTGTAGGCAATTCTGATTTTATTTTGGTTATCTCAAAGCAGATTTTTGTAAAGATGGATGTTAATGGAGCATCATGATGAACAAAGTATTACTTTGATACTCATGATACGTATTTTTTATGGAAATAAATGCTGGATAGACTTTTAATTGACTTTCTATCCTATGTTAATATAATACAGAAAAAGTGAGTTACCACTGAAATCCTATGGTTTGGTAGAAAGAGAAAGAGTCTTGGGAATGTGCTGCTTGTTTTTATCTGATGCAGATAAATGTCCTGGGTGTTTTGAGAGCTTTTAGTCTTTGTTAGGATACCTGATTTTCATGAACCTTTGAATAGAAGTAAGCAATTTGGCAAAAAATTAATTGTTCTTGTAGAAGGCTCAGAAATTGAAAAAAAGTGCAAATTTGGCAGAAGGACAAAGTGAAATGTGACTGTAGTAATTGTTCAAACATTTTGGCAGGCTGCTAAAATGCAAGTGCAGGTGACAGCTGTGTATCTCCAGGTGAGGTTGATTCTGTTTGAAAATCTGGTTTTGTTCTGTGTAGGCAATTTGGCTGTTTGAATTTCAGCAAGGAGAAACCTTACGTGCACCATGCTTTATGTTCAGCTTTTTCCTCTGTGTTTATCTGCAGAATTCCCATCGAGACTCTCCTGTTACAATGTTCCCTGGAAAATCCTTTGGTATCTCATACTGTGCCTCTTTCAAATCTGAGGTGTAACAGTACCAGTTTAATCTCTCCATCTGTTGATGGCAGAAGATCAGTGCTGTAAAATCGTGTGTTAATATAAACCTCTGGTGTGTTTTGTTTGGCATTTGCATTATTTCGGCCTCTCTGATTATGAAGAGGGAGTCTGCCATAGGATCTGGCTATGCCTGTAAGTAATTTTACAGTCTTGTTCTTTTTGCAGCATCCTACAGCCTTGATCAGGAAGATATTACACCTGTACCTCGTGTTAAGGGTTAGGGCAATAGCACTGAGTTTGGGAACTAGATGTCTCCCAGCTCCTTAATACATTAATTTGTATATGGGGAAAGCACATTGGCTGCCTAGATATTATTGTTATATATAGAAAACATGGTTTATAGTGGAGAAAATCCCTCCTTGGTCTCTTGGAAACTAGACTGTGTCTCAAAGAGTTTGTATGTTAAGAACCAACACTTTATCTGTATAACTAGATTGGTAGCCATGGCATTCTCACTACACTTTGCTCACGGTTTTGAGACCCATTTTTGTAGAGGTAACCAAATAACAGAAAAGCAGGTGAGGCCATAAAGATGATTTAAAGAGAAATACAGGAGCTGGATGTCTTTGTTGTTTGGGGTGAGTTTGTTTGGCTTTTTTTGTTGGTTTTTTTTAATGAAGACCTTAACATCAAAGTGTACTCCCAGTTTTATTAGTTTCAATGACCTGCAATTCCCTTGTCCATTGCACAAGTGTTGAGCTTATCTGAGGTATCATTTTAACTAATGTTTTAATGACTTCAATGACTTTCATCTCCTGATTCTCATTTGTGTTCATTTTACTCTGGATTAGCAATAGCCTAAAAATGGGCCCACAGCCAATTACTCTCTGGGTCAAATGGCACCTGGAACTTCTGTCTGATGTTTGTCATCCAAAGCCATGTTCATATCCAAAAAATTATCTCACATTAGAAAGGAAGGATGCATTTTAATAGAAATTCCAAGAGCAATTAGGGGTAGTTGGCTTTAACTGTACAGTTACAGTTTTATTATTAACATTTATAATTCTTCCATGAATAGCTGCAAGGCACAGGTTGTTGTGATGCCTTATTGTGACACCACAGTGTCAAGGGAATGATGCTGTCTACAGGCTCCAACTGCTGAACTTGGATAAAAGATTTCTCCTCAGTCTCAGCTTTAACAAAAAAAAAAAGCCTTCCCCATATGATAGAAAATAATAGAGTATAGATCAGCAAGAGCTAAACTATTCTGGTGAACTTAGAAATCAAATATTGATTGCAATTTGGAAGTCAGATTATATTGTGTTATTTGCATCTGCAGTATTTCTAGAACTGGCAAATGACAATGCCCTGTTTTTTTCTATTTTGTGTGAATATTCTTTACTCTCATTTCTGTGAACTCTCTACCCAGGAGATTGTGCAATGGGAATGCTGCCTCTTCCTTTCTGAAACCCCGGGTGTAATGTCTATCTCCCCCTCCAGAAATGATGTTTGTATGTATGTATATAGCTTAGGACAGCTAGGCTTGTCTAACTAAATAAACAAAAGCATGTTTTTAACATCTTCTATGGAAATTCTGCATTACAGGCAGCTGCAACCTGTTCATAGCCCATAGAGATGGTTTTAGTCAGAGGAAACAAACACTCCTAAGCAAACACTATAGAGTTTATATGTTTGAAGTTCTATTTGACACAGAAGCTTTGCTATGTTATTCACACCTTTTCTTACTTTAAAAAAAAGAGAAATTAACAGTAGTATTAAAGAAATTGGGGTACATTGGAGTCTGGTTTTATGACATTTTGTCTTTTTTTTTTTTCTTCTCCTCACTTCCTGAGTTGCTTTACTTGAACTGATCTTGTTTAAGTTCATCTTGGACTGCAGCTGATTATAGAGAAGTTGCTGGTTATTTGCTGCTTAACTACATAGGTTTGTGTGAAATCTTTGGGTCACTTACCTGTGTTAGAATAAATTCTCTGAATGTAGGTATACCTTTAAATTAGTTCAGCTTACCCTGTGCAAAGGTGAAGTTAATAAAGAGAGGGATTTAGACCATTTTAGTCCAACGGTTATCCCTGTTCGTTGCAATGGAACACCTTTTTTAAGTGGTCATTGCCAGCTGGGAGAAAGGTTTGGCATTTCTGGGCCTGGCAAACATTTGCCACGATGGCCTTGCAGTGCCAGTGCCCTGCATCACCACTGTGCAGCCCAGCAGCCTCTACCCAGTGCCTGGAAAAGGGAAAACCTCAGAGTTAATGCTGTTTATCAGGTTGTGTACAGCTGTAATGAAGATCTTGTCGTGTGATCACTAATGCAAGTGAGTAATTTTATTCACACCAGTGATCTCTGTGACTTCGGGGAGGCTGCTCACTGTGGTTTGCCATCTTGAGGCTGCTGTGGGTAAATTATGGCTGCTGGATGTTTTATAATTATGTATTTTTAATTAAATATTGCATATCAAAAATATAAATTATATTTCTCTAGAGCCAAAGAATAATATGATACATAACATTACTTGGATGAAGGGGCAGGGGGTGCAGGAAGAACTGTCATCGTATTTTCTGAGTGACATCAATTTGTGTGGCTAACATTTTAGTAATAAAACCCAAAATGTAAATCTGTAGCCTGCTGTGAAGGGATGTTCTACAGTTTCAATGAACACTGCAGGATTTGCTCATAAATATTCATTAAATAGAGCCTTGCTGAAAATGAAACTTAAGTACTTAAGGTAATGGAATAAAAGTAGTTGAGAAGCTCTTTTAGGCATGTTCAAAAACGGGATAGGAAAGAGAAAAGTTAAGCAGCATGAAGTTTGACTTGCTTTTTGGTGTTGAAAGATGTTAAAAGCACTGTAGAGCTAATGGCAGTGAAATACCTTGTCCTACTGTTAGTGAAGCCACATTAGCTTTTGATGGGAATAGTGTGGAATTTCTGCCTCCTTGGACATCTGTTCAGTTACATCCTTCCATGGCATTATTGTGGCAAGATTTTTGCTTCTTTACATCAACAATACAATACGTGTGGTTGTGTATAATACATGATCGTTGTGAAGGTCATCAGCATCCACACTCGAAACAGCAAGTTTTTCTTTACTTTTAATTTTTTAAGACCCTCAGAATATAATTGTTGTATTTGGGTCTCAGTGTGTGATGCATATTTAACCAGATTACGTTTCTGGAAGTTCAGACAGGATCCTGAGGTAGCCCCATAGCTTTGAATTGTAAGTGCCAGCTCTGTTTCCTTAAAATAAGGAGGCTGTCAGGTACTGCTGGGCTGCTGATATCCAGAGATTGGTTTTCTTAGAAGGGGGTGGCTTTAGAAATAGGGAGGACTTTACAGGATGAGACAAAGTCAAATAAAATACGAGAAAAACAAATTTTTTCCCTGTGCTCTAGAATGAGGAGATTTTTTCCTTCTACTTTTTCTTTCTCACATCCAGCAGTTTTTCAGTGGCTCCATGTGTTGGAAAAGCTGAGCAAAATCTGGGTTCCCAGGTGGACATATTCCTGTTTGTCCCCCAAGAGCTGACACTGGTTCTGCTCCCTGCTTGTCTTGGGCATCCCAGTGCCTTGAGTTATTGGTGCCTCAGGCTATTGGTGCCTCCTGTGCTTTTCCTGCTGCATTATGTGCTCCAGAATGTCTCAAAGCTGAGAAATCCCCTATTCATTTGAGCACAATAACCTGAAAGAAGATGGAAAGGGCAGGTTTTTAACACAATTTGACACTGAACTTTCTCAGAGCTGACTCTCCTAAATTACAGCCAGTGCCTCTTGAGAAGCTGACAGGAGTCAGAGCAGCTCCTCAAGTAAATGTGGACACTTGGAAAAGCCAGGGCTGGTGGGGATTGAGGGTCTTCTGCTGCCAAATCAACCTCATGGATGCTGTCACCCTGCTTGGGAAAGAACAGTGTGAGGGAGCTGAATCTTGGAGAAAATATTTTTGGACAAATGCTTGGTATCTCCATGGCTGAACTGAGAAATTTTCCCCTGCTTGTCTCAAGTGAAAAGCTGTCTGCTGAAACATCAGGTGGAGTCAGTGTTTCCCCTAACATCCCAGAGTTGGCATTGCTGCAGTGTTGCATTTAATCCTTTCCTGATGCCTTCATGGCTCGTTTAGTCCGTGTTCAGATAAATGATGCACATATTGTGTCGTGCTGCCTGGAGATAGGAAAGGAAGTGCTCATCATCCGTGTAGTGAAAACATACAGGATTTTGTATATATTAAACCATTACTTGCTCATCTTTGACACAAACTAGGAGTAAATAATATGTATTTGCATACCATGTAATTCTTTAATTATTTAAGGTGCTGCCTTGGCTAAAAACTCCAGGTAAATCTAATTAAATGTTGCAAGGCAAAGTGATTTGTGTTCTTTGTTTAAAACAAAAAAAGAAAAAGACATTTATTACAGACTGTATTATAGCAAAAATTCTGTTACTGAATTTGCTGTGTTATTTTAAAAATAAGAAGACAATTTTTTTTTAAAAAAAACCCCTATTTAACTCTCATTGATTTGAGGGTGAGGGCTGCAAATCAGGGGCAGACACAGCCCACCCCTGATGGCAGCTCTTGTGGCTTTGCTATTGCTCAGCCCAGGCAGAGACCTCCTATCTGCAGTAGCTCTCACAAGCAGCATGAGAAGGGTAGGATAAGACTTAAGGCAGGGGAGAGGTTGCTCCTGGTAGGGATTATCAAAATACCTTTCTTGAGACCCCATGGCAGCTGCATTTGAAGTGTCACACACAGAGACTCTTTGTATTGATGTGTTATTCCTCTTATTCCACACAAGTATCTGCATAATAGAACTGAACTTTAATTTTTGTAAGCATTCTCTATGTATTTTATCCTGTCTCAGTCTCTTAGTATTCTGTGAAAACTAACATTGCTAAATAGTCACAAGTTTCTCTTCCTTTAAATCTTACACAGGCTGTGCCAAATTCTCTTTTTCTCTCTGTACATATCTCCTGCAAAAAATACAAAGGTGGGTTGGGGAACCCATGAGGATATATACTCTTGAGACACAAAGAATAACAGATGCAGTATTTTGAATACTTAATTATTAATCTATACTGTCTCAGTTTCTATTGCCCCTTGGAATTTTGATGTTGTCATTTTGAAACAATCACAGGTATTGTAATTATGAGACTAAATTAATGCAGGCAGTATTCATCCTTTTCCTGTCCCTCAAAACGAGAGTATTACTGATTTTTGAAGTCTTCATTTGAGAGTATTACTGAATTTGGAAGTCCCCCTCAGTGATCTGTTTACCTGCAGAGCTGCTGTTTCAACTTGCTTGTTGACTGTGGCATCCTAACTAAACTTTCTAAATTGCCATTCTCAGCTGAAGATGTATCACAGGATGGAACAAAAGACCTTTACAGTGTAATAACATCCTTTAGCCATCAGGAATTAGTGTGTTGTATCCATCACTCCTGCAGGCCTTGAGGTGTGTGCCTGGTTCTGCAGTGCCATTCCTGTAATAATGTCATAGCCTGAAGAGAGACACTTCTCCCTTCAGTGCAGCTACTACTGAAATTGGTACTCTTGTTTCAGCAATATTACTAATGTGTGTGTTATGTAGGTGATTGAATAACAAAATGTATTTTTGAACTATTATTGACCTAATTTTTACTAACTTTTTTGCCAAAGTTCATTCTTACCCTGGTTGTTACCCTGTGAATAATCTTTTCTTAGATTAAGCAAGATAGCTAAAGACTTGAGAACTTACTCTGAGACTTGGCACAAATAATTAAAACACTCTATAAACTGCTGTACGCAACAGGATATTTTGGTGCTCTAGAAACTTAACTCTCAGTTGGAAAGGGAAATATGTACTCATTGCTTCAAAGAACAGTTAGGTGTTTTTAATAACACACTCACAAAACTTTACATGCTGTAGCTAATAAAATGGAATTTAGTTTACTAAGTACTTGTAAATGAAAGACAAGGCTTTTATCTGCAGCAATTTACAATGTATACAGTAACAGAAAGCAATGATTCACAATGAGAACTTCAAAGTGTCTGATTTAGGCTTCTAATTTTCAAGTCAAGAGTATTTAGTGTTCACAAATGAAAATGTTGGTTTGTGTAAATTGATCTTGTAAGTTAATTAAGGTACACAACCCCAGGATGGTATTGGCAAGTCTTGTGCCTGTCAGTTGTTCTTTAGTAGAGGTGTGATCCTGGCAAGGAATATTGAAATGGATGTTGCCAGAAGTTTTCATTTAACCCTCACCTGGGAAAGCACCATTAAAATTGGGAGTAATTTTGAGAGGAAGGGATAGAATGCTGAAAGGCTTGACCATTGGGAAGAGAAACTAGAAATACTGCATTGGTGCTTTCATAAATGACCAGCTGAAACAAATTTGAAGGAACTGATCTGTTCTGAGAGTCAGTTCAGATGGTGACAGCACATCCTCTGTCACTAAGGGCAGCACAGAAGGGTGAGAACACACTTTTGAAGACAGAGACTGTTGCTGGGCTTTGTGAAAAGGAGGGGTAAAAATGTCCCAGCAAATAAGGAGAGCTGCTCCCTCAGTACCTGCAGGGTGCCCATCCCATTGTCTTCAGGCTGAAAACCACTCCTGGATAGGCCGACCAATCCCTTGCCCTCTGTTGTCTTCCCATTGCAGTTACACAGCCCAGTTTATACAAATTCTTAAGTAAAATAATTATCTTTGTAATAACTGTGCTTCTGCACTCTTGGGCGTGCTGCAGGAGTTGTTATAGCTCCAGGTTTCTGAAACTCTCTCCCTCCTAGAGATCCCTGTTGTACCACTCGCCTGCATTACCATCCCCACAGCTGACTTGCTGGAGTCTCAATTTAAACCAAAATTTGTGAGGTGTTTCAGTGAGTTTGCATCGAATTTTGTAGCTCACAACTTGCATATCACAGGATTTGAGCTCCTGCGTTTCTGAAAGGGAAAAGCTGGTTCTTTCACTTTGCAGTGAATTTTTTTTTTCCTCAATAATTTATGTAATCTTTGAGCCTGAAGGAAGAGAGAGACTAAGAATAAAGTACACCTATGGATTCATCATACAGCCCTAGCAGTCAAAAGCAGTCAGAAAGATCAAAGACCAGTCTCATTTACATGTAAAGCTAATTTGAGGACAGTTAGACATTCCTGGTGACATTCCTGGTGTGTTTACTTGAATCTGAAATGTAGATGTTCCTTAGTTTGAGAACACACTGTGTGTGACTGTGTGGGCATCAGCAGCATTGTGAATTGCTTTCAATAAATGAACAAAGAAAAAGTGAGCCACCTTAGAAATGGAAGAGTGACAGTGGAAAAACGTGGGCAAGTATCTCCAGCAACAGACAAAAGTCAGGGAGGGTATGTCATTGACAGTAATATTGTACTTTTTTTTCCACAAGAGAATAAGAAAACAATTTAAAAGTTGGACCATCCATTAACAAGGGGTTGGAAACTCTTTTTGGCTAAAAGAAGGCTGAACTTAGTGTTCTGTGGCTTCTCACAAATGTGTAAAACATTTGTGTTTTGCTCAACACTGTTCCACTTGCGTTTTGTTTGGAAACCAGATGTGGGATGGAAAGACCTTGTGCATCTCACTGATTTTAGAAGCATTGCTTTGTGTGTCTGTAGGAAGGCACCTGCCAAAGCTATCAAACCCCGAATCAAAAATGATGTTTACCTGAAGTCAGCCCCCATGTGGGACTGTCTGATGCTGCAATGTGGGAGGGCTCTGGGGGAACAGCCTGACCAGGAGATGCTGCATTTGCAGCCCCTTTAATTTCTAATGTTGCCGTTCACTATTAACTGTACCTCTTACAGCCATTCTCTGTGCAATTGTCCTGGAAAACAGAAAAATATACAGCACTAATAACTAGAAATCTTTTACCAGTCTGGGCAAAAAACCAGCAATGCAGGACTTAGTTTTGTTTAAATCAAATTTATTTGCGGGGCTGCAGCTCAGATGTAATGCCTAATATAAATCTAATGTTTGTGTTCAGAAGGAAATACTAATTAGCAAGGTGGGATAGCTCTCTGCACCTCTCCTCCTCCTTTTAGTATCAGGAGGATGAAATGAAGTAGCTCTTAATGTGTTCTCATCCAATTACATTTGGCTAAAATTATTCATTGATCACTAATCACTGGCAGTTGTTTACACAAAACAGTGCTCGTATGCAGCATGCAGCATATTGAGGATTATTGCTATAATAGGAGCTAATCAATGAAAACCACTTGTGACTCCCTTAATGAGGTGATAGTGAAAGGGTTTGTTTTTTGGGTTTTTTTTTTTGTTTACTGCAGCAATAGATTTTTCAAATCAGACAGAGCTCTTTGCATCCAGCAGGAAACTGGTTTTCAGCATTAGGTCACAGGCACCATTTTTCTCTTTCTCTCTAATAATATTAAAGTTGAAAAACGATTATTCCGGTCCCCCTTTATTAAACAAGCTATTACAAAGCAAGTGAAGGATTTCTGCACCTTCAATTTTCCACCTAATAATAGTAAAGTATTTTCATTGTTGCCTTGACAATATTAATGCTATTTTTTTCCCCAATGCCTAAAGCAAGAAGTCTCACCATTTTCTTTGCCAGGTTGAAACAAATTGTGGCTTTAGACTTTAATATTCAAGACAGGTTTCTTTACTGGTTTTCACTGTGATTGGTTAATTCACAGGCTTGATATTCACCAGTAGATGAGATGTAGACATTAACTAAATCTTCACAATAGCCTTTGGATTATTATTGATAACACCAATGTTTTGCACTGAGAACTCCAAGGTAGCTTAAAATAAACATATGTCAGATATTAGGCATTTAGGCAGAGATAATGTCATTGGCCTGCTTTTTTTTCTAGTTTATCATGCCATGGTTCTGTCTTAAAGCATCAGAAACACTTGCTCTGGTATTTTTGGAGGTGCTGTGTTCTCAAAGATCTGCTGATTTATTAGAGAACAGTGCATTCAGCACCCCTAAAAATAGATGGGTAAAGTTTTGACTTCAGAGAAGGTTCATTTTTGCAATCAGAAATGGGATGCAGAAATAGCCCTCCCCAGGCATGTGCTCTGAATGTCAGGCTGCAGCTCCCTCTGTTCCACCTCCAAACACTAAAGAAATCTAAGATGGAATAATCTTCACTGGAAGATCCTTTAGTTAATTCTTTTTAATTATTTATGCTGAAAATATTCCAAGTGCAACAGGAAGCTAAAAGTTCTTATATTATGCAGATTCAATGAGACTTTGGGGACAGCCATTAATATTTGCATGCTGGATAGTTTGGTTTGCTGCTTCAATTATCTGAAGCTTGATCACTGTGTGTAATCATAATTTGTTCATAAAACTACCCAGGCCTGTCAGCACAGTGCCTGGAATTAAGCTTCTTCAGCTTGTGCAGGGCTTATGAAAAATTGAATGGCAGTTCATTTTCACAAAACATGACAAACATAAAAGAAATTATGAATTAATTTCAAACCCTGCTTAGCAGAGTCTTATCAATTTGATGGAACCCTTTGTCTTAGAGAAGTCTGGCATCGGAGCTGATAGGCTTAATTAGTATCAAGCTTCTCAAAATGTCTGTGACTGGCAGGTTGGATCATTTGGTGTCCTCCCCCAACCTCCCCATGAATTGCAGTCTGAAATGTAACAGTTTTCATTAGGGAAGCTGGCTAACATAACTTTCACATCTTTACATCAAATTAAACACACGACAATGCTTCATCTGCGCCAGCAATCCCGAAGACTGGCACAACGCAGCAAATCAAAGATAAATAAAGACACACTTCCTGCTGTGGAGTCTCTTTAGATCTGGGATTACAGTGTCTTGTAACGGGAATATGCTTTTATTTGAATGTGAATATTATGTTTTTGGTTAGCAGTGGGAAAAATTGACCCATCTGATACAAGGTTTCAAATAGGTTGCTGGACATCTCCAATAAGCCCTTTGGAGGCCATAGAAATTGGAGTGTTTTATTCAAAAATTCTGCCTCCTGTCAGCAGGATTTGAAAGCAGTATGTGCCTTATCCAGGTATTCTTCAAATAATCATCTTCCTGTATTATGCTGAGGTAGGGGTGTCCCCAGTGTGAAAACAAGGATTTGAGTCCCAAATATTTGGCTAAAAGATATTAAAAGATATTTTCTGTCTCCTAGAGAAAGGGGAGAAAAAGTAGAATAATAATACTTAGGGATGTTAAAAATAAATGTCTAGATTCTCCTTTTCTCTTGTTGAAGTGAAGGCTTGTAATTAATTACACCAATTTCCTTGTGGAAATTCCTAGACTGTGATGATGTAACAGGAGCATTATTAGACCCATAGAATGGTAGAATAAGTTTAACATTTCTGCATGTCTCCTACCCCTACATATTTTTACCAATATCTAGAGAAAACTTTGGGTATCCAGAAAATACTGCATGAATTTGTGCTTATGGAAGAACTATTAAAGCTCAGTTGAATTTGGACTGTAAAATCTAAAATCTGACTATGTGGCAGTCAAACTATACTTGACTTTTGGATATTGATCAGATATTCACAGTGGTGCTGAACCCTTGCTCTGTGATATGTTTTGAATCTTTCAATAAAGACATTTCAATTCTTTGTTGGTATTTTCTGGACTCTCAGTCAGGTTCAGCTATGCTTCATCTTCTTTGCTCCTACTGGCATTTAACTCCCATTGGAGTTACTGGGATAATTTGCTGAGGAAGGAGGACAAGTTCAGACCTATTTCATGTATTTCTTTTTTATGTGCAAAGAGAGGGAGAGAGAATGAAATTGCCCTCAAGTATCTGAAAGGAGAAATAAGGTAATCTTTTTTTTTTTCCCCTCAGCTTTGCAAAATTTTTTTTTTTCTTTTTTCTTTTTTTTTTTTTCTTTTTTTTCCATGAGTCTCCTGCCTCTCAGAGTCTCAGATTGCCTTAAGTTCACATTGCACTGGTGTAAATGGATATGGTTTATACACCTGCAGGAGCCAGGATTTTGAACAAAGTGTGATCATGTTTAGGATTATGTTGAGGAGATATCTCAGAATTTGTTCTACTATCCTGAGCTTTCCACAAACCTTTCTGTGACTTCCATCGTGTGTTTCTTTTGTGTGAACTTTGGATATTCCTGTTGCTCCTACTGTGGTCTTTACCACCTTCCAGGGCATTAATACACCTCCAATAAGCAACTTTTCTACATTCCAGGTTGCTCTTTTATCTTCCTTCATATCTGTTTTCACCGTTGTGGGCTGTATCTAGTTTTCCTCTTAAAGTGAAAATATTGTAAAATGATGAGCACAACCTATTTCAAGAAGGCTGGATTCTTTCAGGAGGAGAATATTTTTATGCTGGTAGCTGTGCTCTCCCCAGAGGAACCTTGGCTTAACTCTAAACTCAGTTGTCACTGCTAGTCTTCATTTCTCATAATTTCCAGAATTACTGTACTGTAAAAGTAATTTCTGAAATATCATTACAGATTAAGACAGAGCTTTTTATTTTTATATCATGTGGCTTAGAGAGCCTTGGTATGTCTAAGAGACATGCCTGTGCCAGGAGAAAAATGCTTTTTTTACTTAGATTTCAGATTTAATAGCAACTGAAAGCATTTACTCATCATGCAGCTACCAGCACATAGAGCCTTTCATACAAATACTGTTGGTAATGAGAATACTGCTTTTAAAAAAAATAATAATGAAATTAGAAGAAATGCAGCTAATGAGGCACAACTTGGCAAATCAGTAGTGAGTCCTAGTTCAGTCCATGTGCTGCTCACTGGTGAAGAGTTGCTTCTTCCTCATCCCATGCCTTTGATTTCCAGCAGCAGTGCAGGGATGGGTCCTGTGTGTGTTCTCATACCCTGAATCTTTGAAAATTTGCTATTCTGCAAGTTTCAGGGCTTCTCTTTTTTTGTTTTTTTGGGGGTTTTTTTGCCTTTATATATAAAAAACTGCTAGGACCATGTGTTAGCACTAACTTCTTTATTTCTCTCAGGCCTATGGAACAAAGAAGTTCAAATTTGCACAGATATCATTCAGGAATAGCTCTTGCTTGATGGAAAATTTCATACCTCCTCACACAAGCTCCCCTGTCTGAACTTGGTGGAGATGTTCCCTTTTTTTAGGCAGGAAAATATTGGACTTGACTGTGTTTGTAGCTCTCCTTTATTCACCAGAAATACTCTGCTAAAAGTGGTTTGTGTTTGCTGCATCTCTGCAGTGTGTGTGACGTGCTTCAGAGCAGTAGTGGGCACTCCAGAGTGGTCAGCCTGATGTTTATTAGGATTTGTATATGATCTTGAGTGGCATGTGATTAAAGGGATGATTTTGAAGTTTCACACTGCGGCTCTGTTAATGCACTTGTCATTTTTCAAGTGGTACTAGTGCAGGAGTCATGGAGTGGTTTTTATGCCCCCAATAAGCAAACCTCTAATGAGAAGCCCTTTTCCCTCTACTTAGTGCTAAATGCAGTTCAACTTTTTAAGGGAAAATAGAGAACTTGATGACAACTTAATGTTCAGCCATGAAAACTGGGTTCTACCAGTGCCACCTTGAGTTTCCTTTCTGCCTTTTTGCACTCTTGGATGTCAGACAGAAGATGTGCCAATCTAAACCTCCCCTCAGATTATTTCCTCGGGTTTCTGAGTCCTACACACCTAAGTGTGCTAAAGTCATACTCCCAAAAATGTCTGCCAGTCTTGGCCTCAGTGGGAATTTTTTCTTCCAATCTCTAAATTGTCAATTTGTCCTGGAAGTGAAGCTTCTGTGCTAAACAACAGGGAGTAGTAGAGGGCAGGACAATTGTACAGAGCAGGAGACTTGAAGCACCTGGCAAATATTTGGCTGTGCAGTTCTTCCCACAGGAATGTAATCAGCTCCCTTCTCCCACCATCTGGAAGAGGGAGCATTTTTGCCAGCAGAGAAACTTGCTCTGCAGTCCCCATCCTGCCTGCCTTCTGTTCTTTTCTCGACAAAGAGCATTTTTTTTCCCTTTCTGACTTCACAGGCTAATCCAGAATCCCACGTGAGAAAGTAAATGGAGGTGGCAGTGTTGTGGGATGGATATTTCTTGATTTTGTGGAAAGGAAAAAAAAAAAAGGGAAAGAAATTACATTCTGCTCAAGCTTTTTCAAACTTTGAGGGCGTTGAATGTGCTGACCTGAGGAAAATAATGGTCAACGTTGGCTTTGAAATGAAGCCATGCTATTTGCTATTCCAAACCATATTTGAACAGCTTCCAAATGATTTGGTAGAGTTTCATGGATAGAGATGAAACAGAATGGGGTACAGTAGCTTGGGGTTTATTTTGTTTTGTTTTCCCAGCATAGCTTAGCCAGCATTTGTCTGCAAAGGAGATTCTGGTTCTGTTTGAAGCTGTGCTTGCTCTTGTGTCAGAGAGGTGGTTCATGTGTGTGACACTGGCATTAGTGAGCTGCATCAATGCACCTTTAATTCTGCTGAGCTATTGTCAGTGATCAGGAAAGTTCCTTGTCTCTTAGCTCAGAGTTGATTGGAGGTGTTAGTTGTGCAGTATTAGTTTTGAGACTTCCTTGTGGCATGTAGTTGGTGTTTTATTAAGTTTAGGGGTTTTGTTACAAGTAAATAAAGAGATGAAAGTAAATTATCATTTCTAGTTGTTATTGATGGAGGATTGTAAACAGACTTAAAAATTTTAACTTCTGCCCCTCAGGTTAGGTGGTTTCTTTATGTAACCAGCAGATTCTGGTTTTTGTTTTCATTCAAGAGTGTTACAAGGACATGTAAATGCACCACCCCAGGTTGTGTGTGTTGCAGGGGCAGGGCTGCAGGATCTGTTCGTGACTGCAGGACAGCTCCTCTCTTCTGCTCACACGACTGGAAACTGGAAAAGGTCACAAAGATCATCAGGAAGATGTTAAACATGCTCATGTTTTAGCCTGCAGCCTGTTTGAAATGGGTGTTCTTGGTTACTTTTCACCACCCAGGCTGGTTGAGTGAATGTCAGGGCTAAAAATGAGAATGGGAACCTCAGAGTTAATGTTACAGCAGCCCCTGAGAAGTCAAACCAGGAGCAAACCCCCTGCTAATACCAGGGCCAGTTAAACAAGGTCTGAAGGATGTGATGCACTGTAGCAAACTAAGGGGGAAAAATGAAGTTATTTAACAGCATTTAATTAAAATGTTTCCCATAATAACAATGCATGCATCTTTAATGATCGTAAAAACTGTTTCAGTTGCTTGTTCTTCATTTTGAGCACCAGTTCTCTCAGAATTTTCATCTATAGAACTGAGTATATGTGATAATCAACAATTGCTCAGATGCACCAAGTTAAAATGTTAAAATATTAATACTGCAAAATCAAACAGTCTTTTCTTAAAAATAAAAAAAAAGGCATTTACTCCAGAGCAAAGCTCAGTTGGAGCAATGTGATTCCTACTTGTCCTTTTATCTATAAATAATAGATTTTTAAAAAATGGAAGGACAACTCTGTGAATGCTAAGGATAAGAAATATTCAAAGATTCAAACCCCAAATAAAGTCTTATTTAAAGTATTTAATCAGATGTTGATTCTGGGGATTTTTGTTTCTAGCCTCCACTCCTACATTGCTCTCAATGTGCCAGTTAGTTCTTAGGGAAGATTATTTCATTTTCAGACTGCAGTGAAGAACTAAATCACTTCTGATTGAGCATCTACCAAAGAAGTGCTGGGCAAGACACACACTTCTGGTTTGTAATATTTCCACTTCATAGGGAGGACAGATGTGGACCTCTGAGAGGGAACTGGAAATCACTAAAAGAATAAGACCAGCAGATGCTCAAATTGCCTAAAGTGGCTAAATCTTGAAAGTGTAGCACTTGCAATCCCAAAGTCAGCACAATCTGCCAGAGATGTTGCTGGTTTAAGTGTCCACTTGTCTTGTACAAAGAGGAAGTAAAGGGGGACTGGAGGCAGTTCATTATTAATTTATTATTCTAGTGTTTGAGACAGTCCAAGCACCCATCCAAGTCACAAAGTCCTGAAGCTCTTTCTCATCAACTCTGAACATAGGTTTTATAAATCAAGTCTTTCTGTGCATGTTATTTTGGTTTGGGGTGTTATTTTTAACCTCCCTTGCTGCAATGATGTTGGAGTGATGAAGCTGGGACACGTCTGAGTGCTCTGTGGGAAGCAAAGCTGAGACCAGCTTTACAATCACCATCCTGAGAACCAAACACACAACGTTCTTCTGGACCTGCTTCCCTCCCACGAGCTGCTCAGCACCTCGTTTAAACCATGCAGCACAACTCCTGCTTCATCTGTCCTTACAAAACAGGAAAGGAAAATTACTGCAGAAGCAGTGTGAGCCCAGCCAGGGGCTGCTGCTGCAGCAGAAGGGCCATTGCTGCCCCCCCCTCGTGCCCACCCTCCTGCTGCAGAGCATCACACTCTGAACTGTACCCATTTCATGGTAGCCTTGAACACTGGATTCAGATGATCAGAAACAGAAAATGGATGTTCAACCATTTTTTCCCCCCCTCTTTTAAAAACAATTGTTTCAAAATATTTTGCTGGCAAAGTGATACTGGTCAAGCAGTATTTACCTAATGCAAAGCCTTTAAAATACTTATTTTCTTTAAGGAAAAAATTGTTTTGAGGAACTGTCCTTGGGCAGTTAGCTTGGATTTGTAAGCTATGTATCTTAATTATATAATAGATATGGTAGATACAAAAATAATAACTTTCACCAAGTTATAATTTGAAATAACTAATGGACCAGGCACATATAACTTGGAGTTAGTTTCCATCTTCTTGCTTAGTTTTGAAAACCATTTATTGGTGTATTCCAGAATTTACAAGTTTTTCTTCATTGAAATAAGTGTCAGAAAATTTTGTAAGGAGGTTCCTGATGGAGGGCAACAAGAGTGGGTGGTGGAGGTAACAGAAATTGCCACAGTGGATTTCAAAGACTGCAGGGGAGGTTTACAAATAGGGGAGGTGATGGCATTAATAATGTTTTGCATAACTGCATCAATTACCTGACTCACTGTGCCAGTGAAGAACGGGATCTAATAAATTCCATCTCTTCCTGTTGAAGCACATTAGCCATCCATTTGCTGAGGGGTTTTAATTTGCTGAGAGATTAAATGCTGTTTGACCCAAGTGCTTGTGGAATATGAACCTATGACAAATATATATGCACAATCTAACTGCAGCTTTCAAAAACCTTTTCAGAAAAAACCTTCAGTGAAATCATTTGGTGTCTCTAGTATGGTTCACAGGATGTAAGAATTCTGTAGTCACATTTTAAACTGAGCAACTAAGATTTTCTTTTCTCTGCCTCTTGGGTTAAGGTTGAGAGTGGAAATATAAAGTGTTCACTTTCAAATAGGAGTGTAGTGTCTGCTGCATGTATTTTATAAAAATAAAATGACATTGGTAAACTGAAGAGGAGACTTTTAAAGAAGAGTGAAGTTTAATTATTTGGATTTATTGTGACCTATTGTTATTATAGAATCATTTCTATGATAAGGGACAATTTTTTATGGGAAGATATTAATGCACTGAAGTTCTGTAGGAACTTGTAGCTCCATGTAAAGAGCAAAATATGTGTTGAGGAATGGTTCAAAATCAGACTCTTTGGCACTTGTCTGGGAAATCCAGTTTTTGGTGTATCTGTGTGTTGGAATGGAAATATAACAAAAACCTGATTTGACCCCGTAGCTTGAGCCATCCAATATAATAAATGCAAGGATTTTACAATTTTATCTTGAGTAAAACTTTTAATTATAAATCAGAGAAAAATATAAATATTGCTGAAATAACTTTCTGAATTCCATTCAGTCCCAGGAATGATCACCAAAGAATTTGATTAAAAGAGTCAGAGCTGTGCTAACGGCAGTTTTCTCCAGTGTAGTAACGCCTTTATTAAAATTCCAATTAAAATCCACCAAGAGGAAGGCTGCTGTTTGTGCCACTTGTCCTGGGAGCCACAGGCATCTGTGTCCAGTAGAAAGGATTTTGGCTTGTTAATTGTGTTCATATTTTGTAGCATTAATGTATAGAAAGGTATAGAAGCAGGGTTAGGGCTGGAGGGCTCCTGGATAAATTGTTGGTTTCTGTAATGGTGTTTGGACTATGTGTATGCAAGGGCAGGTTAATGTATTTAATAGGAATTTTTGTCCTTTGGTATGGGAAAGGATTAAAATAAGAGTAAACCTTATATTTTGTTGATCACTTTACACGTACTTGAATCTCTTGTAAAGGATATTCTCACTTTGAATGACCCTAAAAACATTAATGAAGCCAGGCTGTATTTTCCTGGGATTCATGCAAAGTTAATATTTGAGGAAGTTGAGTGTGAGCTACTGTCATGGAGAAGCAGTGTGGCTGTAATTTTTAAGGGTGTAAATATTGTATAAGGTTTGTAGCCAGTGGATCCTGCTCACAAAGATCCTTCCAAGGCTGGCTGGAGAGAAGGGTAGGAGAGGCTGCTCAGAGAAAAACTCTGATCCTAAGTAGTGATATCAGGAATTTCTTTCCAATGCAGTGTCCTCAAAACCAAAGGGATGAGGAACAGGATTGCAGCCCTGTAGAATTTGCTCATCAGAGTGTTTGTATGATATTAAAGATAAGGAATGTTAAACTCATAACTCCTGGTTTATATTTAATGAGGATAGATTTCACATGGAAATGCAGATTGTTGTCTAGCACCATTCAGGAAGAGGTACCTTAGGACAGGAATATGATATCTTCTTTCCCATTGTTGAGGGGCTCTTTACAGGAGAATAGAGTGACAGGACAAGGAAGAGTGGGTTCAGACTGAAAGGGGGCAAGTTGAGATCAGATATTAGGAAAAACTTTTTCCCCATGATGGTGGTGAGGCACTGGCACAGGTTACCCAGAGATGATGTGGATGCCCCATCCCTAGAAGTGTTCAAGGACAAGATGGAGCAACCTGGTGTAGTAAAAGGTATCCCTATCCATGGCAGGGGTTGGGAACGAGACAATCTTTAATGTCCCTTCCAACCCAGGCCATTCTGGGATTATGATTTGTTTTTGTCTACTTGCTACTTGTCTGTACAGTTCTGCATGCCCCACCCCCCCCCATTGGCTGGTCTCAAGGCTGGATGGGAATGTTAATGAAAGTTAATTTTCCAAAAGGACCCACTGTTACTTTGGCAACCACCAAACCCCCCAATGCCCAGCACAGGTTGGATATCTCTGGGCCACATCATGAGTGTGAGCCAAGGAAGCTGCTTCAGGTGGTGGCACTTAACATTTTGAGCAGATCATGGCGATCTGGACCTTTTGACTCTGCTGCTTCTTGGTGTAGCATGTTCTGTGTGAGCAAAGGTGCAGGGCTGTCCTTGCTGGCCACGATCCATCAGCTCCTGGAGGATTCAACCACCCCAGTTCCACCAGCCCAGGGGATCCCACACTGGGGAGAGGTGATACATGGACACCCTGGTGTTATTGCTGCTCTTTGCTGTGACTAATTGCACAAATCCTCTGATGGCTTTAGTGACGTTCCCAGCACATTATACACAGAGCTTGCTGAAGGTGGCAATGGTAGGATTTGCTGAGCTCACAGGTTTGTGAAGTGTAGCACTGAAACAGCTTAAGGCTCCATCAGTTCTAGTTCTGCCATTAAGCATTGCCCCAGTCTGCAAAATGAATATGGATGACATCTGAGAAGGTTATGCTAATTAGTCTGGTTGAAGTCATTCCATGGCTCAGATTGCGTAAATTAATATTTTTAACTCTCATTTTAATGGGAGGAACAATTGAAAGCAACTCTAAAACCAGAGCATTGTAAAAAGCTGTTGCTAGCCTGTAGATGGCTCTAGATGATGATGATGCTAATAAAGAGGGGATAACATGTTTTTCTAAATATCTTTCTCAAAAAATATGCAGATTCAACCTAATACATATATTTCAGGATTTAGTTTCTATGTATTTATTCTATTATTGTGCAAGTAAAAGATTCAGATTTTGTACCATATTTATAAATTACAATGTTACAAGCTTTAATACTTTTAGAAGAAGTATTGAGTCTTTTTAATGTCAAAATTAGCTCTTTTAGAGTGATAGGTGCAGACCAAATTAATTTCAAGTGTTCTTTTTGAGGTTCAGTGCAGGTGATCTGCTCAGCTGAGCCAGTCTCTATTTCCATGTTTGAAACTACCCTGGGTGTCTTTGCTTCTGAGATATTTATATACCCTGTTTTTTCTGCAGTGTCATGTGAAGACCCAGGTTAACTTTGTTTGCTCCACAGAGGTCCTGTTATGCCTTTTGTATAATGCCATGCTTATGTATATTTGTTAGAGGATTTTGGAATTCCCAGTCATCTCTTCTATTGGTTCTGGGGTGAAAAAAGAGCCATAAAAAAAGAGCCATAAGCCCTCTCCCACCCCACTTAGGAAGCCCCTTAAAAACTGACATTTCCAAGAATGTTGTTAAAGAAAGAAAAATACTTTCCTTTTACGTAAATCTTAAAATTTTGAAGGGCACAGCAGTGCTTAAAGGAATTTAAATGTAGAAATGGAACTAGGTTAAATTGACATTTCCAATTATTTTGTGTAATGCCTCATGATTTCACTCAGCAAAACACCAAGACCTAAATATGCATCAAGACCCCACTAGCATAAAGAACCTCAGGTCTAAGACAGCAGGTGTGCCAGGACATATTTGAATATCATTGGAGATGTGACTGTAGCATATTTAGACATACCTCTGCATTATTTATGAGAGATGGCACTAATGATGGAACAACTGAAGTTTCATGTAAAGTTGTGGGTAAAAAATATTGCAATTTATGAATTATTTGGCCAATTTGTGCTACATCATCATCACTGAATTGCCACCTAAGGGGGCTCTATTAAGGGTTCTGGTAATGTGTGCCTAAACCCTCATGTCCTTCTAGATCCACAGAAAGAGGTTTTGAGAGGAATTCAAAATCTTGGTAAGACAAAATTTCATTTGTGTGTGAAATTATCCAAATATAACCATTGAAAGTGGCTGAGGAGATAACCCTGAGGAGCTGGGCAGAGACACCTCCAAAGGCCCACTCAAGGGGAAGCAGCCTGGCAGGAGGGGAGCCAGGGCCAGGACAGATGAGAACAAGCAATGGACTTCATGAAGTCATTTTTGCATTTGAAAAGTTCATCGTTGTTTCATCACTTTATTGTTTAATTCACAGTAGCAGCTGCTGTAAAAACTCCAGTTAAACCCCAGCACTTCTGCCTGGGGGTGGCAGGTACATCTCTGTTCCTCTCAGGATGCCTGTGCCACGCTGCTGCTGCTGCCCAAACCACTTGCCCTTCTCACACGTGCTGTAGGTGAAGATATTCACCCCCTGAGGGGATCAGACACAGCTCTGACAGAGGTTTTCAGCCTCTGGCACACTGTCCCAAAAAGGCTGTTCTGCAGCTTCAAACCTTTGAACACTTGGCATGAATTATTTTATAGGAATAGTTTAAAGAATTTTTTGTACTGAACCTCTCAGAGGCATGCACACATGCCATGCAAGAAGGCTCTCACTGTCTAAAACAAAGTGATTGCTCCATGTGAACTTTGATTTTAGTTTTATCTTAGGCTTTTGACATGTTTTCCCCTGGCTTAAACTATAGTTTTAAGGGCAGTGACTGTGTGTCTGTTCTGTGCTAATGTTTGTGAGGAAAAATGTCTGTTGGGTTAACAAACAACCTGCAGAGTCTGACACACACAAGTGTTTATCTCTGTACAAGGCAATCTGGCAGGATTTTTTTTTTTTTTTTACAAAAAGCAAAATTTTCCCATTTTTATTATGGATTTGGTAAATGGCTTACTTGCATTGAGTTTCTAATTAAGCTGGGGTTTATATTGAGAGATTATTTCCAGTAATGCATCTCAGATAAACAGGTGACAGCAAACCACGGACAAATCCATCATCAATTCTGGCATTATCAATCACTCTTTAGCTAATGCCAGAATCTCCAAAGACAAGCATTTAACTCTGTTCAATGTGTTACTGTATGTCAATTGTTGATAGAGAGTTTTTCTAATGATCTTGGATGTGTCATGCTCCACTTAAAATTCTCTAGTGTTTCCACTGATAAATGCTGGGGCATAACTGTTATTTGCATGAACAGAAGCTGTAATTATAAATGTACTTATGGTCTGTGCTGAAGTCAGGAATGCAAAGAAGGGTGTTTGCTAATGTAGAAATATAAATAATGGTTGCTAATGTTCACTGTTTAGCATGGAAATTATAGTTCAGATCATTTGAGATGCCTTTTGTTTTTATGAAAAATAGTATTAGGAGGCTGGATTCCTAATATTTATTATTTTGCAGTAGGTGATCATATAAATAAGTTTGGCAAGAGTTCTGTATCCATTTATGAAATGAGAAAAAAGCGTGAGAATTAAGTTGGCTAATTTGAGATTTAGGGTTAATGAAGACCATTTGAGAGGTGTCTGCACCTCTTTAGAGCTGTATCCTCAATTTTGTTTTATTTATCATCTTTGGATGAACTCACAGTTTAGGAGAGATTCTGTTGCTCTCAAAACATGGAGCAGTTTTTGAACTGATCAAAAGTTGCTGTTTGCTGGCAGGAGAGCAGTGGATTTCTGTTCAGTTTATGTTCACTTGGAAAGGAAACACTGAAATACTTCTAAACTACCAAAATGCAGAGGCACTGGGATGGCTGTAGGAGATGGTGAGATGCTCTGAGCTGTCTCAGTTTGCCACCTGCACAAAGGAGCAGCTGTACTGTGATGCTGCCCCAAAGGAAGGTGTGGAGGTGCATCAGTCACTCTTTTTGCTGGCATTATTCAAGGGATTTACCAGACTGGAGCAGCCCTTTAGCTTCTCCAGAGGCTTCAGAATACCCCCAGGCCCCACAGATTCTAAAAGTGCATCTCTTTCTTAGTTCCTGGAGAAGTAACTGATGATTCTGGTCATAATCCAGAAAGGTATCAAGAGCTAAGTTATTTACCAAAACTTCTGCAATCCAAGTTCTGTCTTCCTTCACAATCATCTCATTAATGTCTTTTCACTGAAGTCAGATCATTCCATATAATTTCTAATTAATACTATCAAGATAAGACAATTTTCCAATGACAAATATTTTCCTTGAGTTAAATTTGATGAAATGAATAAATAGTGACACTATTTGTCTATTGATTGTTATTTTTAGCACTGTTTAATATTATCTTGCTCTATATCAACTGTGCTTTGGCAGTATGTGAGATTGTCAGCTCTGGATCACAGCAGATGCATTTAGGAGGCTTCTTTTCAAAATGTTTGATTTCTTAGATGCAGGAGATTAACAGTAATGAAATAGTTTGAGTTCCATGTAGGATCTGTTTTATGGCCAGAACTTTAGACTGTAGTTTGACGTTGGCTCTGTGGGTGAGTTACTATAATAAAAGCCAAAACCTAAAGGGGCTTTTAACTTTTTTTAAACTAATTACAGTAAACTAAGGTCATGTGAAATTTTTAAACATATTTTAGAAAAAATTATTCATAGGCATTCTTTAAAATAAGTTTAAAATTGCTTTTTAATGACATCCAATGTTGTTTAAATTGCTTCAGATGCTGAGTACAGAATTTGTTCCTTTTTGCTGGGGTTATATTACCCAACTAAAGTTAAAGGAGTTACTTAGCACATATTTATTAACTATAAATTTATCTTTGGTGCCTAGATTCTATATTAAAAATGCTATTCATAAACAGAGGAGATGGAGGGTCATCTTAGTTAGGAATAAGGAACTGAGTTCCCGAAATAAAAAGTACTGCCAGAATCCTATTTCCAGCTCCTTGCAAACTTTGCAGAGAAGTTGTTGCTAAGGAACACCATGGAGTGTGCAGCTGCTCCAGAGCAGCTCCTCCTTTACCCTTCCTGACATCTTCAAAATATAAAAGAAGATTGTGGGCTTTACCAGTATTTGTAATAAGTGTGTGTGCTTACTGTTTTTTGGGTTTTTTTTTAAGGAATGGGCATAGAAATGCTGGATGTTGTACAGATGAATAAATTACAGCCCCTTTGGAAACACAGGAGTTGTATTGTCACTTTTGTTTAAAAATCAGGTTTCGTGACTCAGATTGTTGGAACAATTCCTCTGAACCAAAAAAAATTACATTTCCTGTTTCCAAAATCCATTCTAATTGGTTTGATGCACAAGCTGGAAGAACAATTGATTGACATTGAGATCGGTAGGCAAAGATTGAGCTAATAGAATCGGATTAATGGGAACATATGGTAATTACAACTGTGAAAAAACAACTTAGAATTTATAATGTTGCCTTGGGGCACATAATCAGATGTGTTATCAATGAATAATTAGAGTTGATAAAAATCATCTGGTATGTATAGGATTGCTGTGCACAGTTACAGATGTGTGTTAAATGGAAGATTTATTGGAAGTTGCCTGCCTAAAATATGCGTGGCATGTAAACACATTGTTTGTGATAACAAAAAAATCAAATCAATTCCTGCAGAATGCTTCGTGGCAGAAGATCAAAGTTTATGTATGCTTGTCATTAATATTCCATAAAAGATTAATTTCATGCCCTTTATTGCATTATATTAATCAGTTTCCCTAATGTATGTGTTATTAATGAATAGTCCTGTAACAGCTGGCAAAATACTGGTATGTTAATAATGGAGGTAAAAAAATAACTTTATGACCATGAAAACCTCTCCATTTTGCAACAGATTTAAAAAGTCATATGTGACAGAATAGAAATAGGGAATACCTACCACATAAAATTAACAGTGCAGTTCCTGAGGACAAATGGTTCTGAAGAGCCAATGTTTTGGGAGTTTCAGACCTTTCTGCCTCCAACATCCACATTCCTCCAGGTTAAAGTAGAGGCTCACCAACCATTCAGAAGTATAGTGGGAGATATATAGAATTGTGTGTGTGTGTGTGTATATATAAACATATACAGCCAGCTTTGCCATGGAATGATGAGGCAGAAAACTTGGGGAAAAGGGAGGAAACAACAATGACCACAGAGTTCCCATTTTTACAGCAGGTAAATTGCTGTTAGTTATTCTCCGAATTTATTTAGAAAAAAAGGTAGTTTATTCAGTTTCTTTTGAAGTTTCTGTGACTGGAAAACAAGAAAGAGCTTGTCTTATGTATCCCTGTGCAAAAACATGGTATTGAGTGTTTGTGCAAGGGTTATCCATAAGAAAGTGTAGGACTGGGGTCTTGTTTGAGCTTGCCATGTATATAGGCTCAGGTGTAGAGCAAGATACTCTATCTAAACTCCTGAGAAATTCTTTTACTGAAGTGGATTAATAAAGGCTTTCATGTCATTACTGTGATGCAACTGGGACTGGAACTGGACTCCTGCAGCTTTCAGAAAGAGATGCAAATGATCCTAAGCCTACCTTCAGCATCATTTAGGTTCCCATAATCTTAAGGAATTTGAGTCTTTAGCTTCCAAAAATATCTTAGCCTTTGATTATATGCAAAATTCTGGGAATGTGAGACCCAGAATTAAGTCCTGCAAGACTGCAGTGTCTCAGTTTTTGTAACTTCTTCTTAGGACTCTTTGTCAGCACCGTGTCCTGAAGCTTGAATCTTCCTGTGCCAGGCTCTGGATGTCCTCTGGCATGGCAATGTCACTGTTCTATCACAGGACTATCCTGCAGCAGCTGCTGGGGTTTTATTGGTCCTGAAGTGATCAAGTAGAAACATGCAGAATTCAAGGATCTCCAAACAGCATCAGTGGTACAGGAATAGTTCCTTTATGAAGTCTCCTAAATGTTCAAGTGCAAATGAACAGTCATGGGAAAAAAAGAAGAGGAAACTTAGAATTTAAAAATCACACTGAACTCATGCTCTTCCTGTAATTCAGCACAGGAACAGTCTTGTTTCCATGTAAGGGTGTGCACAAATTCTGGTAGTGGATCTCATTTGGGAGAGGCAATCATGTTCTAGTAGAGGGATCAACAAAATTAAAATAATATTAGACTTTACTGAACAACTGTGCTATTTAGAGCTGTCCACTGCCTTGCATCAAAAGCATAGTTGCTTTTATTTTTAAGTTGAAGATCTCAACAAGGTGAAAAACACAAGTCCTTAATTTTTCATGCTCCCATCATATCTTCCTGCTGTAAATTTCATTCTTCTGTTCTCAGAGTCTGCATTGAAACGTGTCTGGAAAAAAATATTCCTTGAGACATATGACAACCCTTTTTTGTTTCTACCTGTTGTAATATCCACCTTAAAAAAAAAAAAAAGAAAAGAAAACAAGGAAAATTTTTGCTTCTGTAGAAATTTGAATTCATCCTTTAATGGCAGTTTTTGTGGCTTTCAAAATCCTGTGATACTGGTGGTGATAATGCGGTTGTTTACTCCATTGGCTACTTGATTAATCCTCATTTTAATCATAGTTACAGCGATATTCACCTCTTCAAAATAATGTCATTATGATTTAAACCAGGAATTAGTAAACAACTCACAGCTGTTGTGCAAAATGTTTGTACAGCAATGCATATTCATGAATATTTCATACAATAATGCTTATTAATCTGATTTTTGCAGAGAAACAACTAAATGATACTTTATAACTTGATGTTTGGCAAATAGTGCAGTTTGTTTTTCATGGTTGGTGTCAGTGATGTATGAAACTTCCTACGTGTACTTTGTCACTAAGTATCACAAAAAGCTGCTTTGCAGAATCTTTAAATATCGAGGCAAATGTTTTTTCATGTTGTGCTTGGTATGAAGGGGCTAAAGAACCAGAGTCACAAACCATAAAATAGGAACCCAGGGGGTTGATTTCTCTTCCCAAACATAGCAGAAGTTCCTAGACTCCTCCCGTGGAATCTGTTCTTGGTTTCAAACAGTGGAAATACCAATAGCTGAAGCAATCTATACTTAGAGCTGTACCATGGAACAGATTTTCTTTCCTAGTGTGTAAATTTAAAGATCTAACCTGATCTGTCCCCTTTTGAGGAGGTTACACCAGGTGATTTCCAGGACATGCAAATCTAAATAATTCTTTTTGTACCAAAATTTCATCTCTGCTATTTAAACTGTCTGTTACTTGCCTCATGTACCTGTAAGATAGGCAAAATATTTTTTCCCCCTTTCATCTTTTCAGCCACCTCTTGCATATATAAATGTTGTCACTCTGGCTTCTCTTGGTCTGATCATATTTTAATGACAAATATCTTCTTGGGGTTTGTTGTTTAAGTGGATGTTTTCCAGATCTGTGGTTCACCTGTGCCTTTTGTGCAGGTTGGGTTGTGTGGGCTGTATTGCAGCAATTAATGGCATGGAAAGCTTTGCTTGTTTTTCAGCAATCTTAGCAACATAATCCATTATGATGCCTGTTTTGTCTGATACTCCTGAGGTATATTCCACTTATGATTCGTTATAGTTCTGAAATGTTATAGTTTTGAAGCAATGGAGGCCCAACCAACCCTTTGGTATCTTGTGTGTGTGCAGGTGGTTGTTTTTGCTGAAAGTGTAAATTTATGGAATTATGTTCTCTTGTTTCCTTCTCTGAGACTTAAACTGTATTTCTTGTTTTGGTTCTGGAAGTGGAAAGTGTGGTTGTGTGAAAATAATTTCTGAAGTCAGAATATGAAATTAAAACTTTGCTTCTCAGCAACAGGATATGATTGACTTTTGAATTGAAGTAGCCTAGTTCAGTGTCGTCTTTCAAGTGCTCATAGGTAGTTTTATAATTTTGATTACTTGAAAATCACTAAAGTGAAGCATCCTAAAGTCAATGGTTCACGTGTTCTGCCCTTTCTTGAAAAAGAAAAAAGTCTAGGTTTACCGAACACTTCGTGTTTACTAGCTTTACCTTTCTGCCACAAGTTCCCAGAAGATGTGGCTCCAATTAGATCCTCAGAGTGTTTTCTCTCAAGTGGCAGCTGAGAAACATTTAGAATCCTTGACTTAAATGAATTGTTGATCTGGTGTGAAGTTATACAGCTTGAGATGATGGGTTTATTTTATTTTTCTGAGGGAGCTTGATGTGAACACCAGCACCTTTAAGATTTTTTCAGTGCTGTATCAGCTTTGGGGGGGAACAGGACCATTATATAAATGGATTTAAGTATAACTAGATTTCGTGGAGTGGTCAATCAGCAGAAGCTGTCATGCAGATCATGAGGGCTTCTTTGATACTAATTTTGGTACTAATTTCATTTGGGGAAAATCCAATGAACTTTAAAGGGAAGAAAGCTTTTCCTTAATATGTTTCTGCTTAATGTTCACTTAACTAGCAGAACTAGGGATCCTGTCCTGGAAGAAATCAGGTTGTTTTTTTTTGGGTCTTGTGGGGTTTTTTTGGGTTTTTTTTTTGTTTGTTTGTTTGTTTGGGTTTTTTTGGTTTGTTTTTGTTTTTTTGTTTTTTTTTGGTTTGTTTTTTGTTTTGTTTTTTTTTTTGTTTTGTTTTTTGTTTTGTTTTTTTTTGTTTTGGTTTTTTTTGTTTTGTTTTTTTTTTTTTTGTTTGTTTTTTTGTTTTGTTTTTTTTTTTTGTTTTTTTTTTTTTGTTTTGTTTTTGTTTTGTTTTTTTGTTTTGTTTTTTGTTTTGTTTTTGTTTTTTTGTTTTGTTTTGTTTTTTGGTTTTTTGGGGGGTTTTTTTGGTTTTTTTTTTTTTGTGGGGTTTTTTTGTTGTTGTTGTTGTTTCTGTTTGTTTTTTTGGTTGGTTTTTTTTGCATTTCACACAGAGGATATAGGTCAGCTTCATTGAAGTCTGTAAAATCCTGCAAATTTTCAATGGGTATACAAGAAAAGGAACTTCAGCTTGAATAGTTAAGTTTATATAAAAGCCCCTAAAAGAGGGAAGCAAGTGGAAAGGAGGAGTAATATGCATAAATTGGAGCATCATTTAGGCTTTTTGAGAAGTTTTTGGGCACCATGAGCTCTCAAGTTAGGTCACCATATGGATTGTACATCCTATACCTCTGAACAGCATAAGGCAAATCCCTACCCAGCTCGCTATGTTTATTGGTTTGGGTTTACAGGCTGGCACAAATTCAAATCTGAATAAGAAAGTCCATTCATGGCTGACTTTAAGCTCCTGATGCACTTCAGGGCATGCTGTGTTGATACATAACAATTCCTGATGGCACTCCTGTAGAAATTTTCAGCAACTTTTTTAGTGTAAGAATTTTACTATCCAGAGCAACCTGTCTGTAAGTTCTCCAGTTTGTGGTTTGTGTGACTTAAATGTTGATCTCTTGTCACTGACTCCTACTGTAAAGAACAGGATTTTATCCGTAGTGTTTAGAGAGGAAAACTGTATTTGGTGACATGTGTCCAGTTTTTGGCTGTGTCTCCGTGTTGTGGAACAAATCAGTTGTTCTCATCCAGTATTAACCAGCCCATTTAAGCATTAGCTGATGGTTTTTTGGTGCAGGATGTGTTCTGCTCAGCTTTGTTAACCTCTCCTGTAGCTCTGTGTGCAGCCATACACACATGGACTTCCATCAGCTCTAGGAAGGTTGCACGCCCTTGTCAAGTGCTTAAAAAGCTTTTCCTTTTCACTTCGCTGGTGGAATTGTTTTGAATTTGGGATTGGATTGTAAGCTTTCAAGTCAAGATCCTTCATATTATAATTTTTCAATAATTTATAGCATTGCTCTCCTCTTCTGCCTTCATTTTCCTATTTAAAACTCTGAATGTAATTAAGTGGGATTTTTGCCCCCTGAATTTTAATTGAAATACCTGATGAACCTACATTCATAACATTCCTCCTGTAGTACTGTAAGGAGGTGTTTTAAAAGAAAAAAGTGCTTAGTTCTGGTATTTGATAATTATGAAAAGTCACCAACAAGACCGATGAATATAGAATGGAATAAGAGGGCCTAGGATTGCTTACAAATGAAGACTGTAAAGTGTTACAGTTAAACTCTTTTCTTCTTTCCTTCAACCCATTAATGTTGGCAGGCTCCCCTTGAAATTCATTCATGTTTCCATCCTTGAAAAACTTGCACACAGTACAATGAGTCCATTTAGTAATTGAATAGCCAAGTGATGCACATTATTTCTTATACTCTTACTTCATAAACTATTCTTTCCATTTTCATAATTGCTTCTTTTGCAGTTCTCCTTTTGCCTTTACAGTCTTCTAGTCTCTTCCTTGTACATACATAGCTGGAAATAAGTGCATTCTTTGTGTTGCAATTATGCTGCTGCTCTGTAAAGAGAGAATAGTACTTTTAATATGTCATGTGCTACTGCATCTTTCCAACAATCATTTGGAAAGGAAAAATGCTCATCTGTAGTTACAGAATATCATTGTGGGCAGTTTGAACTGTCCAGTATGTATCTTCCTCCCCAGTGAGAAAAGTGTTTTGATTTATTTTTCTATGTTTTTTTTTTAAAAGGTGAGGCAATTACAATGAATAATTGTAAAGCTTAATAGAATAAGAGAATCTCCAGGCTCAATGGATAAATAGTCCTTTTCTTTTTTCTTGGGTTTTTGTTTTAATATGTAAACAAGTAGGAGACATCCTGCAGCTGGTTTTGACAGCTTTTGGTGTCACCAAGGAAATGAACGTTTTTAGGATGTGTGACCTATATACAGTGAAAAGGTGACATGTCAGCTATTCTGCCTGGAAAGCTTGAGTTGTGTGACAGCTGTACATTGAAGATCCAAAATAGCCAATGAGTAATTCCTATAAAAAGTGTTTATGGGTAGGTAGTCATTGTGAAATTCAGTCAAATATTAAAACAACAAACCCTGCTCCCCCAAACTATACTTATTGCCATATAGAACTTCAAGTAATTTTGCCCCACGTATGTGTGCTGTCTACAATATCACTGCAGCAAAGTCCAAAGTGTCAGGATCATCAGCACTGCCTCTTAGAAAAAACAGTCCATCACATATAAACCTGTTATTCTTTTAGGTATGCTCTTTGGCTTGTGTAGTGTTTTTCTGGTCTGTTGTAGTATCTTTTGGTCAGTAGATGGTGCAGCAGGTTACAAACATGTTGATTTTCCTATATGACATAATTTTGACCAGTACTTGAGTCAATAATGTAAAGTTATTGTTAGGACATGTTTAATTTATATTTGGAAATTCAGATAAAATTTATTAGGCTTTAAGTGTGATATTTTTAAATTTAATGAATAATGCCTAAGAGTGGCAGTGGACATAAATTAGCAAATACACAGCATCATAGGAAAATGTGGATTAAAGCAAATGAGAATGTCCAATAAAGTGGATTGATATAACTTTACTGATATACAGACAATGGATTTGTTGAGTTTCTCTGGAGAGCCATTCTTCTAGAAGGAACTCGGATTAGAAACCATTGCTACTGGCATGAATTGTATCCAGCTCTGCAGGGAGTTATATGAAAATGACTTTAGTTTATTTTGTTCTATATGCACAGCACTGTCAGTCACGTACACTGGTGAGCCTTGGAAGAAAAGGAAGTTAGTGAATCTGTTATCTAACACCAACCCGAGCCATCCTATGACTCTGCATTGAAGAGCACTGTAGTGAGATGCTGCTGCTTGATTGAATCTTAAATTACATGAAAAGGCCCTTATGGTGTACTCAAGCATGAACTCAAGAACTTGCAAGTCAGTTTGGTATTTAAGAATCAAACACATCATTTAGAATCTACTGAAGTTCAGCGTCTCTGCCTCGTTAATTAAAGCTTTGTTCTCCATCAGCCACATCTGTACTGAGCCAGCTTTTCATCTCTAGTGCAGGGGAGCAGTGCTGCCTGTAAGATGTGTGATGTACTCAGAGGAGTTGGAATTTTCTTTATTGGAGCTGTCACAGGCTGAGATGTGACATCAGGACAGCTTTCTGCTGTAGACACCACTCTGGGATGTGGAGGCATTTGTTTTCTCTCTGCACACAGGTAGAGATAGAGGTGGAACATGACTTGGCAGGGGGCTTTCTTTTTTTGTAATAGCTTTGGCTCAGAGGAGGCTTTTTTTGGCTAGGCAAATTTACATGATAGACCTTTAGGCCAAGAAAAATAATTGTTTCTGTGTAATATCTAAAATATCAGTTGATACAATCAAGCCAAGAATTCATTGTACCACGTGCTGTATATTAAAGCACAAAGCTATGAAAATGCCATGTGAAAGTATCATGTAATCCAGACCTGCCTTCTTTAAAAAGTGTAGGAATAAGGTTTGTATCAGTAAACTGATATTTTTCCTGTAATACAATACAGTTACAAATTCTCCTCTGACAGATTTCTGTATTGCTTATTAGTTAAATGGCTTATGGTTAGTGAAACACACAATTAAAAAATTGAATCTGTGTGAGGTAAGGCTCTGCTTCATCAATTTTTCTAGTTTCTGAATGAAAATTTATGAATTTATTGATGATTTATTGTATTTTCCCTTCACGTAATCAATTTTGTGCCAAAAGACCATTGCAGAGATCACCAGATCCAGTGCGTGTTGTAATGAACCTCAATTTTCTAATTGATTCTTGTGAAATTGCATCAGTTCTAAACTACTAAAGTGTGAGGTCTATTACTGCTTCCCCCCTTTTAAGAAAAAGAAAGTTACAGGTGACTTTGCATCTCTTTTTGTGATGTGGTGGAATAATCAAAATTTAAAGCTCCAAGGTCAAATGTCCTTTCCTGGCTCAGTTACTGCTCAGTGTGATGGCAGTAGAGGAAGGCAGATGCTTGAGCTGCAAAATTGCTGGGGTTTCATTATATTACTACAGCATATTAACAGGAAGCCATTAAATACAATTTATGTGTGAATAGCCCAATTGGTAGGCACATTGGCTCCATTGTGTGAGGGATTAAATAAATGCTATACTTCCCCATTATTATTCACTGAATAGCTTTTATTTTTTTATTAAGTTTGGATTAAAATGCGTGTGGTTATGTTGTCAAAGTGACATGTCTGTTCCCTTAAAAGTTGAGTCTGTGCTGAAAAAAAATTATGCTGTAAAATTTATAGTGCTATTACTTCAATTTTAGCCTTTCCCCCCCCGCTTTTGCCCCTACCCTGTATATTTGCATTCTGCTGAGCAGTTTGCATGTTTACAGTTTTAATCTAATAAATTGTGTGGCTGTTGAGGAATATGAGTCTTTGGTAAGTACTTTCACAAATCTCTAAATGTGCACTTAAAAATCATGGAAATATGGCTGTTTCCAAGTAGGGAGATGCATGAATGAGAATTGCTACAGCAGTTTAAAATTTTCTCAACAAAATGCCAGAGGGTCATCACTGGTCTCAAATTCCATGTCACAGCCATTTCTAGAAGTTAAGATTCTAAATTACTTTTTTTTTTCAATTTATGCCAATTTTCTCTTTGTCCCCTTTCCTACTCTATAATTTACACCAGCATTTGTCATCTCTGTTTCTGATCCAGGGCGTTTGCTAAATATACTGACACTGAGTAAACGAAACAATCTCTGAATTGTGCTTTTTTCTTTGGTGGGTTGGCAGGGGCATTCTGTGTAGCATTAACTGAATGACTTTCTTTGGCAAGGTGTTTGTAGCAGTTATTAATCTTGTTTTGTTGTCATTGTCATCTCAGGATCCTGACATGAATTACTGTATTTTCATTCCCTTGAAGAAAAGCATGGGAATATATTGTAACGAATGCAGTTTTTGAAATGGTCTTTCCCACATGAAAATATGTACAGATTTCTAGCAGAAGGTAGGCCAATCAAAGAAAATATTTATTTTAAAAACCAGCAGTGCTGTGTTCTGGAGACTGTAGGTGTACTTGGGTAAGAACTGCCACGACCCAGTGGAGGCACAGAGAGGTGGCACAGGTCATCATCAGGCAGCTTTGCTCAAGCATCCCCCCCTTGCTGCTCATTCCTCCTCCTGGTTTTGCTGGTTTTGTGTGGGAAGTTCCAGGCAGAAACCTGTCCTCTGGGCTTGGCTGAATTGCTGTTCCTGGCCTCACACCAGATCCTGATGCTGGTCCAGGTCTAGCAGACGTGGAGGTTGTTATGATCCTTCTGCCTGGCAGATGTCCCCCCTCCTCAACATCTAATAACAATTCCTCATTAGCATTTTAGTGGAGCTCAAGCTGGAAATGTGAAGTTGCTTTCTCACAGAGAGCAGTACTAAAAAAAAAAGTCATGTTCATTCTCCTTCAGCTCTGGAAATAACAGTGTAGACACATAATCCAACATTGCTTAAAATAAGTGTAAAAATCTTGAGAGGCTTCATATCTATAATCAAATCTGCAGGCTGTTTCTTCATAATTATCTGGTATTTTACTAGTTTCTGATGCTGTATATGCCACATCTGAATATATATGTTCTTGAGCCATCTTGCATAGATAATAGAATTTGATATGAATAGATTTCTTTTTACATTTACAGTCTTGTTAGAAAATTCTACTAGCAGTTGATACATATATTACTTTACATTTTAAAGAATATTTCAATGAAAAAGTCCTTTTGAAGGATCAGAATATTGGCATATGTGCTTTTCTTCCTTCCTTGCAGAGCATGGAAGGAATAGAACTAGGAAAACAGAAAGATCATCACTAGGGAGAAAAATAAAATAACCAGAAGAACAGTCTCAAAATCCTCAATGTCTTTATAATTTTCAGTATTTCATATCCTCTATGACAAAATAGCCAGCAGGTTGACTTCAAGCCATGTTTATATTCATTGATTGGTGGACACTTGGGTGTGTTTGTGAAGGTAAAACCTTGCGGTGAGGTTCCTTGATGCACAAGGGCCATAATGTCTTTGACAAAAGATTTACAGTTTGTCATTTTTTTCCCTTTGTTTGTGGGGTTATTTTACTAAGTGTGGTCGAAGTTTGCTCTCAGCAGATGAGCAAAGGGACATTCCATAGGTCTGAGTTCCTCTTTGGAGATCTCCATGAAGAGGAAGAAATAAAATTTTGGAGCATGAGCAGTCATTGCTGCCTACCTGTATCAAATAAACCCTCATTTAAGATTGTGTGAGACATAATCTTTAACTCATTTTGGTCCTTCCTTTCTCCCTCACAAGCACAAAGGGAAAAGACAGCAGAAATTCCAAATGGCACGGGAAAAAAAAGAGCATTGAGCACATACTACATTAACTCCAACATTTGATGGGTCTTCTAGATGTAATATTTTGGCAGTATTTTACTGTCTAATGACTGCCAAAACACTTTGGCCTCTTCATGGTCTCTTCCAATAAAAACAACAGAATTTCAATCAAATATTATTCACGTTCTTTAATTGGGCTAAGAAATAAAATCCTGATAGCTTTGATTGCTTCCACTTTCTTTTTGTTGCTGTGGTTTCTGTTGGAGTCTGGTCAGTAAGGGAAGCGATGATGTGGAAAGGATGCCTTCTGAACCTCAGCCAGGCACATTACCCAAAATATTTTGATCTTCCAATAAGCCTTAAACTAAAGCCAAGATTCAAATGAGTAAATTCACGTTGCCTCCATGAAAATTGTATTCTGCAAGTTCCATTCCAAGTGAGTTCTCCAGCATTCTTCTGGCACAGAGTTCCTGAAGTTGTCCCTGGTACAATCTACCCTTGGAACCGAGTAAAGCTTTTAAGGTGCTCTTTTACACTGATCAAGTCAATTAACAATTCTATAATTCAAAATTGTCTTTATTTCTGATTCCCTCCATTAAACAAAATTGTAGATGCAGTAAAATTTACACCAAAATTCAAGCATTTTAGTCAGCAAACAAAAAAACTATTGGCTCCATTTTGTTGAAAGCATGTCTAGTATCTGCTGAAAAATGAAAGTAGACCAAACAGATTTTTTATTTTTCTTGTAAAGGATGATAAATTGTATAAATCAGTTTTTGCCTTTGCAGACTGCTGAAAAACAGCCCCTGCCCTTCAGTCTGTCTGATGAGGCATTTAATACTGTAATTCTGATCATTTTTTTCAATGTAGATATTTATTTCATGGTAGATTCTTCCCAAAGTTGCAGTTAGATCTGCTTTAACAAGGAAATCTATTACAGTATCTGTGTGAGGAAAACTATAAAAACTATGTGAGGAAAACTATAAAAACTTGTAAAGGATTGCTTTTACATTAGAATCCATGCCATATTATGACCTAAATGCTAATTGGAATGCTTCAGCTGATTTTAAGTGACTGTGATTATTCTACACAGTAGAGTGACTTTTACCTTAATCTTTGGTGGTCAAATTAAATTCATTGCTATTTAAGCACTGCTCCCCCATCCAGTCACTGCTTGAGCCTGATTCCATGGGGCAGAAAAAACAGCTGCAGAAACCTGGGTAGGGAAATGGATTCAGATGTGGTGACTTGGAGTTTGTGCAGGGAGTTGGAGTTCCATTGAAATGATAAAAGGATTGGTAATTTATGCAATAGCTTTAATTATTGAAAACAAGAGCCAGATTCACTGTTGCCTGAGCATCTAACTGTGCAGGAGCTTGGATTTTCATGAGGCACCTAACCAAGTTAGGGACCTAATTCCCTATAAAATCAATGTCTGTAACCTGTTCAGCTGCCTTTTAAGTGTCCCAATTCCTTCCTGTTTTCCTTTGGGGTCCAAATCCCATAAAGCAGTTAAGGAAACTGTGGGAAGTGTATGTTCACGTTGGTAAAGGACTTGGATTGTTGTTCCAGGTCAGCTGCAAAAGGCTCCATTGTGCCAAAGCAAACAGATCAGTCACGGTTTCCTGATTTTTATATGCTACACAACACAAAAGATGGTGTGCACTTCGTGCTGCAAAGAAGCCCAGTTCAATAAAAACTGTATCAGTTTAATCAATAGTAATGTTTTCTCTGACTAAAACATGTTCATAAGTGTTGTTTAGAAAGAACACGCCTTAGCAAAGTCTCTGCCTCTTAAGAGCCTGGGTCTTGTTGGCCTCGTGTATATTTAAGTATCTCTTGCATCTTTTGCCTGGCTGTTTAAACATGCCATGGACTGTTCCTGGAAAAACCACTACAGAAAGAAGCTGTTTCTGGGAACTGGTAATGTTACAGAGCTGGTAATGTTGATTGGTGACAAATTAGTGTCATTCTCAGAAGTATTATCTCCAGAAGGATTTCCGAGAAGGGACTGACAACGTGGTGTGTGTTCTTATATGGCCAAGTCATGCTGGTGTTTTGCTACCACTCCCATAATTCAGAGTTAAGGCTGTGACAAGTGGCAGTCATGAATTTGTATTTTTTTCCCTAACCATAATTAGCTAAAGCATAGCTCTGTTCCCTTCATTTCAGTCCTTTATCATATTTTGTGCTTTTGTTACAGGAAAAGCACCATGAAGCAGAGCCCTGATGGGTTTAGTTGGCTGTCTCTGCATTACTTCTGTGCATGCAGAATTAGGAACTATTAAATAGACCGTGGACATTTGCGTGTCTAATTTACAAAAATACCAACTTTTACATGGAAGGACTGGTCTTGTGACAACTCTAATGAGTCCATGACAGATGAAAATATCTTAAGGTAATTAGTGGAAGAATCTAAGCAAATAAAATGCGAAGAATAAATATCAGAAGATCAGGCAAGCAAAACCAGCACAGCTAAGGAAAGCAACACTAATGAATTATGTTCCAAAATATAGTATAATTCCAGTTGGTTGGAAAAGGGAATCCAGAAGGTAGTCTGCATTTTGTCAGAGGTAATGTTCCTTAGTTAAAAAGTTTCAGGAACGTTGCTGCCAGTGGCAATTGTGAATTGTGTGTTCTTGTCTGGGTACTCAGGCAAACTACCTTGGATATCCAAATCCATTTTTGCCTTATTCAAAAAGCATCTCTTGTAGGATGGTGTGTAATTTAAGCTCATAGCCTTCATTTGAGGGTTCTGTTGATACATGTATGCTAACATAGTTTTATTGCCAAAACATCTGTTGTTCTTCTACTCTTCCCTGAGGACTTTTGAAGATGTGGCCATTTGGATCAGCTGTGGATATGATTTATATATCTGTTTGCTTATTGGCAAGGCTTTGAAATGAGCAAGTCCAGATAGATTGGATACAATTTACACAGCCCAGAGTCAACTCCACTCCCCTCCTCCAAGTAAATTTTCTGGGATGTCTTAATATATTTAGATGACTGGGATAAAATACAATGTCAAATGTGTTTTGCAAGTACCTCTACATTTAAACTCGGAGTCTAGGTATTTATATGTCAAGGAATAGTGCCGGAGTCCAATACTGTTGTGAAGGCACAGGTTTCAAGGGCATGGGATAATGATCCAGGGTTTCAGGGTATTAAATCTGGTTTTACCATTAGTTCATTGAATGGTACTTGGCTGAATAACTCATACTTTAATTTTGCCTCAGAGTGCCTGAGAATTTAAAGACTGAAAGGTTCTTTGTGTGCAAAGATAAATAGATCCTCAGCATCTTTGTATTTGTGTCCCTCACCTGAGACTCTCTCTTACCACCAGCAACCTTGGCAGAGCACATCATGGTCACAGAGGTTTTCCCTATTGCAAGGACACAACTTCAGTGATGAGTTGACTTAGTCAAATTTTTGAGCAGGCAGCAAGGGCACTGGCACTTTTTAAAAAAAATGTAGCAACCCTTCAGTTCCCAGACATTTTCTGTGGAAGGTAATGAAATAAAACAGTAAAAATGGTTGTGGAGAATCAGCCTGGGCTGTCTGCAGCCTTTGCATTTAAATCGCCACAAGGCCTTCTGCAGTCTCCCCAGTTATCACTTCTGCACATGTTCAGCCTCTGCTGCCTGCCAGCAGCACTTCACTAAGTTCTGCACAGGATTTTCTCCTGAATCAATCCATTCTAAGCTGGTAGTAGGGCTACTGATGTATTTTAATGAATTCTGTTTCACATTTTCCCATTTATACTGCAGTTTATACACTGTCCTTAGAGATTTTGGTATTCATCTTCTCTGGCTTTAGAAGAGTGCTGGAGAATCTGGTAAATGACAGCTGCTGTGTTTTTAAATTTTGCTGTTAGGTTTCAGCAAGATAATGTTGCAAGAGTGGAGAGGTTTGGGGTTGAGTTTTTCTTTTTGGTTTGCTTTGTTTTTATTTTTCTGTCTTTTTATTTTTTTAAGAACTGAAGCCTAGGACAAATTATTCTGTTGTTCAGCAAGTACCAACATGTGTATAAATTTCTAACACTGCTCAAACCAATAAGAAACATGTTTCACGTTACATCAAGTGTAAAGGTTATTTTTCCAGTGAAATAGTTGATTTTAGGATAAATGCAGTGAGGGTGGCACCATGACTCATGAAGTTTATGGTCTTCAGTGGTGCAGCCAACTGAGTTTTGAAATGACTTGCCTTTCTTAGCTCCATCACTTACAGAAAAGCTCCTAGAACTTCGTTCAGACTCCTGATTTTATTGCCAGCTGGTGTTTATTAAAGACTACTTATTCTTGTGCTTTAGTTTTTCACTTCCCCCGCTAGTATTTATTCCTTTCTTCCTTTCTTCAACCCACAGCGTGTTATATTTATAAAATAGGTCACTGGCAATTTTTAAGAAAATGTCCTGTATAGATTATGGAACAGATTGATAAACTGCAAATTGTAATAATAGCACAGAACCTCCCAACAGGGAGAGTCTCCCTTACAATAACTGAGTATTTGGTTATTTCACTCTGGAAGACAGAACCAGCAACACAATTAATATTATACAATCTTAGTGAAGCTTCTAACTTCAAATTTACCATGACATTGTGCAGGAAACAGTCAGATGCACCACTCTGCAAGGTCTAGATATGCTCTAATTCCTCTGTGGCACAGATCCCAGTAAGAACCCTTCTGCTTCAGATCTATAGCTTGACAGGGAACCGTGTCAATGCTGAATCTTTTTCCTCCTTTCTTTGTTTTTTTGCAGAAAAGCTTCTTGGTTTAATATTTTCTTTGATTTGTTCAAGAAAAACAGTTTTCTTTTAAATTCTGTAGAAGGTCTCAGGTGAGGGAATATTTTCCTTTATGGCTTTTGAATAACAAGTTTCCCTGATATAACCCACAGAGAGCAGCCTTGTCTCTGTGAACTCTCAAGTTCTCTCAGTAATTTGTGTGTTGCCCCATCCCTAAACCTTCCTCTTCCTAAGCTGCATGAGTGTCACACCTTTGCCCAGGCCAGGGGTAATCTTGGGGCTTATAAATTTCAAGTTTGAAAGGCATAGCTAATAATTTCATCACTTGTATTGCTCATTAGTTGTTAAAATTGCTTGAGCTACCTTTTTCTGTATGTATTTTCTCATCCTGCCTATGTCCAATCAGTGTAATTGAAACTGGGTCTCCTCAAAGTGGCACGTGGGAGGATATGATCAGTTTAAGAGCAAGAGACAGATTGGAAATATCGTCATGGGTTTCTTTCAAATTAAAACACACAGGGTAAAAATCAGATCAGGAGCAAAATCCCAGCATTTCACATCTGGCTATCTCCATATTCAAGAAAAAAATTATTCCTCAAACCCAAAATATTAATAAAAATTCTTGTTATGTTAAACAGGAGCACTCCTTATTTTGGTTGTTCTCCATTTATTACAAATCTATTTACATCCTCTTAAAGTTGATTTGCCACTTAGGAAATTATTAAATGGACCCTGAAATAGTTTCAACATAAAAGGTGGACAATACAGGAAGAAGTGCTATTCCCACTGTCCTGACAGGTGTTTCAAGAAGCATCAATCCTTGCTGGTGAGGGGGCCTGGGTGTCTGTGTCAGTTTTATTTGGCAGTTTGATGATATTTGGTGACAGTGCCTGCTTCACCTGAATGGGAAATTCTTTTTCATTGACCATAAAGTTAATGATATTCTATGCTTCATGTTTAAAGGTGTCTTTCTTCTCTGTAACAGCATAATTCTTTATTTTGGAGCTGGTGCTTATTTCCTAATGAGCCTGTGAAGAGCCTGGGTTAGGGATTATCTCCTCAGTATCTGGGTTTTCAGTGTTTCTGTTCCTGGTTTCCTGAGGTAACAAAAGTCTCAAATATCCAGGGGAATGCCTGGGGTAAACGGGGGAGTAGCATGAGTAGTCAGGGATAAGCAAAAGGAAGATTTTTACATAATACAATTATCTGTAATATATCACCTTTGGGGGAAAAAAAACCCTGCAAGCGTTCGAAAAAGAATGCAGGCAAATTTGTGAAGAGCAGAAATGTCTTTAAATAGTAACAAGGAGAACTGAAAGCTGCATGTACATCTCATCCTCTGCAGCACCAAGTAACTGCAGGGCGTTGAGAGAAGATACCTGGGGATATCTCCAAGTTGATCATAGATATTTACCTTAAAAGCTGAAAATTGCTTGCTCATTTTAACAAAAAGCTTCATCTTAGAAGCTTATGGGTGGAGGATCAAAGCAATCTCTTTTCTTTTCTTTTATCCAGAATATCTCCTGATTTTGCTCTCCTGTACACCTCTTCATGTATAGTCACAACTTGAGAGATGCTCTTAAAACACTGTTTTTTTAGGAATTTGTCTCTGGTTTTGTGGTGGAGTCAGTATTCTTCTTGTACCTGGATTACTCCAGGAACAGACAAAGATAAAATGTTTGAGCTTTTCCTCTTTTTCCCAAATGAAAGGAATAGAGAATAATGAATCATTGCATGATAAACATCTTCTGGAAATCAGTTAAATCTTCTTGGCTTGCTTCTTATAAGACAAGGTAGGATTTGCAGTTTGCTTTACAGCCATACAGATATTTTAACAGAAACTATTCTGGGATGAACAATTTTCCTCCCCTTAAATGATTTACTGTATTTAATGAAACTCCATCTTTTCTTTGTCCCTTCCTGTCCCTAAAATGATGAGATGGATCATCATCACAGCAGGGAGGCTCATTGGCATTCCCAACCACCACAGCATCCCAGACATATCCTGGCCTGTGCTGTTGCTGTGACTGTTCCCTAGGAGTAATTGGTGTATCTTTTGGAAAGAGTGTTTTGTATAAATTTTGTATAATGAGCAAATATTTAGTGTGTTATATATTGCAATTTAATTTTTATACTACATATTATTATATTTTTAATTTTCTATTTCGTATTATAAATGTTAGCATAAGGTCTTCTTCCTCCTAAGCAGCAGCCTGGTGATCTCTCTTCTCAGCACAACTGGATTTTCTATGTCTGAAGGCTGGATTTGCCTCCTGTTTGTTGTCAGTAGACCTGGAAGTCCTCTCTTGGCACCACATAGGGGATCTTGCCACTGATTGACTCAGACTTTTATTTACAACTGCCTCAGTGCAGATGAATAAAAGCAGTTCTTTAAAGTACTCTTCCACTCCCCTTTGACAGCCCAGTTCTAGACAACACACGCTACAGGGACACAAATAATCATCGTGCTTTTGAAGCTGTTTGCCTTCTACTGCTGAAGTTAAATATGCTTAAATGGTGGAAGTTACCAACTTGATACCTCCTATCTGCTCCCTAATGAAGGCCAGAGGGAATTAACCCTAATCCTTTCCTTCTTTTCTGGAAGGGAATGAACTTGTTATCAATGAGGGTGTTCTGGTCCTTACCAGCAAGAATGAACTTCAGAAAATTGCCACTCAACATTCTACCCCCACAACCAGAAATTGAAATTGAAGCCCCAAGAGCAAAAAGTTTAATAATGCAGCAAGTCTGTCAAGCAATTGAATTTAAGTAATGCTATAATGCAAAACACTAGTTACTAATTACTACAAGGAAGAAATTGCAATGGAAATTTTCAACAGTTTGTTATTATAGTGTGCCAATATTATGATACTGGCTTGGTCCTGCAATATAAAATGTTGATTTCAAATTGATTTTAATAAATGAAACGAGCAGAAAGCCTGTTTTGACTCCTGAAATTCAATACTTAGAGAAAGTATAAACTTTTAGCACTCTAATACTAAATACAAGAAAAATGCTGAATAGTTTTTATGACACAAGTAGGCAGTGATTCTAAGTGAGATTGGGCTCATGTTGTGCTCCTAAATCCCAGCTGATTCTGCTTGCACAATGTGTACAAAACCAACTCCCAAGTAAATGTGACACAGAGGGGGATGGTTAAAAGGTGAAGCTGAGAATCACAATTTAAAAAATGTAACAAATTAAAGGAACTAGTTACGTTTATTTTGGATGTCTTCTGTAACCAAGACCAATTTTGTTTAATCCATGCCAACCAGTTGCATTTGAAAACCTTTTTTTGGCTAAAGTACTCCAAATTTTTTCTGTGCTTCAGTTTTTGAAGTGTTTATTGCACTAGAAGTCTCAAACAATTGCAATATAAAAATAGATGACCATAACATTGAATCATCATGTGAGTGGATTCTCCTAGTGAGAGGGCAAGGTGGAAACAGGACAAAGCTTAAGAGTTAGAGTAGCAACAAAGCAACAACTTAAAAAAATAATGAAGTTATTAAATGTGGTGGGTGCATTGAAATTTGAAAGCTGGGAGGTCAGATTATTTTGCATTTCTCAGAGAAAGGAGGAATAGCAGTGCTGCAGATAGGCAAGGTAGCAGAGAGAGCACTGCACTATTGATGTTAAGGAAAGGAGGAATGAAAAGGTGACATGAACCAGAATACTAAAATATGAAAACAGACCTGACCATTAATTCATGAGAGGAGTTTCTATTATTGAAATCAGTTCTGACTTTATAGGGTAAGAAAATTTAACCCTCTTGATATGGGGCTGGAGCAGAGACATTTTAAAAGGAATAGACACCAAGAAAGCCCAGATTTACAATTTTCATTTTCCCACACCTCTACAAAATGGTTTCCTTCCCTTTCTGGAGAGCACCACCTGTGCTAGACAGTTTTTCAAAATGCTCCCAGGCAGCCCTGCCATAAGATGGCAATTTTGTCTCTCATTTCCAGCTGTATGCTCTTATTAAGATGTTACTTGGTTTTGCCACAAAACAACAGCTGACAATACCAACTGGGAAAAGTGGGGCATGAATGCTGTTAAGCCTTTTCTCTTGTCTTTTTGGCATGAGATAATTTGCTCAGTGCACTAATTTGAACAAGGTAAGACACAGCTTTCAGTCAATAGGGTCAGTTCTGAAGCTTAGAGCAACATTTTTTCTTTTGTTCCTTAGAAAATTGTCGGTTCTGTCTGGGGACTTCATTAAGGGAGTAACAGGATTCTTTCTGCCAGTTCTTCAGCAAGAAGGGAACCTCATTACCAATTTTTAATATGAAAAAGTAAGGGATGAGTTTGAATAACAACAAATTGAAGAGCCATGTGACAGCACAGCCTTTCTACATGCTGCACTGCCTTGTGCAAGATGTGGCTGAGTGGTTATTGCAGTATCTGGATTAATGAAAAATCTGATTTATTAGGGCGTTACAGATAGGGTGTAGATACAAAATTATATATTTTATCAAATTTACCTATGTGTATATGTAGACATACAAAGTCTTCATGACCTTAAACTGATGGTCATGGCAAGTTTGGAGTTAAGTATATATTATACATATTACAAATATCTCTTTCTCATTCAGGAGGACTAAGAGTAGAGTAAAATAAAATATCCCAGATATAGATTAGGTATCATCCTGCATGTGAGTGACTTCCTGTTCTGGAAAAATCTGTCTTTTAGTTAGGAAAGGCCTTCCTACTTCTATATCTGAAAAGCAGTAAGCACATCCTCGTAATTAAGGTAATGTAAAAATCAATGTAGTAATTATTGGGTTTTCCCCCCATTACTATATATACTAATAGTGAAATTCAGACTAAACTATATTCTAATTCAGTAAATTGGTTTGGCAGCTTCCATGTGTATATTAGCTGTATATTTTCAAAAGGTTTTAATCCTGTAGAAGCCACTTGAGAAGATGAAAAGCAATTTTAGTGCAAGAGGTGTAGGAATACAGATTCCTCTGGCAATGCAGTGTTACTCTCTAGATGGGAGTGAAGACAGAGGAGGCACTGAGTCTGAGAATGTGGCCATGCCAGTAAATGTTTGCTGCTTGTGCAAGATCTTCTAAGTATTTTTTTGTTCAGGTTTGCTCCTGTGAGATGGTAGAGTGAATTTGCAGGAAAAGGCATTTGCTTGTGTTCGCTGGTATTCGATACCAACCACATCTTTACAAGACTGGAGAGTATTATTTTCACTTCTTCAAAAGACATGGCTAAAACTAGCCAAAAATGAGAATAATAAAAAAAAAGAAAAACCAGGAGACAAAACCACCACCTAAAACAAAAATTTAGTTATGGCTCCACAGTAATTAAGTGTGGTTAAAAATAATTTAAAAATATTATCACTGCTTTGGTATGAGTGCATTGCTAGCAGTAAGCCACCAACCACAGAATCATTTAGGACAGAAGGGACCTGCAAAGGCCTCTTTTTTCCCCAGTGTCATGCCAAAACAGGGGCTGCCATCAAAGTTTGAGGCTGCTCAGGTTCTTCTCTAGGTGTTTGTGAAAACAGAATGAGTACTCTTCCAGGTCCCTTGGGGTGCCTTTGACATCACAAAACTTTAGAGAAATTATATTACACAATGCATGCAAAGTTCTCAGTAAATTGGACAGTAAGGCAAATTAACCACATCTTTCCATAGTATAGTTTTATACAGGTTTTATTGTTAGTGATTTTCATTGCTAATTAATGAACAAAGAAGAAAAGGTAAATCTCATTAGTTGATATGTGCAGCAGATGTGGGTTTCCAGTTATCTCTCTGTGCTTTAGACTGAATTTGAGCTTTGTTTTCCATGAAGGTGTGGGCCTTACTTCATATCCACAAATACATCTCCATTCTCTATCCTGCCCAGAATTCTGTCCTCCAATCTTTCCATTCCCTCAGAGGTACTGCACATCCTCTTCCACTCTTAAAGAATAAATAACAATATTTAGCCCTGAATTTTCTGTAATCAAGCCAAGAACTGAAGTCCTTATATTCTCTGTAGGTGTATCTATTAATATATATCACTTAAAGATATGTTTTTTCTTTTAAAAAAAGCCTCTCCCAGCACATTAATACATTACTATCTTACCACTGTGGACAGCAATATGCTGTACACATAGGGAAGTCTCAGCTTCATGAAATGAGAATCTTTTTAATTGTCCTTCTGTATGTGAATCTGATAAAATTAACAAGAAATGAGCTTCCAATATACTTCAGAAATGCCGGGTCCTTAAGGGAATGTTTTGATGGTGTTAGTTTTTTTAATAACAATTGCATTAAACCCCACTTACAGTTTTCTGTTTTCATACATTACACTTCATTATTTGCTGATTGACACTTTGAGTTGTTTCTATTCTCCTCCTGCTTAATTACATACAGTCTCTTTGTTATTCTGCTATAATTTCATGACCATGCTAATGAAAGTATTGGGACTATGGACTGATTTCCATGGAGTCTTATCTTTTTGTAATTTAGGGGCTGTTAACAAAGAAAAAAAAAACCTTCAAGAACTTGCAATTTAAGACTAATTTATATCTAATTAATTGAAAGAGAAGTCCTGGTACTTCCATTATAAGAAAGCTCAGAAGCTTTGAGCTCTTTGGTTTTGAGATCTGCAGATGCAGACCAGGCAGCATCCTGTGAAATGTGTCCAATTCCCACCTTGGATAGGGATGCACAGCTGGGGGCTACTAAGTTTATCTTTAAAATGTGAGGAAAGTGAAATCCAATTTTCTAAATATGGAAAAGAAGAGGAAAAGTTTCAAAAAGTGAATAGAGGCATCTGCCTATGGCTGCTTTATACAGTGTGTATGAACCTCCTACTGTCTAAGTGGCATATGGAAAGTCTAGCTGTAGTCCCTAAAATAAAATCCTGGATTTCTCCCTTAGAAGCCATAGCTGTAGTAGTCATTCTAGCAAGAAACTTGTAGAACATTTTGCAAAGGAGTGGTAACTCACAGTGAACTTTTAGTCTGTTGGAGGTTTTTTTGGTTGGTTGTGGGTTTTTTCCGGTTTTGGAAGGCATTATGTCCTCTTAGTCTTACTGCCTTGATAGTGTGTATTACCTTGTGCAGATGTAACTCCAGTTATAGAACTGCAAGATCAAAATCAAGCCTTGAACTTGAATTTTTATTAGTGGCTATGTCAGGTGTTATATTGACCTTGACTTATTTTTAAAAATAATGCATTTCACACGCGTATTCCAGTCCTACTACTTCAAATTAATTCTCTGGTGTAAATACCAAATGAGCCAAGTCTGTGGAACATAAGACCAAAGAGGAAGGTGAGAAGAAAAATTAATGATTAATGGATTAATGATCCATTAATTGCTTGTAAGCATCAGTTTGGCTCATGATGTTTGTGAGCTATGCATTGCTGGAGTCTGAGGGAGGATTTTGGGGCAGTGTGACAAAGGGGCCTTTAGGGGTTTGTCTCTGGCCTGAATTGAAGACCAGATTTTTGGTTTTACCAATGGTGTTGTTTTGTTGTTTTTATGTGTTTGGTTTTGTTTTTTAAGTGCATATGATGTGTTGCTTTTCAGGACTCTTTCTTGGGTAGTAAAACTTACATTGTATTCTTGCACCAAATCTATGTATCTGTACAAGCTGCTTAAAGGATCACAGCCAGTATCTGCTTTTATTTATGTTGTTGTAAACCTAGAACAATTTATTAGTTATTTCTTTGAAAGTCATGAAAGAAGAGCTTGACCATGGCAGTCTTTGTCCAAATGAAGCAGAGTTCAAGTGTCCATGACCAATGTTTTTTGTTGGTTTGGATTTTTTTTCCACACTGTTTCAGATCCAGGGCAATATGCCAGTAGTAAAACTGCACTAGTATCATGGATTGTGTTTGATTCCTGATGTTTCCTTTTCAATAATAACCAAATACCTAAACCCATAAACATGGTCTTGCATTTTTATACTGCTGTGTGTCCTAGGATTTCAGAGTTCTTTATGACTTCAGCAGTCACTATGGTCTTACATGGGTGAAAAGTAAATTTTATGCAATTTTTCCAAATAGGGAGATGGAAGTACAATGAGAGAGTGGAAAGTGTCAGTGACAATTCAGGGAATAGAATGTGATCCATTTAATTAATCAATCAGCAGGTTCAGGGAGGTGATCCTGCCCCTCTGCTCTGGTGAGATTCCACCTCCAGTGCTGCATCCCCTTCTGGGGCCCCGGTGAAAGAAAGATGTGGACTTGTTAAAGTACGGTCAGATGAGGGATACAAAAATTCTCTGAGAGCTGGAGCACCTCTGCTATGGAGAGAGGCTGAGAGAGTTGGGATTGTTCTACCTGGACAAGAGGCAAACCCTAGTGTGGCCTTTTGATATACAACAGGAGATTGTAAAAAGCATTGAGAAATACTTTGCCAAGTACAGACAGGACAAGGGGCAATGGTTTTAAGCTGAATGAGGCAAGATTTATACTGGAAATTAGGAAGAGGTTTTTTACCATGATGGTGGTGGAACAAGTTGCCCAGAGAAGTTGTGGATCCTCATCATTGGAAGTGTTCTATGATTCTGTGAATGCGCTGTAATTTTAGTGGCCTGTCATGACATAGAGGTTAGTTTGGTCCTAAATCTCCTCAGGGATCAGCTGCACAGTGGAATGTCTGCCTGCACTGAATTGCTTGTTATTCCTAATTTCCCCCATTGTAAGAGAAGAGAACTGAGCAAGGGAAGTGCATTGAGTGTGCCTTTGCATGCAGATGCCTGCACACAGTGAATGGAAATATTTATTATATATACATATATATGTATTATAAAGTGAAGATCAAAATGCCATAAGTAAAGGAGCATGCCATTGCCTAATAGGTAACTTTAGATGTAATTATATGGGTTTGAGCATTAATTGCTTCATATACAGAAAGCATATAAGGTAATATTAAATATTCATTTGAAGCGTTGTACTCTTCTTCAGCAGTAACTGAGGTGCAATATATGCATGTATGCAGTGACTTTGCATTAACCAATACTGAATAATGTGCTTTACAGTCTACATGCTTGAATAGCAAGATGCTTTGCATTTATATAGGGCTCTCAATACAAAAAACCTGAAATACTTTTGAAATAGGCTTAAGCATTGATATCACTATATCCCAGCTGGAAAACTGCAGAACAGAGATGGAGCTGTTAACAAAAAGCTGGTGAATATTTGGGATAGAATCCATCATCTGACTGGTGGGACATTAGAAAAATTTCTGATATTCTAGATGGATGAATGTTGCTAACCCCTTAGTATATTTTTTTAATACTTTTAAGATTTGAATAATCATTTTATAAAGAAAAGCACTATAATTTTTCTGAGTTTCCTTAATGAGCCATTTTATTCATTTGGTCACTGATGGCTTGAGACATCAACTTTTTTTATAAAAGTTTTTTGGCAGAGCAAATACTCATTTTACAACATGGCCATTTCTGGTGGGTATTTGTAGCTGTTGAAACTCGTGCTAAATCCTAAGGTTTTGTTTCCCTGCTGAACTGTCTCTTTAAATGAGAACTCTTTGCCTGCTCAGGAGGTGTTGGAGAAGTTCTCACTGGGGATGTGCTGTGACCTTGGTGTTGTGTGCCATTTGTGCATCATTAAAAGGTTGTAATGAAGCTCTGCCACACACAGATTGTAAAAGGTCAAGCAGAAAGTTGGGAGCCAATGAGGTTGGGAAGAAAAATTGTGCTAGCAGCAGAGGTTGAGGGATTCATTATATTGATGCTATGGGGTTTTCAGCAGAGTAATAACTGAGTTAGCAATAGAATGTAAATCTTCTCAACCACTTAGTCTGAGCCTGCTTCTTCTTGATTTGTGGGGATATATTTTTACTAGAGTACAGAAAAAGTCATTATGCTTTCAAGAAAGCCACTGGAACTAGTTAGTGCATTGTAGGTAAAAAGACAGAAGATAAACAGAACTGGATGTGGCTGATCTGTAAAAGCAGGGTATTGGTGACAGAAAGAGAAGGATTGTACCAAACAAAAATGTTCATGCAAAAAATTGGAGTTGGTGTGCTGGGTAATTGCAGGTTTGCAGACTTTGGCCGTCAGACTATGTCATACAGATGTAGAATTCTTTGATAATAACTATAAATGTTGCCTTTTTGGTTCATAGCATGGGAAGGGGCAGTAACCTTCCACAATCATATTTACATGGGAAGGAATCCTTCAATCCCACAGCCTTCGTCATTCCTGGTTTCTCAGAAAAACAGCCCCAAGTAGAGGTGCTCATCAGAGCAACATTTAACAGACCGTGTAACTTCCTTGCATTATAGTTGATTTGAAATTAATAATATGGAAGAATAAATCTCAATTACCATTGCCATGCCTTTACAGAAATTGGGAGTAACTAAACTACATGGAAAAATTTTGCTTTCCAATTCTCTGGATATGCTGGATTAAATTCTGGCATAATTTGTCACAATCTGGACATAGACAAAAACTTATATGGAAGGCTGTGGGTTTGCTGTATTTTTATAGTCTTGCATACAGGACTTTCCTCAATTGCTGTATAAAATTAGATATTTTTGATATATACGGAAAAAAATAGTAACTTTTAATCATTTGCTGTGTTATCAACTTGATTTTCTGGGAAGTGGTTTCCTTAACATGAGAGGCACCAACCTGGCATGACCAATCTAAGACATCTTGTGTTAATTAATTAAAGATTCTCAGTTGGGGGAATTAAACAATAGATACATAATGCTAATCTAATATCTATGGAAGTCATCAAGAGTCTTTCTGTGGCTTTTAGTGATCTGAGCCTCCAATATTCCCAACTTGTCCTCCAAAGTCTTTGCATTTCATCCAAGCATTTATTAATTCATGTGTATTATTTAGAGAATTAGTTCCCAAAAGAGGAAAAAGTGTGCAAAAGCTGATATCATCCTCTCTGTTATCCACATGGAGGCTTATAATTTTATATATTTAGATAGCAAAAAAAGGGTCAAGCCCATTGCTCCTGAATGGCCCTAACAAACATAAACATCAACATCACTTTTTGTTCCTGGCAGGTGATCTTGTAACTGATCTAATGTGTCAATTACAGCCAGCTTTGAAAAAAGATACTCAAAGTCTTTGGAAGGAAAAAAAAAAAATTTGACTAAACCAGGTTATTTGGCATTCAGTCAGCTTCCATCAGATCACTGTAAATTACCCGTCACATTATTCCATTGCTGAACATGCTTTGTCTCAACATCCTCAGCTAAACAGTTACATATTTTGTACCTTTCTTCTGTCACACTTTCACACTTGCTATACAGGTCTGTTTTGTTTTAGAAAATACCATCTACGTACCAACTGTGATTAAAGAGCTCAAAGGGGTTTTCAAAGCAAGCTTTAATCAATATTGGAGGTTTATTCTTTTGTGCATTGATTATTATGCTAAGGTGTTTAGTTAATCAGCAGATGTTATTTTAATAGAGAAAACATTACTGACGAAGTGATAATGGAAAATTACAGATTTTTTTTTCATTTTACAGCAGCTTGAAGATTTCTTTTAACACTTGCCCACCAATCTGATGAACTTGAGACTGTCCTGCTAATCCAAAACTGTCCATTTTGGAGGCTTTTAACTGTGTGGTCTCAAGCTCCATCATAAATAATGTCTACAACCCAGAATTTCAACCCCCAGGTTTACCTAGCATTTCTCTCAAAAATGGAAGAAACTCATATCTTGGTATGGCTCCATTTTCTCAGCTATATTGCAAAGTCCAATTCCTGAGGTCTGTTGCAGTGCTATTGAGACATATCTATGCATTTGGATGCTATTTCTAAGCCTCCCAGTCTGTGGGTATTTCAAATGCAGTCTCAAGAGTCAGGGTACCTGAGGTTGTCTAATTCATCCATTTGTACCAAACAGGATCAACCACACTGCTGTCATTCCTGGTGGTTGTCAACATCCATCTTTGTACTCTTCTAGAGAGGAGATGACTGTATAGAACAGTCCTTATCTTTAGATACTGTTTTTCCTATTTATTAGCCAAAAATCTCTCTTGCTTCACTTTTTCCTGATACTGCTGTCCATGAAGGAGAGATTAAATGGAGTAATTTACATATTGTCAAATCTCTTCTATATCCTCTTCCTTAGCATTAAAGCTTAAACATTTCATTTCACATTGTTTCTTGTCACCGCTGCTGTTCCCTGAACAATTCTCTCTCCTTTCAGTTCCTGTCTGGGAAGGTGGTGTCCAAAAGCCAAGGCAGCTCTCTAGACAAAGCCTTTCCAATGCTTATTAGAGCACAAAGGATCATTCTGCTTGTCCTAGAGGTGCTACTTCTGTTTGTGCATCTTGTTTTCTGAAAAGGCTTCTGCAGAACATGTGAATGTTGGATAAAGACCAAGCTGCAGATCCATTCAGGGCAGGGAGGGCACTGATGCCACTGTGTCACCTCGTGCCTGCTGCTCCCCTGTCATTGCCATTTCTAATCCCTTCAGTTCTAAAGCTGCAGAGTCTCAAACTCTGTCTTGCAGCTAAAACGCGTTGATTTTTTTGCATTTTAACCCAAATCTGGTACAAACACTCTTAATTATCTACAAATGCTTTCTTCGAAACTCCCAATATGGCATTTTAGCATCCGGGTGGGCTGCCAAGGGTTAAGAGCCTGGACTGTGCCAACAGAACCAGCATATCCAGGTAGAGGCTTCGTTAGTTCTACCCTGCTTGCTCTGACTTCACTGTTCAGGATCTGTAAACCATGAAAGGAGTACAAGGCTGTAGAGAAGTGAAAATGAAGGAGTTACGAATCGCCTGTCACTCTGTGCATTCTCATAAGACAAAGTTCTGTTGAGTAAGTAGCACCTTCTTGTCTCATTTTCTTTCTAAATCAGAATTATACTTGGTTAAGGCAGGTTGTTTGGAAAACTTACTTGCATTGAGGAATGTTTATGGCACTGTGATAGTATTTTCTATTTATACTCACTTCCCAAGATGTGCGTTGCATCAGGTAATAAGGCTTTCAGTTCTGTGGATCAATTCTCTTTTGCTAGTGTGTTGTACATGTTTTGCTAATTTCAATCAGTTAAGATACATGAGACATTATGTCATTATTCCCATTACAGCATCATTCTTTCAGTGAGTTATCTCTGCTATTGACAGTGCAATTATTTCACTGCTGGAGAGTGCAAACATGTATGAAAAACAAGATAAGTTATCAAAAATAGCACCTTCAGAACAAAAATGAATAATGAATGCATGTGCCTTGAATTGTGTAGAATACATATAATCTATTTTCTCACAATCACTGGGAAATAAAAACTGCTTTTTGATTCCTTTTTGTTTGTCATTAAAAATGTTATTCGTACCCAAATAAAACTACTTGACATGTATATTCAGGGAAATCTGAAGTATAAACTTGTTTTTAAGACAGAAACATTTGCCTGAGTTCAGTGATCAGAAGATGTTGGGTTTGAAACTGCAGGTGATTTATTTTCCTAGATTTTTTTTATAAGATTGAGATTTTTTCAATACCTTTGGTTTAGAAAATGTAGTCTTCTTTGTTCCCTATGAAAACAGATGCAATCAGAATTTTGTGGGATGTAGAAACATTGTTCTCCCAGCTACTTTTTCCTTTTAAATTTAGGTCAATATTTTGGGATAGACAATTTGAATCTCTGGAAGGTGTTGTTGACTTGACTTGGCCAAAATATGGACTGTTTCCTCAGGCCATTTTTGGCATAACAGTGGTATGGCTAGGATTAAATTTAGCATATGGCCCAAAAGGAATGCTGCTCAAATGAATTATATTCTAGAGTTTTTATCTATTCTGAGTTCTCCATTTTGAATCACACATGGTATTTTGTAATCCTGTTTTTGCTTTTCAAAAATGCATCTTATTATTTTCAGCAACAAATTGTGCTAGGGACTGTGAGTCTTGGAAAATGACTGAGCTTCGGTTGAGGCCAATTTTTGCAACAGTATGTTAATGAAGCTTGAAAAAAGTCTCCATTTTCATGTTGAACCATATAATAGAGTTAGCACTTCAGTGCCCAAATTATGTAAGTGACAGAGAAAGGGAGAAATCAAGAGCCCTACTCCCAAAGCAGTGGAATTAAACAGTCTGCAGATCATATTGAGAATCTGTGCTTGTGCTCCTTCTATTATTAGACAGAAAATTCCTTCCTGTAGGGCATTGTTAATGAGCCAATAACTTCTGGAGTCACTCATTATCTTTCCCATCACACTGGTGCTCCTCAGGTTACCCACCTTCCGCGCCCGGCCCGTCCGTGCCGCCACTCCGACCGCGATTCTGCTGAGAGAGTCAAAAGGGAATGGTGTTACATTTAATGTAATTTGACAGCTTTAACTTCACTATCTCTAGCTGTGGCCTTCAGGAGATCACTGAGCTTTAAGAGCACCCGCTTTTTCTGGGCAGGTCTTTGTTGAAGGATAAAGCTCTTAGCTGCAGGTGCTCATGCTAGCCAAGTGCCTCACCTAACCCCTGTTTAGTGGGGGGCTATTGCAGATGGATGTTTTTATTTATGGCAGCTCGTCATCGTTCCTATTGAGGTTTAACGGTGTATTGCTGTGAGATGGGGTCATCAGGCCACTTATTAACTTGCCCAGCAGGAAAATAAAAATGCCTTTTGGGCCCCACTGGCAGTATTTCTTGAGTGCCTGCTATTTAATCACCTTCCTAATATGTCTGGGATGTCAGTGATCTGCACTGCATATTTTATTGAAGTGTATAGAATGAGGTGTGATAATGATTTCTGTATTCATAGTAATGAAGTAGTAGCTTCCCCACAGTATCTGAAATTACTGTGGCTCCACAGCATTGGGGATACTTATGACACCAAAACCCAAGTTGCTGTATTTTATACCTTTGCTGCTGGCACTGAGTTTCTACATGATTACTCAACCAATTAAACCTGGTTTATTACTTTTAATTGCCTGTCTAGTTTACTTTGTTTTCCAATTTATCAAACAGGCTAGAATATTTTATACATGGTTACTACTTTGCTAACAGACAAGGCACCTACATGCCACATTATGTGCATGCAGTTCACGTTGTCTCTGAGAAGAGGATTATGAGAGGTGGGAAGGACATTTTTAAAATATCATTTCAAGGATCCTAGACCCAAATTGTGACTTTTCTTAGAGTTTCAAGTGCAGCCCAGTCTGTAAATAGCAATATTTTCAAAACCCCACACTGACGTTTGAGAAATTGCATTCTTTTCCTTGAAGCTATTATAGAGGAATCATTTGACACTTATTTTCTTGCTGAATTTACAGCAAAAACAGTTAAGTAAGAGGGTGCTTCTCTCAGAGTTGTGTACTTACTTCTGACAGTCTTGCTGATTGGAGAAGGCATGTGAACACCAAGAAAAGACAGACCAAGTGGAATTTGCAGGGTTCCATGGATGTGTGCTAAGTTATTTCTCACAGCTTCTCCACCTCCCTCTTCCTTTCCTCTTTAGCTCATGGACAGTGCATATCCGAAAGTTGTCTAGTACTTCTCTAGTCTGGAGCTCTGAACGAAACGCCAGTTTTGTATTTCCTTTATGGTAATGAAAACATTTTGATTTCCTAGGCAAACCTCAGGAAGAGTTCTTCGTTCTTAGCCTGAACCACTTGACAGTTGTCAAGACAGCTGATTCCCTCCTCTTCCTCCTCTTTCTCTTCTTTTAGACTCCTTTTCAGGGAGCTGTTCTTTGATGCCATCCTGCTTTCTGTGAGGGTTTTCTACAGCTCCATGTCCTGTTTGCTTTCTCTTCTCCCGCCATGAGTCATCTTTGATTGGTTTTATTTGTAACAAGCTTAAAAAAACCATTCTGTGCTGCTGAATCAAAACCTTATCCATCATCCTGTCGTCTGTCCAAACTAACACCCCAGCAATGCTGGAGATTTTATGTGACTGTTCAGTTTTAAGCTAAATTCATCACATCTGAAAGAGAATTCCCTCACCCATTTCCATTCCTTCCCAGTGAAGATGAACAGCACTGTATTCTGCCTCTAAAAGCTCATTTAAAATGACTTATAAGACTTGTAAATAATAACCCTACAAGTGTGAGATCAGCACTTAACTCTATGGAAAGATTTCTAGAATAATTTTTTAGTTTCTCTCTCTTGTTCTCCTTTGTTTTATTCCCTCGTTGATTATAACCACGATTTCAAATTCTTTGGAGAAAATCTGGCTGCACAGCACCAGTTATTGAGCCAATCTCTCTGGGGCTTCTAAACAATGTAGAGAAAGTAAATCAGAATATGCTAATGAGAGACAACCTGAAACTATAGAAAATGATTAATCATTGAAGGGATATTGAAACTAAAGCCTTATTGCATAGGATTTCAGTGACAAACTGAAGCTGCAAGCCAAGTGAAATATGTTATTTTAATTTCAGTTGTCCACAGATTTTGTGTGTGTGTCTGTGCTTGCTGTAAGAGACACCACATAATTCCTCCTTATTGCATGAAAAACCTTCAGCTGAATCCTGCAGGGCGGTGTGAACCTTGCTCCCAGACCTGGTAACACTCTTCAGTGTGGGCTGAACTTGAACTAACAGGGGCTGCATCCTTGGAGAGCTTGGTTTTGGCACGTTCTCTTTTAGTTTTCAGTAAGATCACTGAGAAATTGTGGCCTCAGTTTCAGAGAAAATATTTCACAAAATTGCTCGTGGAGTGTTCAAGGCAAAGGATCAGGGAGTCTAGAGAGATAAGTTCCTATCCTGACAGATGTAGCATTTTTGGAGTGAGTTTACATTGTTGGGGTGCTCTCTCAATGCACAGCACTCAGGAGCCTGCAGCAATAAAACAGAGCCGTGGTTATGGCTGAGCTTCAATATTTCACAGAATCTGCTGAGAAAATGGGGAGGGGGGAGTTAATTGGCAATGCTTGAGGCACTCAGGTATAAATTGTGCTCTGTTCTGTGACTGACAGAGCTCATGAAGACAAAACTTTTTCTGAGCTCTTAAAAACACAAGATTATATGACTGTTCACATATGTACAGCTGCTTTTTTAGTGCTGTCCAGCAAAATGACACGAAGAATGTAGCAATGTGTTGGTGCAATGACCTGTAACAGTCAGAAGTCCTAGAACTGGCAACCAGCAGCCTTCAGAAAACTCTAAACTGTCAGCTGCAACTTTTAGGCAGCAAATTTCCCAGTAAATAGACTATTAATCAATTTAGACAGCAGGAAATGTGAGTGATCAGAGCAGAGACTGGCACCTCGATCAAAATACACATTTTATTTACTCACATTTGTAGGTGATATCAGCTGAGGTAGAGCCTCTTAATTTGAAACGTTTTGAGTACAGAGTTTATAGAAGCCAAAGAAACGTCTTTTTGATGGCTCTTCATGGATTTGCATATATTGAAGTGAATGGGGACAAAAACCCAACCTGTTTATTTGTTTATTAGTAGTTCAGACCTGCAGACTGCTTAAGGCTGTGGGTGTATTGGTCTTTCACAACAGAAACATTTTGGGTTTTTTTGAGATCCCAGCATAAAAGCCTTAATAAAGACATTTTGGTTACACTTGTAGTGCTTTACCTGAAAAATAAACCTTCAGGATTATTAGCCTGGTATCATTAGGAACAAAACATTCCCTTTAAAAAGCAAATTGAAAGGTACTTTGCGGGAACAAACAGGATTCTGTTGTGTTTGCTGGGTAATAGACACTATTTCTTTTATTGTGCTTTATGAGCAGCAAGACACAAAACTTGGAACATTTTGAAAGTGCTATTAAGAGAATGGGGCAGATGAGGAACAGGGCAGAGAGGTTTGGGAGGTTCCAGCTGCAGGCACAGGAGTGCAGTGCCTGAGAAAATGCTGAACATCCAAACTGTGCCCTTCAGACAAAATCCCAGTTCCTCTGGATTAATGAGATTTATGTTTTAAATTAAGATTTATACACTAATAAGTAAATGTCCGAATTTCTGAAAAGGGTAAAATTATGGTAAACCTTACTTGCTAGCCAAACCATGGATTTGGGCAGCTGAAGGTATCAAATTTCCTTTTCATTAATAACTAGCCCACTATCCAGGTGTATGGTAAATGTAGAAGGACCTTATCCTGTAGGTGTTTCTGCTAATTTCATGCACTGATTGAGCCATGAGACCAATACAGACCCTCCACTGTGTGCAAGGAAATAGAGTGGGAAGTGGAGAAAAGAAGCAAAAGAAGCAATCGAGTTCCTCCTACCCCTTATTGCTCAGCTCATGTATTTTATATGGGAGCACATGAGTTCTCAAAAGTTCTGGAAAAGCATCTGCCTTTTGGGCACTGAAGTCAACTGGGACATTAATATTTTGACGTAATTACTAATCCCTTCTGCTACCTCCAGGAAGGATTTGTCTCATGGCTGTGCCAAAGCAACTTATTTCAAATTTGTGACACACACTAGGAGTGTATGTTTTCTCTTTTATTTATGATTCATATGTTCTTCTGTCTCCCAGCTTACTGCTGTCCTCATGTCTCTTTCCAACTGCACAGTTCTAAATGACAGAAATGAAATAATCAGTTGCTTTAGAGCTCATAATTTGAATGATAATATAATGAGTGAATCAAACAGATGATAAAATATAGCTTTAAATGAATCTGACTACACATTGTTCTTTTTCTCTATAAAGTGCATGTAGAGGTTTTCCATTCCTGATTTGCAGCCTCCAGTGACTGTTTGCTACTTTGGTCCTGTGTTCATGATTTTAACAAGTGCCTATGGTAAATAACCTTGCACATGACTCCTGTGTGGAGCTTTCATGATTTTTATTGTTCCAATTCTAGCAATTTAGCTTTATTTCCAATGGGTCCAAAAGAAAGTTCACCTCTGCTTTCTCTGTTCACTGTCTTAAAACTTCAAATTGTTGGAAACAGCCTTGCATTTGTGAGTGAATTCTTTCATGGATATTCTCATCATAAGAGCACTTGGTATTACTATAGAAATATTATCTCCATTGAGGCTCATCTCCTTGAAATATTTTCTCATTTTCTAAACACTGAAGACAAGGTAAACTGCACTGCCTGAAAGAAAACACTACAGCATTTCAAGGTTATTGTTCTAGTTATCATTAGGGAGTTTCTCATGAGTTGGTATTTGGATTTCTTTAATGAAAATCAATGAATGATTTTAAAGCATTTTCTAAACTTATTACCTGCAGTGTAACCTGGTTGAAAACTGTGGTGATGCTGGTATGAGTAGTCTAAATGTAATTCAGGTGTAAACTGGAAATTTATTTTTTTTAGTTCAACAGTGCCAATCTATTCCTGTCACTTCATCCTCATGGGCAGGAAGAGCATGGGGTAAACCAGAGCTGTTTGCCCCCTTTTCACATCTAAAAGAGGTTTCTCAGTAGTCACTTTTTTCTCTTCCTGCAGCAAAAATCTTCCAACAGCTACAACTCTTCTTCACTCAGGAGTGCAGTGCAGCCTTGCAGTGAGGAAGGGGGAAATACATGTACGTTTTTACTTTATTGGCACATGTTAACCCCTTAACCCCCCATATGTAAATGTTTAGTTTACAGCTACCCAGTTACTGTAATGTTATGATGTAGAAATGCCAATGCATCAGGAGCATGGCCCTGTAAATGGTTTCTGTGTGCTTTTTTGCTCTCCTCTTTATTGTTGTGATAGAGGTTTTTTTTTGTAGCCAGATAACCTCACACATTTCACAGGAGTGCCTTTTAAATTAAGTGAGATGAGGATCAGTGGTTGCCTACTATGGGGCCAATTTTTCCTGGTTCATCTGCTAAATTGTGCTTTTCTAACTTCACAAAATCACTTTAATTCCAGTTAAACTATTTCATGTTATTAGTGACCTCAAAATGTGCTACCCTGGTTATACAGGATAAGGTTAAGACTTTTCTCTTGAGCTAGTTCATTGAATTAGGGGGCAGATTCTGAGCCACTGTAAAGTGGCATAATAAAAATTGATCTTAGGGGAGCTACGCTACTTTGCATCGAGTGAGGACACAGCCCTACCTAAATCTTAATTCTGTTTTTTTTCATTAGCTGTGTTATTGTAAGATAGCTATTACATGCATCTAGCTGCTAGTGGAATGGGAAGCCTACAGTGTACTACAAATCAGAAGCGAGCAGAGGCTTTAATTTAGTCAGAGACAAGCTTTGAAGGCAGTCAAAGAGCCACTGATGGAGTTCAAATGCTCTTTGTCCCGCAAAAATAAAGAGCCCATTTGTTCTGCCTTTTTACATTAGCATCTTTTACCTTGCTGGAGGAAAAGCAGGAAGAACTGCAATCATAGCTTTTGGGGTGGTTTTTTTTAAAGAAAGGGAATATTGAACTCATAGGCCTTACTAAAGCTTTAGCTGTACGAAAAAACATGCAGTTTACATTTAATAAATATCACAAGACAGTTTATGCCCCAGTATTGGCTGGTAACTACTTCTCCTTTCTTATTTTCCTTTTATTTCTGCCACCACAACACAACCATGACAATGTAGTGCCAGGACAGAGGTTGCCAGCAAAAGATTGGGTTTGGAGATCTGCTGGGCATGAGCCCTCAGCCACAGGAGCCTCCACACTGGGCTGGGACTGCTTGATTGTCAAAAAATCCTGTGATAGCAATTGTTGCTATCTATGGAGAACAGTAATTATGATCAGAGTGCTTGATCCTATGACAAACACAGCAGACTAAGTTGCTTCTCAAACAATAGAAAAGCATTTTAAGTTTTTAACTACCTTGCTTAGTTCCTTTTGGATCAATTAATTTATATGTGATTGTAAGGATCTCTGTGTTAAAGTGAACACGTTCCTTCCTATTCTGCATCCTACTTCTGCACCTAATAAAACCTAGTATCAGGTGAACACCTTCCCTACCACCCTCAGCAAATGTTCCAGTAATTTGGAAAGTGATCTGGAGTTTTTAATGCTCTTCTCCTTCACTTTGTGTACAGGAAATGGTTTGTGGCACACTTGCTCTCCACAGCACTGTCTGATAGTTTCTCACCCTATTCTCTTTGCAAATTACTTTTATTCTCAGCAGGATTCACAGATGGTGAAGTCTCACTGCTTTTCCTAGTGAATAGATGCAGTTTAATCTGTACAGCATCCAGTAGAAGACAATGCCTTTATCATTGGCTCTACCTCTAGCCCATGGAATGACATTTATAGCCCTGTATGTTCTGTACTTTTGAAGAGTCCTCTTTGAGTTGATCAAACCTGTTGCAAAGCTCAAGTGGCAAATTAAGTTAAATTATTATCTGTTCACTTCTCTTAGCTACCTATTTCTTGAGGAGGTTGTGTTTTCAGTTGAAAAGACATATATTCTTGCACATGTAGCTACTCCTATATATATTCTATATTTTATGTACAAATGAGTGTATTGTCTCAATAAAGGATACATTCAGAGTAGATTTAATCAACATATGCTGTCTTTAATAACACTGAGACTGAAAATGGAAAGGTAAAAGAAACTGTCAATTAAGAGAAATTTTATAATATAAAAAGAGTTGCTGTGGCCAAGATTAAGACCTCAAAATGTCACTCCATCAATGCATAATGTTAAAGGCTGTTAATGGTGGTAAATGCTACAAGCTCTTCCTAGAATCTTAATTTTTCTCAGCATCTCGTAATGCTGTAAAACAGGATATTGTCATCATGTACTCGGTCCGGAAGGAACCGACTATATGGTTAGTGCTTTGATTACTTGAATTGTCAAATTACCCAAAATTTATTCAGTTCTACAGTTCTTTGGCATAAAAATTTCTTGCTGACTTCAACAACAATTCCCTGTATTAAACAGAGAGAATGCTCTTACTCTGTAACTGCAGCAAAGCCTCTTTGTTGTGTGTGAGTCCATTTTGAAAAAAGTATAAATTATTCTCAAAGGCTGCTCTACACATTTCTTAAGGTGTGATTTTGCAATTCATATGGAAGAAAAGCACTCTGATTTTCACAGACCAAAGGTTTTGCAAAGGATATCTTTTATTTTCAAGAAGAAAACACTATACCAAACTCCTATGTACTTCTTGAGAATTCCAGTTTGAAGGAGAACAGATTTCTGGAATTTATAATCTCTCATGTTTGCAAAACGTGCAAAACCAAATATAATAAACTGTGGCAATATTTGAGCTATGCATAGTGTGTATCTTAAATGAAACAGGTTAAAAACTGGAATATAATAAATAGGTTGCAATAACTCATTGCATACCTTTAGTGCCACCTATATGCAAGGAATGGTGCAAGGAAGTTGCAGCCCATTCCTGGAAAGTGTTGATTGAATGTCAGTAACATTCACCCCCAAAGTAATAGCAAATAAATTTATTAAATGGGAAGGTGCCAACTTAGTAATAATTTATTGTCTTCTGGTGTAATGGCATAAGGTTATTTTCCCTGGTGAAGAGCACTTCCAATTAGCCAGCTTTACACCAAGACACAACATTAGCTTTCTATCATATTGCTTTGAATCTGAGTCCTTATAATAAGCTTTTGAAACTGCCTTCAACTTTTTAAAATAAAACTTTAAAATCAAGCCTAAAAAAAATCACAACAGTTGTTGTATAAGTGCTTGTTGGCTTATCAGATTTCAATTGTAAACCACAGGGCATTTGAGATGGCTTTTATTTCATTTGTTGCGTCTGATTTTCCATTTCATTTTGCACTCATCCCTTGCAAGATTTAAATCTCTGAACTTTGCTATTGGAGTTTCTTTTTTTTTTTTAATTTTCAAGATGACCTAGTAACTGAGAGATGCCAAGTGAAATCTTGCTTGGTGCTGCTATTAACTTGCTACACACAAACCATTAGGCTTTTAAAGGGACTGGGTTCCAGAAGCAGGTGTACCTGGTGGTGTGGAGTGATTTTATTTTATATTCAAGTAGCGAGAACAAGTTGATAACCCTGCGTATGCCACCTGCATGTAAAGCCAGAAAACTGCAAGCCCTGACATAAATTTTTTCACTGTCTTACTAAAAGCTAAAAAATACTTATACCATTTCTCCAGAGACTGCAGGAGATGGAAGCACACAGTCATGCCAAAGACAAGTAATTCAGACTATTGATAAAACAATTAAACTGGTGTTTTCATATTTCAGGGTCTTTACCACTCTATATTACTATTAATGGGTTTGAATTCAACCATCACACGCAGTAGAAAATTCTGTATTTTATTAATATAGTTTGAAATTTGGTCCTTGTACAGGGCCATAAGGGTTGTGTAGGATCTTTCATGCAAATGACTTGACAAAGCAGTTTTTGGAACAGATGCAGAAATAAGGATGTGGGTAGGTCAGGGGTGCATCAGAAGAGCAGCAGTGTTTGAAATGGTTGAGATCCTTTGTCTCTCGCCCCTCTGTGGTCATTGGACAAGTAATACAGGTACCCACTGTAAGAATATTACACTGTTAAGGCTACAAAATAGGGAGAGGATTTATGTTTGTAACAAGTCTGAATATAAATGACAAGTGTTGAAGGGTTACTGATGTACCCTATACCATTGCATGCTTCCCCTTTAGAGGAAAACTGAAATACAGAGCAGATATTATACCTTAAAACAACTCCCCCTTCCTCAATCCAACAGGCTTACCTGGCATTTCAGCTTCACACTGGTGCAGTCCAAATCATGTTAGGGTTTCTTGTGGAATACCTACTGAGCACTCACAGATTTAGAAATAAAAACCTAACCAAACAGCCCTGTGGATAGAAAAATGCTCGTGACCTCATTAGGGTCAGAATTCCAGCTCTGGAATTGACACACCAAAGTGACTGCTCTGTCTACAGAGCTCAGAGTGGAATGTTCCTCTACCCTTCTTCGAGATCATGAATTCAGCTCTGCTCAGAATATCACTTTCAGTGTCTAATAATCAAGTTTCTTTTGGGAATAATGAGACAAAGAAGCATCTTAAAATATTGACTGCCAACCTGCAAAAAACCTCCTTATTTAAAATTGAAAATATTTTAATGCATTTTCAAGGAAGACTTTAAACACTTCACTGATCATTAAGTGTTGTTTAAGTTGTCCTGTAATTTGAGGGGCTTTTTAATAACAGATCTGAAATAGATCTTGAGTTGGCCATAGAAAAAGAATACCATCTCTTTGAAAAGAAGGAATAGCTTTCAAGGCCCAGGATGGCCTCTGTGCTGAGATTAATAAAGCTTGACAATACATTCTGAATGCAAGCAATGACTTCTATTACAAGGGGAAAAATGAAAAAGCTGCTATTACTGACACAGTCAATAGCTTGCACCTCAGTGTATACTGTACTTTCTACATTTTTAATATAAATGTGTTCAGATTCAGAGGCGGGAGCATTATCAGCATTCATTTTACTTGAGGCAATAATGTGAGAAGTTGTGTCTTGTGTAATAAATAAATAACCTGTCTTTAAAACAATTTACTCAGATTGCTTTTCCCAAATGCTTATTTAGAGGTGCTCTGGAAGGTGTCACATACCAAGACAGCCATGTTATAAAGATTTTATAAAATGCATTTTCTTTATTTCACACATAATATAATTGATCCTGGGGTACTTTTTGCTGATTTTAGAAGCAGTATAATGGCAGGATGATGGTGGGATGGTGTGGGGAGGTGTAAAACGTGGCTTGAGGCTCCCTTGTTTCTCAGGGGTTCTTGGTGGTTATGGAGAGCTGCCAGTAGAGGCCAGAAAATTTTCCATCATTTAGAAAATTGCTTCTCTTGAAATCTGAGACTTTTCTTCCATCATGTTATTTTGGACTTGAAAGAACAGAAGAAATTGTCCTCTCTCTATAAATATACATACTCAGATCCTCATAATCTCTGTAGCACCTACTCATACTAAGAAACTATTTTCTCCTTGTAAACGGATCATGTGAAATGGCACTTAAGTATAAAATCAGACAGAGTTAATTCACGTTTTGTGCTGTCGCTCCTCTGTGTCTGTCTTGGCACATACATTCATGTGAACAAATCCTTTCCAGTCTCTTCAGTGGGATAGGAAATGAAGTATATATTTCATAGGTAGCTCTGGAGACCATGAAAATGAGGAGAAATCAGCAAAATTTGAATTACATGTAATAGTATCTAATATTGAAGGAGGTGTTATGTCTGACCATAACTGATTTTTTTTTTTTTTTTTGCATGATCTGGACAATGGGTCTGATCTATCTCTAATGCCTCTTTTACATCAGCACAAACGTGCTGATTTCATTGGAGTGGCCCTTGATTTACACTGCTGTAAAGAGAGGAGAACCAAGCTGTAAACATAGAAGGGAGGGAAAACATAACTGTCCTGGATGTCCAGAGACTCTAAGTACAAAATAGAGGAAGATTTATCTGGAGTGGCTCAGGGGTTGTAGGCAGTGTAATAGGCTATAACAGAGCACAGGAAATTTAGGGAAGAACAGGGTTTACTGTTCTGTGGCTCAAGGTGAAAGTTCCATCGGTTAAGAGAGAGACACATTTGTGACTGTAGTTAAAAGGAACAGGTGGAGGTGAAGATGTACCATTTATGCATTCCTAGTTCTGTGCTCTTCCAGTGCTAGACCCGTTTTGTAGCTCAGAAAAATCTTCTCCTCCTGAGACTTTACACTTCAAATGGTGGATTTTGAAGTTAAATCTAAAAGTTTATTCTCTATTTGGCAAAGAAAATCTCTTTTCTGTAGACAGGTGCTCTGTATAAAGTCTTCTACAATGCTTTCTTTAGGTCATACAAGGAAACCTAATTTAGAAATATTACAGAAGGCAAAACGTCCCATTTTCTGTCTTAGAACTCAGCACTGATCTGATTACTTTTGACTGTGATTCCAGGTTATCTACCTAATTTGTCTACAGTGTTATTACCAACATGTGTTTTCCCATGAGGAACATATTAATTTGGTTGTTGCCCTGGGGAAATCTAAACAAAAACACCAAAAAAAATCAACTACAAGAGTGCTTTTTCATAAAAAGGAATGCCATATACACAATAAATGACAGGCTTGTGCTTAGAAGAGTGGTGAAATCAAAGGATTTTCAGTCTGCACTTTCCAATATAAATTGCTCATTTCAAAACATAATGTTCTGCATAATTAGATCACATAGTTTGAGCATCTGGCCTATCAGTCTGTGAAGTGATGTGGTAAAATCTGTGGGTAGTAGGAGCACTGAACAAAAGCGATGCCCACCTACGGAGCGTCGGATGGGCAGAATCACTCTGCATTTCCCATCTCCTGCTGGACAGAGGTGCTGTTTTCCTGCTGCCCTTCCCACCTTTCTTCTCTGTGGCTCTTCCGTGGGCACAGAAATCACCAAGGGAGCGATGGCGAACTTCTCCCTCTGATGGCAGGGTGGCAGTGAGAACAGCCAGCCTTGAGCTGCAATTATCCATTGCCCACTCATTCCATCAGAAGCTCAGCCATGTAAGTAATGCCAGCGTTCCTTCAGCTGGAGGTAACGTGACGGAGGAAACGGGGCTCTGTGAATCACACCGGGGATGCGCACGCCAAGATTATTTTAATTTCTAATTTAGAAAGTGCGTCACACCATCGAACCTGAGACCGCTTCCAGCTACTTCCAGCACGGGAGGACAATATAAGAAAATTCCTTAGCAAATCCCCGTGTGCTGCCCTCCCTGCTGTCCCTTTTTTTCTTTTCATTTCCTCTGGGTTTAATGAGTAAGCAGCCAGAAGCTTAATTGTGATAGATTGGGTGCAGCACAAAGTTAAACATTTTAAAAGAACATTGAGACGTTGACTGTTAGCACGTTTTTCAAACACTTTGTGAAGGTACAGAAGGTGTTGGAAAATGATGATTTACATAGATAAAAATTTACTCTCCAGTTTCTTCAGCAGACATATCTTGACAACCAAATCACGGTTGTTTTAAAATAAAACTGCATCAGTCCAACTTTGGACTGATTATGTTGAAAGAAGAATTTGAAAATGTGAATTTTTTCAAGACTGATACTCCATTATTTCTACTTATCGTTTTCACTTAATTCCTTTAGTTTGTCGATGCAGTTTTGTCACCAATGACTGAACTTCAGTAAAACTCAGGTGTGACTTTCAGGTATTATTACAATTCCCTTAGTCTCTTGGAAGCAAAATGTACATGAAGAGCCTGGGCAGCTTCTGCTATACCAGAGAACCACATAATCAAAGATATCAAGCTTTTTGAAGTATAGATCTATTCCTTCGTATTTTAAAAATATAAGCTCTTTTGAAAATGTGATTTTTAGCAAAAAGCGGGGTGATGCTTTAATACTCTGCTGGATTTTGCCAGGCTCAGAGAAAATTGTTGCTTATCTAATTCTACATACCCTGAAAACAAGTTTGAAAAATAGAAGTCATTGAGTAATATCTTTACTGGTGCCATAAATCAGAGACTTATTTGCATACAAATGAAAATTCAAACCAAAGTGCAGTAAGAAGTAACAGTGCCCTTACAGTTAGGGATCAACATTAAAATATGAACCCAAGTTTCCACCCTGAAGTGAAGCAGAAATCAGACAGGATCTTCTATTGGGAAATATCTTCTATGTACTTGTTGTTGGGTTTTGGTTTGTTTGTTGTTTTAACTCTGAGCACATTCACAGAAGGGTGAAATTATTCACTGGTCTTTGACATAATGCTTGTAAACAATTCATTAAAATCTTATCATTGATAGTATCAAAAATACATGAAATATTCAGTAGATAAATCACAACAACAAGTTGTGGTTGTGACCTGTAGCAATGCTAATCAGAAATGCGTACTGAGGTGTAGGAAACAGCACTTTGCAGAAGATGGAAGTGAACTCTGTGCTTTCTATTAGTTCTTTCAGTGTTGTTCTAAAGAGACAGTGGTGAGTTCTGAAGCAATAAAATCAAGGTTCATCAAAGAATGATATTGGTCTTCTTAGAAGAAAACACAGTGAAATGGAGCAAGGTGAAAAAAACTCCAAGCCAACACATTAAACCTCTAACAAATTCTGAGACAAATTTGTAGGGTCAATACAGGAGCATAAATACACAAGTGGCCATTTTAGAATCAGAATACTAAATGAAATTTAAGCTACAGTGGTCAAGGCAACACCACCTAATTAAAGGTCTAAAGATGGAGTTCCACCTACAGGGAATAGATGAAACAGCTTCCAGATGAAACAGATTGGGAGGCTGCAAATGAGAGATGTAATTTTTATTAAAAGAAACACAGCAATTTTCCCTATGGTAAGGTCAGGAGATGAAAAAGGACTATGTGCAAAGTTTTTAGAAATAGAATGTATTATTTAGAACAGTCCCTCCCTTTAATTTTTCACTCTCTGAATGAGATTGGAACTTTAATTACACATTTGCTTCTTTCAGGGAAGACTTCTCTCTGGACTCATTTTTTTTTAACCTTACCTCATTTCGGTAGTCTTTAAGCACCCCTGTAATCCAGTTGACTTTTTGCCTAAAGTACGTGCTGTTGAATCTTCATAAAGATGATGGAATCTGGATGAAAGCTGATCATAAGTGTATATTAAAACCTGTATAAATATAAAGGCTATTTTGGTATGAAGGCCCTTTTTACATAAATCGAAGAACAGTGGATTTTAAAATTATTTGAATGATTTCCATATTGAGTAGATTTGTTGGCAAGCTATATCATTACTGCTTTAAATTACATCTCATATATGTAGGTCATCATAGCACATCCAATGGAATTGGGTTTATATGGTCCTGTTTATTTTGTCTCAGGTGAAACAGTTCATTGGTGGCACCATGCTCTGTTGCCACTGTAGACTGGGCAAAGATTATGTCAGTGATCTAAAGGCTGCAGGGTTACTAAAGAGGGATTAATCAAAGATCTGATGAACAGATGTTCTTTGGTTGGCCAAGATAGGTTCTCCAAGAAAAATTATGTAAGCTCTGGGCTTTTTACATTCAGTTAGAATTTGATGAGAAAAAAAGTATTAATTATACCAGAACTTATCACAGAATCACAGAACAGTTTGGGTTGGAAGGGACTCTAAAAACCATCTTGCTCCACTCCCTGCCATAGGCAGGGACACCTTCCACTATCCCAGATTGCTCTAAGCCTCATCCAAGCTGGCATTGGACACTTCCAGGGATGGGGCAGCCACAGCTTCTCTGGGCACCCTGTGACAGGGCCTCAGCACCCTCACAGAAAATTCAGCACATACTTTATTTTCTATTTATGAATTCAAATACCTTAGTCCAAGGCAAGGTTTCTCCACCTTGCTCCAAACTCCTTTACTGCCATGTAAATCCTAGATTATTCCCGGTTGAAACTTCAAACTGAAACACCATTGCAAACAAGGAAAGTTTCAAGTCCTAAATTGGTGCTGGCATGAGACATTCAATTCCAAGTGCCTCAGCTACAATCAGCCCCTACAGCGTTCCTCAAACTGCTACAATTGCTTTAGTTTTACCAATCCACAGTGACCACTTCAGGTTCCCAATTTAGTCCTGCAGGAATCATTCTGCTGAGTTGCTAACCTTAGACTTGTGCAGGGATGCACCCCAAAAAATTACACAAGACATTCAGGTCACAGCCTCAGCTGTGGAAGGTGTTAGAGGTGCCTTGTGATAAAATGCTTAGCATCAATTACTCCTAGGAGTTTGGCTGTCTCAAACTAGAAGAATTTATATAGAAGATAATAAACTATAAACATTCCATTGCTGGTATTCTGGAGAGTGTGTATTTTATGCTTTTGATATCTTACATGGTCACACTTTGTACAGTTCAATAAGACCATTGCAGAAATATTTTAGAGGCCAAAGACTTCTTGGGAGCAAAGTCATCAGAGATGACACATCATGCTCATTTCTTCCCTGTTTGCTTTATGAGAGGAAAATTTCATTTAACACAAGATCTACCCTTCTATAATAATGTCCACAAATGAAGAAAGAATGCTGGATAGTATTTGCAAACTCTGGCTTTTAATTTAAGGATATATTTTCTGCAAACCTACTTACAGTGGGTCCTTTGAGGAATGGGAGAGGATGAAGGTGTCACAAAAATTGAATAGGCTCAGTTTACCCTAAACTAGGATGTGAGGTGTGAGCAATGAGTCAAAATTCGAGGGTAGGTAGGTCTTATTTCCATCACTGTGCATCCAAGTTTTGCCAACTGTATGAAGTGCCACCACATTATTATCTTAAATTGAGGCTACTCTGAGGGGTATTTAAGGGAGCTGCTAAACTACTGTTGATGTCTTAGTGGATCTGATGTGCAATTTAGGGATGAGAGTAATTTTGCAGTTGGTCAAATATTTACCATAGGGTACAGGCATTGTGTAAATTAGTATTCTATGCCTTCATAAAACAGACTTACTGGAATACAAATGGGCTGATTGTGACAGTCTTGTTCTTCCCATAGTAGAGAAATGTGCTTCACTAGGTTAAGAGTTTTTTTTTAAGAATCCTAGGGAGAAATTAATAGAGAACGTGAACTCTGTTCTTTGAGGTGCATTAATTTGGCCAGACTAGAAAACTCTTAAGTATTTGATAGTAGGATGCATAAAGTGTAATATGGAATTCATTACATCCCTGATCTCTGAGATGGAACAGAAAATTTGTTTACAGAACTAGTTAATTGAATATGCACTCTAAAACCTTTACAGATTTCTTATTAACAATATTACCCATAATGAAAGAAAGCATATCTGTTGTTCAAAAAAATTAGTCTATATTTGGCATGAGGTATGTAAAACCAGTCATTTGTTCCTTGAAGATAAATGATATTTAACATTGCACATCCCCTCAACAAAGAAATAAAATATTTCCACGTGAGTTCTGTACATTATCCAAGGTGACTGATGTAGGTGGTACCTGCAGGAAGGATGCCAGGCTATGAAGTCAGCAAGTAATTAAAGGTGGCATTATGCAGAATCAGGTGTCTGTTACAATTTCAGCTGTGAAATATTTGAGTCAAATGTAGCATGGAAGACAGAACTTCAGTGAACAGCAAATGCCCCATTTCTCATGACACTCCGCAAACAAAAAGCTTTAAAGAATATCACGTGAGCTTTGTTCCATTGTGATTAGAGATAAACTCAAAGAAAGCTGATTGGTTTTGTCAATCTCTAAAACAAACAAAAGAATAGCATTTAAGCTGCATTCACATAGGTCAGATTATCACGAGCATGCACTTTCCCATATATACTTTATCTATATAAGCAATTCCCATGAGCTACAAGTGTTTTCTTTGTGTCCATGCCAAATTGTGTGGCTGTGCTTAACAAACTGAGGTCATTCGTGCCACAGTTGTTACAAGCTATTAAAACTCAGAGTGAAATACTTAGAGCGTTCATTTTGCAATTGGCAGAAATGCCAGGGGCTGATAAGTACTGCTGATTGTCAGCACTTAAAAAAATAAAGAACAGGTGTACCAATAATGTGGAGTTAATTTAGCCAAGTGCACATTTTAATGCCAAAATATTGGAGGGAAGAACAGTTGTCAGAGAATTCTTGACCATTCCTTGTAGCTTCACAAAACAGACCAGCTAATAAGCAAGTGGAAATGATAAAATAGTCACCCTGTTTTTTCTTTTCACCGGATCCTGAGTGGTCTCTTCAGTGGGCTAATCATGCCTGACTGAGATTTTTGAAATGGCAGGACAGATTGCACTGCTGAAGTTAATGAAGAACTCTGAGATTTGACAAATTTATTTCCTCTGACAAATAGCAAATGTTTATGGTGCTTGCTTTGGTTTCGAGCCATTACAGGTGCAGCAGAGATGAAGGAATAACTTCACTTAAAAATTATGATTTTTCCGGGGAATAACACAATCATCCTGTCAATCAGAAATATATTTTCTTTCAAGCGCAGTAAATAAATAAGCAATAGTATGATTAAGTTGACAAAAAAGAAATAGGAAAAAAGGAGCATAAACTTCTGAGGAAGTGAGAGAATGCAGAAGGTTAAGACCTGGGCTATGGTCTAGAAGAGGTTTGTAATTGCGTTGTTGTCTGGGTGTTGACTGGCTGATTGAACAGCCTTGGAGGTGTTCACAAGCTGTCAGGCCAGGGAATTGGAGTTAATGGACAGCTAATATCATGATTGAATGGCAAAAGTGGAGCCTGATCTCTTTTAGGATGGAAAATCAATAGTGTATTAGATTTGTCAGGCTGACAGGGAGAGGAAAGAGCGAAAGTCTGCTGTATTTACTTGCGTTATGGGGGCTGCTCTAATTAAGCACCCACCTTGAGACAGAGGGGGACCTGTGGAATTGAAGTAGTAATGAAATTCAGGCTTGAAGTAAATGAAGTAACTGCAGTGTAAGGCATGCTGACAGACAATTATATCTCTTTATCAATGCTACTTCTCACCAGAAATTAAATCTCGTATGGCAGCTGTAAAATAAGGCTGAGCCTGGTATGATCATAAATCTTGGATCAGCTCATGGTTGTGCGCCTTACTGTTCGTGTTGGTTTGGGGTTGGTTTCACAACAATTGTAGATGTGCTGGCCACTGATGAGCTTTCTAAATGAAAGTTTCTGCTCCTATGAGTGTGTATCTTGCTTGGAATGACTCTGCATCAGACCTGCACTCTCCCACTATTGCCAGCTGATATCCACTATGACACTGCCGGCTTGCTGATAGCACACCGCATCTGGGGACACGCCTGCCAGCTCAGTGGCACAAGGCAGCTCTCAGTCTCCTTCCCTTTTTCCTTCTTGCCATCAGGAAGAACTAATCTGACTATTTCAATCAGCATGTGCATATCTCCTCCAAACCTGAGAGCAAATGTAATGCTTCTGACACTGGGAATGTTAGAATGTGCCTACATTCGCTGGAGTTCAGTGCTGCATGAAATTGCTGATTTCGATTAAACCCAAAATTGTTCAGGGCTTCAGATGGTTCACACGTGTGCAAAATGCATAGTGTTATTATTTTTGTTATCTCTTGCCTAATCAGAGGTTGAGCAGATGAAGGGGTTTAGCCTCAGTATTTCTTGTGGGAGAGCATTTTATTTTGCAGTAAGCAAAGGCAGCCTTTCTTCTCCCTGTGTTTGCTGTTCTTGTCCCAGCGTTTAAACTGGCCACCACTGGAGGGTCATGTGAGTGCTCAGTGTCTGATGGGCAGTGCTTTGCATTGTTTTTTGGCAGGCAGGTTTATGGGGAAAGAAACTTCTTTACCTTGCCTTTACTCCTCCTTTTCTCTATAGCCCCTATTCTCTATAGCAAAATAAAGTCAAACCATTGCATGTTCTGCTTTGTACAGTCAGATGCCAGTGGGTATTATACATAGTTATTTGCAGTTGGAAATTGAAAATATATTATTTGGGGTTCCTAATGACTTCGGCCTGCCATTTTGGTTAAGAGTTACCAGTTTCTGAGGCCTCCAAATGTCCAATCAAAGGTTCTACAGGCACATATCCAGAACCAGGGATTTACCTCAGGCTTTTGCAGTCACTTGTGAGAGAACTTGCCAACACTTTACAAAACTTCTTCAATCAAGGCTTTACACTGAGCAATTGCTTTTTCAGAACTCTTCTAAGTGGGGACATCCACTAAATTCCTAAGTGCATTCACAGGCAGGACCGTGCTGTTTATTGCACTCTGTTGTGTTTCAGTCAGCAGATATTTCAAATAGGTCTAGGAAAACTTTCTATAAATAAGATCATTACAGCTTTTTATTTTTTGTTATTGTATTTGTTAGTCTTTCAAAATATGTTCTATGTCTATAGTGTAATATTTGTTAGAATATTAGTTTAGATGATTCTGTGTACCTAAAGAGGTACAGGGAGCTTTTTGTAAGGGATAGAGCTGTACATGTGAGCCAGCTGTTTCTTTCACACGTGTATGTGTTCTTTGTAGCCGAATGCTCATTTGATTGGCTTCCCTACATTATGGATTCGGCCTAATTTGAATTTATTAAATTGATTTCTGCTATTTACTATACCTTATCTTACTTTGCATCCATGTAAAGATCTACTGGCTGCTCTTCACCTCAGAATTAATTTTGCTTTGATAATTATTTTTTAGTTTACTTCTACTACTGCATTGGTTATATTAAAAAATAAATTATTTTATATTAAAAATTATATTAGTATTAAAAAATTAAGTCATAGCCCCCTTCAGTCTGGACTCAGCACAGGTTCAAAGAGGGGTTAGCTGAAAGATATTCACATTTTCTTCACAAGAAAATGCCTTGTCATTTGATCTCCTTTTCATAGGGGTTTTATTATAGATTGTGGTGATTGTACTTTAAAATGTATTACATAGGTGCATATCGTATAAGAAGAAAACCATCTGATTTTGAAATGGATATTGAGGATGTTTCTTGCACTATTTCATTAACTTGTTTCTGTTAGTAGGTAAAATAAATGACAGGTGACAGAGTGGCTTGAAATGAGTACCTTGTACAGCCTTCCTTCACATATGCTGTGAATAAAAACGGAATAGAATAAAAACAGGTGTCAGTACAATGACCTTCATTTAATACCTGGAGAATGTTTGTAGAGCATTAAAAGTTCCCAAGTTGTCATGATGAGGAACCAATCGAGTCATAGGAGGATAAAGAGCAAGTGCTTGAGTCTGAAAGTGTTTGACATTTCCTGGTGTGTTGTGAGTGTCTCACTGAGGGGGCTGGATCTGCTGGGAATCCAATGCTCTGAGACACTTTCTGGCACTGGTCAGCATTTCATTGAGCCAAGGTTTAAGGGAGCACAGATTTAAGTTCAGGTCTTACTGCAGAGAGCTGTAATATATTTTGGATACTGCTGACTCATCTCCTCTCTGAGCAGAAGCTGATCAATGCGTTGTTGCCGCGTCATTTGAAATATAAAATGAGAATTTGGTGTAGTGTGGGATTAGATTTTAGTGTTAAAAAATCAAGGTTTTTCATCAATCTGAGTCTGATGCCTTCTCTAAAGAGAAAGATTTTGAGCCTGCAGTGGCATCAACACATCTTGATAAGAGACTCTGAAGTCTCTGTGCAAAAAATTAACAACTTGTAATCATAATTGGACACAGCACAACAGCAAGGATGACTCCCCATGGAAAGCATAGGGCTACCACACAGTTACATATTCTTCAGTCTGAATGGGTAGAAATTGAAAATAAATGAAGGACTTTAACAAAGTCCAACAGTTCCCTGAAATTATCATGTTGAAGCTACTAGAGTGTATTGATATGAAATAAATAAACACACAGTGTAAGACCTAAACAGATGAGCTTACCCTGGAGGCAGCAAGACTCGGGATTTCTCTTTAATGGGTAGAGTTAATACAGAAGCCACAGACTCTCATGGACAGCAGCACTGAGAGCCTGGCAGCAGCTGCCCGTTATTTATACTGCAGCCTTGGTCTTTTTGCTTATCTCAGTTTGGCACTTCAGAACTTTGCAGGAGAGAGAAGCTCCCTGATGCATTCGTATTGATGGTGGCAAAACGCGTTCTTGTCAAAGCTGGCAGAACGCATCCATTTCAAATGGAATGCTGATTTTTTGGCAGTCTGGCTGAAATCTGATCCATTGCAATACATATATGATTGTGGGCTAGTGCAAATGTGGCCTTGTAAATCATTCTTTTGACATACTGGTGTGTCAGTGGTATTTCTAAACATTCCCATTCTCAGTCTTTGCTGTTCAGAATTAAATAGTGCTGGGGTAGAGGAACCGCGTTAGTGCTTAAGAGGAATTCAGGAAAGCAGATCTTCCATTGCACTGATAAAGTAGCTAATACTTACTATTTATTAAGGACACACCTTTAAATTTAGGAAGAATTAAGATAGTATTGCAGAACTTCTAACTTTTGCTTTTCAAAGAGTTTTAAAACTATTTTGACTTTTATTAACCAGAAATCCCTTGGCAATGTTCAGTAAGGTAGTTTTGATTTTGTCTTTGCTTGCAACTAACTTCATAAAAGTGATAAATGTGAACAAATTTAAGAAGGCACATGGTTTTAAAATTCTGTGACATTTTTGTTTAAATTATATTGTAAACACAGTGCAGCTCTACATGATCATGCTATAATTTTACAAGAGAGAACAAATATAAACTAAAAGGTCTTTCATTTCAAATGCTGATCTCTTTAGAATTGTTTTTCACTTCAGTCCTTGCTAAGCCATCACTAAGGTTGAGCAGCACCACCTGAAGGAATGACATAGTCCAAAGCAGAGGCTATTTAAAAGTCTTTCCTCTTGCTTCACTGCGTTTCGGGCCATGTCCACAGCTTTTAGTTTCTATATCTGTTCGTTCTGATGCCCAGGAATGTGTTTTGTTATGTGCTTGTATTTCTTTTCTTCCCAAACTCCTAGATCATTAGCATCTATTGACATTTTTAAAGTCCCACTCCTAGATTTAGACCTCAGGAGTACAGATGAATGCAAGTCAGTTGTGGCTGTAAATAACGCCAAGAATTTCCATTGCCAGTACTTGGAAGAACTGAAGCAATAAAAAAAGATCAGGCTCTGAGTGACAACTTAAAACCGTAGTTACTAGAATGAAAAGGTTATAAAGTTACAATTTAATGTGTATATACTCCAAAATTCTAAAGCAGAATATAGATAATTCCAGTAGCTCTATAAATACTTGACTGAGCTCTCCAGGCCTATTCTTCTGATGCTACATTCATTGCAACTATAAATTTAAACTAGGCTGTGTCAAAGGAACAATTACAGTTTGTCATGAAAAGGAAAATTTAAACCCATGTCATTTTCTTTATAAATTATTAGACATATAAAATGTGTTATTTTCCCCTTAAATTTTAAATTCATTTAATGCCATCTGGATACATGGTTTTATGCACTTCTTAGGAAGGACTTACTCAGCTAAATTTTTGGTTCAGTTCAAACAAAAAAAATCTTTATAAAAGAAGTTCCCACTGTCTGCAGAGAGAGAGACATCCTGAGCACACTGACCAGTTTGTGTTTAGGATCATAAATCACATTCCATTAGGCACGTTAGGAAACAAATTGTTCTTTTCTGAATGTACTTTATGGGATATTAGACATGTTGCAGCATAATGGAGCTAAATCTTCAGTGGATATACTCTGTGTAAAACTGATCCAATTTGTGTTTAAGGAAGAAAGAAGTTAAACGTTCCCTTTACACAGGACATTCTGCATAGCAATTTATTAGCATTGCAATCATAGGGGCTGGAATTATTCCAGCTGCATTCAGTTGAGATTATCTGACCTTGGATTTGGGTCCAGACACTCCATTCTCCCCAGGCTTTTGAGTGTGTTTGTGCTGTCTGTATCTTTTAAACATAGAATATAGATTTGTATAGGTTGTGAAAACAATATCTGAAAGTGTTTTGCCACGTATGCTAAGGAAATGGAAATACTTTATTCCATTTCTTTCCCAAAGGCCAAGCTTCTTTTGATATTGCACATGCTCGTGTTATCTTTAGAATGTAGCCTTAATAAATGCTTTATCTTTGGCAGTAATGTGCAGAGCATAAGTGGTATTGGCCTTGGAGGGCTTTTTGACTTAATTTGCTGGATGCAAAGCCTCTGTTTCCAATAATTTATTGTGTTTCAAAACCATCTCAGGGAATACAAAATGTGCACCTGAGGCTAGCTTTTATTTATTTCCAATCATTTTTGAACCTGTGCTATTTTCTGGCATGAAAAAGTAGATATCAGCCCACCTTTTTTTCTGTCCCTCCCCCTCACCCTGAATATTTAAAGCATGAATAAAATCAATATGATAATATATTGATTTTTACAACATATTTTGTATGCTTTGAACTGCATAGAAGAATCAGAAATTGTGTTTAACTCCAAAAATAATTTGATGGCATATTAAGTATTTAATCACTCCAAAGAAAAGCCCCAGTCCTAAAAAATACCTTGGCTGAATCTCTCATACCAAAATTGATTCTCTTGCACTGGATTTGAAACTTTTTAAAGTATATATTAAAGAGCTTAACTAGTAAATTAGAAGACAAGATAACTGCAGTGTAGATAAATGAACCTTGTGTAGAGAATTTTAACCAGATTTTTGCCTAATTATTTATTCTCTACTGTGTAGTAAAAATGAGCAAAACTGACTCCATGGAAATATAGGATTTTGAATGATTGTTTTTATATAACTGGGAGCAGAGGGTGCATATCTGTATTAATTTGCATCTCATGTATAAATTTCAAGGTATTTTTGGCAGGGTTCATCATTTATTAGGCATTTCTTCAGTGCTTGGTCTGTGAGGAGCATTGTCTTGATTGGGAACCCAGCCCTCTCACTTGGGACTTTAAACGGAAAAGAAAGGAGCACAATTCTTCTATAAATATGAGAACTTCAAATAATTTCTCCCTTGCTCACATTCCTGCTCAGTGAAACCCTCCTCACTCACTCACTGGAGTTGCTGGCCAGCTTTGGTCGTTTTTCTACCCAGGTGGACAAATGGGGTAAAAACCCAGGTGAAAAAGCAGCACTGTAAATCTTCTTTATCACTTCCTATGAAAGCTAAAGCTGCAGCCCACAGGATGGATGGGCTTTACTTCCCATGCCTGAGTCACCCTCCCGAAATCGATGGCACTTCTGAGGAGCATAGATTGCAGTGGGAGCCTCGCTCCTCACCGGCCCTCGAGCAAGATTTATGGATGCAGAGCTTCCCTGGGAAACCTGGGCCACCAAAACACGTGGGGATCCCTGGATTAAGGGTCCATGGCAGCTTCTCCAGTTTATCCCTCCAGTTTATGCAATCCACTCATCCACAGACAGGGCGAGGCAGGACAAGGCAGGGATGGTCCCAGCAGGGCCCAAGGGGGCTGTGGGTAAGACTATGGGTAAGGAGAGAACCTAAAATCCAGGAGAAGCAGAGATGCTGAGCCAGGCTGGGAATAAACACCCCCAGAGCTCTGGAAGTGAGAAGGGAAATGTCAGGAGCTCGGGGGGCGAGCAGTGTTTGCCACAGTCTAAAAAGCTACACCAAGACTGGAGAGAGGAACAGCCTGGAAGGGCAGAGAAGGAGGGGGGAATTCTTTCCTAAAGCCAGTTTCCATGTGTTCTCTGTCTAATCCCTTTGAATTTTCTCTGTCCTAAGGAGTCAATTATTCTGGTTCTTATTTTAATGATATTTTGCCTTTTTAATTTTAAGAGAGTGCCTGTCTTCTCTGTGAACCCACTGTAAGGCAAAGATCTAGGCAGATTTACCTCAGAGCCTTAGCCAAGTTAAAGTCCTATTACAAGCCATTGAAGTGATTTAATTTTATTACCTGAGGACACTTTTTCTGAGGAAAGTTAGTACATGCTGCAGTGCTCTGCTGAGTCCAGGCATCCTTTTTCTTCAGCTCTATCTGAGCCCTTGGTAGGCAAACACCCATGGATGCAGCTCTAATACACATTGGTATTTTAAACTGCAGTGTAAGGATATAAGATTTTAAAATATTGATTTGGATTCATCTGCTTAGGTGACCCCTGGCATGAATATCATATTTAGCTGTGAACTTTGCCTTTTGCCTCTTTTTTTTTTTAATACAAAGAACTCAAGCTATTCTGATTTTTTTTGGAGCATGAGCCTCATCTGGCACTAGTTGGTACAAAAAAGCTAAACATCAGAGAACCAAAGTGTATTTTTTTTTCCTTCCAACTACTATCAGAATGAACACTAGGACCAAAGGCTCTTACTGAAAATAATTCCTTAAATAATCACTTACCTTGAAGGCATTTGATCTGTATGATCTGAATGCAACTGCTGATAACTTCAGAGAAATAGAAAACTGTGTTAAAAATCACTTTCTCTTGGGGACTGAAGTCCTGTCCGTCACATGGTGGATTAGAGGCTTGGCAGCCCGCCAGCCCATCAGACAGCACGTAAATTCTTTGATGCCAATTGCATTAGCTTTCCTCTACTAATGTGTTGTAGAGCTTGGAAAATAAAAGAATGAAGGTCAACATAGCAGCTTGTACCCCTGGTACAGCAAGGGCTGCTTTTATTGGGCAGGAGAATGAAAACGCTTCAGAGTCCGAGCTGCAGGCCGGGTGACCTTCTCCTGTGCCCAAGGTCCTGAGATTTTTGTCCTCGAGTCCTGAGTGCAATGAGTGCCTGTCCCAGGATGCAATTTGCTCTGAAATTCCCAAATGGACACAGCTTGCTTTCAGCCATTGTGGCCTGTTATTTATGTGCAGATGCTGTGGGCTATGAACTTCGTGCTGAACTCCGCTCTCACCCTCACGGTTTTGTTCACTGGGAGTGGGCAGGAATCAGCGCAGCTCATGAGTAAAATAGCCAGACTTTATGACTGATTTGAGCACCAGACAAAAACCCTGCTCTCCGTGCCTCCTGTCCCCCAGGGCTCGTGCTCTGGAGATGTTACAGAGATGGATGGCAGCCCCGTGTTCCTGCTGCCTCACGCTAACCACAGCCCAGCAGAGACACTGCACGGGTGATGGATGGCCAGGGCTGATGCTGTGTTTGCAGGGAAATTAATTGCTACATCCTCCTTTCTGCCTCAGAAACAGGGAGGAAGGACCCAGCCACTCCCAAAGACATCTGAAGAGTGATACTTGCTGGGAGGTAAAGCTTGTGTGTTGGAGCAAAACCTGTGTTAAACCTCAGAGACGACTGACCTAAGTGTATCTAATAATCAAAAAATAATCAGTTTTGATGTGGAAATCCAGCCACAAAAAGACTTAGAGCCCTCCAGTTTAACCTTCATCATACCCAGGATACACCCAAGAGATTTTCACACCTTTTCTTGTTCCTCACCCTGGACATCATCTTGTATTCTTCCCTCTGTGTGTGTTTTGGGAAAGTCGGGAGGCTCCTGCCCCACCGCTGGCACGGTGCCACAGCCCTGCAGTTCACACTTTGCCACTGAGAAGGAGTAAACTGTGACTCCCTGGGTAGCAGCTGGCACAGGGCTTGGCATCAGTCAGCTTGTGAAACTGGGAGAGCGACACTGAAACCTGCCTTGTGCCTAGTGAAGAACTAGAGGAGGATAAAACTGGAAAGAAAGGAAGCTCTTTCATATGGAATGACAGAAAAGGAAAAAAAAAAAAAAAAAAAAAGGTTATACTGGTCTTAAGCAGGTTTTGGTCCAAAGATGGAAGGGTTTTCTTTTAACCTCTGATTTTTCAGTGTTACACTGTAATAACCTCATCAGGGAGACAGGCTGTAAAGTGGGGAACAATTTGTAATATTTCTCCATGACTGTTATGTGATCAATTTGCCCTTCAAGCTTGAAGTGAGTTTGGTTTTAAGTCATTAAAGTGGGATAGGCCACCCAAAGCAAGGAAACTCTGCTGTACTTCCCTTCCCTCACTCAGACTGATGATAATTGATGCTCATAAACCAGAGGCAAGGGCAACACTGCAACAGCTACCCTTGTCAAGCTTGTAACCTTACAAGAAAACTCTCATTGCTTGTCAAAACCAGGGCTTGATTACTCAGTGTTATCTGACATGGAATGAAGAAAAGGTACATTACTTTGCTGGGCTAAAAGTGGAAACAACAAGTTATGTATAAACAATGAAGGAAGAACATACTTGGATATTGAATGAACAAGGGAGATGATGGATGATGTGGAGATTAAAGTGCAAGAAACATTGGAGTCATTTTTAATTCCTTAATTTTATCCCTTTTGAATGAGGAAACACATCTTCCATGACTTCAGAGATGGCAAAATGTAGATTATTTGTAAAATAAAGATTTGGCCTGAGAGTAAATCCTTAGGTATACACAAATCTGGATCTCAGTTTTGCTCTAAGATGTACAAATGATATCAAGAGAAAGAAATATTTCCTATCTGTAGGACTTGGAGGTGTTTTGATCAGTGCCAAGATGAGTCATGCACCTTTGGATGACTGATTTTGCTTTGCACGTCCTGCTCAGGTCCTCTATAACCATCCAGATATTCTGCTCATTTACAGGGGCTCTGACTTTTCAAGGATCATACTGAAAAAGTAATAATATAACTTTGGATGTTCTATAGGATAATTGCAGAATCTTGGCCATATAAATCACAAGTAAATTTGTAGGACTAGTACAGAACATTCTGGTTCATGACACCCTTGTCCCTTCTGGTTTCCCATCACCTGAAGTTTTCAAAGTAGTCTGGTAATGGCTTTTCATTTCTGCTTTTAAGCAACTACAGTTTGAAAATTTGCAGTATTTAGCCAGATTAGTTTTTTTAGTTTGAATGTTATTTGAGGTACTGATTTGGGAGAGTCCTCACAGATTCCTGTAAGATTGGTGTTTCTGTGTAAAGTATAGACAGAGAAATTATAATTCATTTTTTTCTTATATTTATGATGAAAAAATTTTTTTGGAGTTGCTTTAATAATTTTTATGCTTTATATGTGACAGAACCAACAGCAGATCTTTCTCAGGCCAAAATAAGTGGGAAATTGGACTGATTTTTAATCAAAATATTAATCCAGAGGAGAAAACAGGTGTTGCTTACATTGTCTTAAAAATTCTCTCTGTGAAAAAACAATTTCACCCACGTATTTTGGCACATGGATTTGAAATAGTAAACTATGGAGAGGTAGCTTTGCTTCAGCAATGTCTGTTTCTGAATCCTTGCATGAATCCCTCTTATTTCACCTTTCAAACAAGTCCAGTAAATAAAATGAGAAACTTAGTTTTATGTGTTCTAGTTTTGTATGTGTTGAACTGGGGAGGATGGAGGGAGAAGCTGTGCTAGTCTGTTAGTTTTCTTAATTTTGACTCATAATAGTAATAATCTTCTAGAAATTAAATATATATTTTTAATCTATTTTTTTTCTGCTATTTTCTCTCCTCTTCCTTGTTTCATGCTTTCTCACTAGAATGTGTTGACATAATTAATTAATGTCTAGAGTGCCTTAAAGGAAGGGATGTAAACCTTCATGGAGATGGCAGGAACAAATGTAGGAAGGTTATGATTTTCTAATATTTTTGCCATAAATGGAGGTTATTCTGATCCATATTAGGAGATTTCTCTCTCAGGTCCCAAACTTCTCACTACTCCTCATTGCTAGGCTACATCTCACAAACAACTATGTTTTAACTAATTCTTGTTCAGTTTTTACTGAAGGGGTAGAAACTTTTAGACAAGAAGCAGAAGGAAGTAGCCAGAAGCAAGATCTCTCTATTATTTGGGAGGTAAACAGATTTAGCCCTCTTAAAGCAGCGATTAGTAAATCCCTCACCATTTAACAACCCTCTGGCTAAGGTAATAAAATTACAGTTTATCCCAAACCAGAAATATGCCAATAAATATGATCCTCATAGTGACACTGAAGTCATTAGGCATTTTTTTCTATAAGAAAGGAGAATGTAGTGAGCTAAAAATCCTATAAATATACAATAGCACTTGGGTTATTTGGAAAGATACAGGCTCAGTTCAAGTAAAATAGCATTCTCTTGTACACATAAACACTTAAAGGATGCATTAATTTATATGGTATTTTATTGCTGATGGTTTTCTTCAAGTTGGAGACAGTGGAAATGGGGAATATGAGATGCCCAGAGAACAGAGAGGTGGGAACAAAGATGCTCTGAAGTTGTGATGAGAAGGAGGAATTTAAATGGTGGTTTAAGGACACTGCAGGTCAGGGGCTGAGGGGAATTTGGGATGCTGCCACAAGATGACCAAAATGAGGATACATTTGAGGGTAGAAATGAGGGAAAGGGAAATGGGAAGGTGAATAAGGAGGTGAACTGTGTGGGTGACAAAGGTACAGGAGAAAGAGGAGAGGAACTGGTTAGACTGACTCCAGCAGAAGGCAGAAAATGCAGGGAAGCAGAAAGAGTTTCCCTGGTACAGTAAATGGTATTTTGGAGGCTGGAAGGAGCCTCTGGAGAGCCCTCTTTCTTTCACTGCCACTGAATGCCTGCAAAGCTTCTGTCAGTGTCCTGTTCTTCTGCCAACCCTGAAAATTTCTTTGCTCCATAAAGTAGGTGGTTCATGGGTATGTATAGTGAATGTGTGGTGTGTATATAGAGTGAGTTTCAGCTATCAGATGAATCCCTGAACATATTTCTCAACTTTTTATCCTGCTTGCTGCTGTCTTTCACACCAGTACCTGAAAGATCCATGCAGATTGGGAAATGAATGGATCTCAGCTTTTTCTTTTTTTTTTTTACCTTTTTCTTTCCCCCCCCAACTTTTCTTCTTCTAGAGGGAGACGGGGTAGAGTGGGGGGAAGAGGAACTGTGCAAATAATTTAGGCAAAATATTACACACACAGCACCAATTCCAGATATCTTAAATTAAGTGCCTAGCTTCATATTTAGACAGCTATTATTCCCACTAACTTTACTCCAAACTTTATCTGCAGACCAGCATTTCTGTTAAGCAAAGACTGTTCATTAGAGCTTGAAAATGGGGATGTATTTTATAGTTTGGAACCTGGGTTTATAGATTTGCTCAAGAACACTAACCTCTCCACTATAAGAATCACAATTAGAGTTTCTTTTTCTTCAAGGGCTCAGTCTTACAGGAGGCTGAACATTATTGACATTAAACTCGTGGAGTTAGGGTTTATATAATCAAAGAATTGAGCCGTAAGCACAGAATTCACCAGTCTGATGCATTTGGAAACACTTTGTTTTGCATATAGAGGGAATGATCACACATCAGACACCTGGCAATTTTGATGATCCTGTTTTCAATAGAATAACATTGCGTACTCTATTACCAGAAGAGTAATAAATGAGAACACTGAACAGAAGTGCCAAAAGGAATCCTTAATATCATTTTTATGAACATCTGTCATTTGTTTAAGTATAAAGAACAAGCCTATGCAGAATGAAAGATCAGTTCTAAAATAGAGACTATCAGTACCTTTTGCAAAATATTCTTGTTTTTATTGAGCATTTTACTGTATGCACAAGAATTCCCAGCATTATTTTTATGGCTCTGCACAGCCTCCATTGTGCATTCTTGATGTAGACCTGAGAGGAGCTGGCTTACACATAAGGACAAAAAGAGGAGTAATGAATCATGAAACAAGACTGTTTTATTCAATAAGACATTGTCTGAGCTTTCTTTCCACATGAAGAACTGGCCATTCAAACAGAAATGACCTGCAGAATTTTTGCATAGAAAGGAAACTAAACTCATTGGGGCATATGCAGTAGTAATTCTGTTGTTTCAAAATACTATGAGATTAAATTAAACAATACTAGCATTTGGAAACTTCCCTAGTACACAAAACAATAAAGTATTTTCCCCTGAAAATGTCATTGATTCCTTTCTCCAGTGATTTTTCAGCAGTTCTGTAACTGCAAGACCTTTGTTTTGAAGATAAATGCAGGCAGAGATGTCTGGCACAAAGGAGAATAAAGGATTAAAACCTTTCTCAGGAAAGCAAGGGCCAGCCTTACATATTCGCTTTAACACAAATAAAATTTTGCACATAGGCAACAGGTAAGAGATGCCACCAGCATCCCATGTGATATCTGACAGGAGTTGATAAATGGAATTTCTCTAGTTCAGTTATCACCTTCAACCAGCGAAGAGATGAAAGAAAGTTTATTGCACTTAATAACATTTGGAGGCATCAGTGTTACCTATTAATTCTTGGCCTTTGTTGTGCTGCATAAAGCTCTGAGTCACAGTACACCACTGGTGTCATTATTTTAGAGGTTAATGCATAGAGTAATGGGGTTTTTTTGGGTTTTTTTTTTGTAAAATTAATGTGTGTGGAATAGGTCTTAGTGGGAGGAAGGGAATGTTTTCATTGTGGGATTTTAAAATCTTGTACACATAAAGCTCTTTGGGCTTTTTCGTCTTTTTTGATCAGTAATATGAAACTATGAAGCACTTACAAAAAGCTTTTCTTCCTTCATATCTTTCCAGCATTCTATCTTTAGCAGATTGCAAAGATTTTTCCATTTAGCCATTCCACACAACAGGCCTGGTAGTTCAATGAGTACCTTTCTCTTTCTTCTCTCTGTACTCACTGATGCCTCTGGTTGATTAATTTTAGAATAAAGCATTCCTAGAAGAGCTCTTCCAGAGAGGGTTTTCTGTGGGCGTCTGTTCTTTACATCCAGGGCAAGATGGTCCCTGCATGGCCAGGCAGGCTGTGCAGCTCAGTGCATGGAAACTTTGATTTTTACAGTCTTTTAACTTTTGGATGTGACTTCTTCACGCAGGAAACACTTGCTGCAAGTCAAAGTGCAATGAGCTATCAAGTCAAATTAAAACTGGAAACGAAACCAGAGAATGAAAGAATTTTTCTTCCACCCCAGAGTAGAACACTGGCACATCAAGGCCTGACCTTAAAGCTTTCACCATTAGGATTCTTTAATAGAGCAAGAATATGAGTAACTGAGGAATGGGGGAAAAAAGAGAGAGCTGCAGCCCACAACAGTCCTTTGACTCTTTGTTACTGCTGGAGGAGTCAGTGCTGGACATGCTGCTGCCTCTCTCCTCCCTTTTATGCACTTTACTGGGTCTGATCTTTTGTCTTTTTCTCTTTTTTTTTTTTTTCTTTTTTTCTTTCTTTTTTTTTAATGTGTGGTTAGTCATTTTCATTATGAAAGGTCAGTCTACTTTTCTGCTGGAATTTGAAAGTTGTCCACATTTTTTCCCCAAATGTCATTACATTAGCTAACATTTTTATCACCAATTATGGCAAGGTTTTGTAGCATTTCTAGCGCACATCTTTAGAATACATTCTGTCTGAAGAGTTCTTCCTTTTGTAATTAAAAATGACCTGGCTACATACTAAATGCTAAAATATTGTGAAATGCTAATGGCTGTCTTCAAGGTTTGAGAACCTCCTGTTCCCTGTAAATTATGCAAAATGTGAGTTTGAGATCTTTGAAAAAATGTATTTCTCCCATGTTCATAAATTTCTGTTAATTCAAATGGATAAGGTCAGTGAGTTTGTCTGGAAGAGCATTTAAGAATAAAAGTTTCTCAAAATTTAGTTCCTTAATCTGTCACTCTCAGGCTCTGCACAACCCTGATGTACATTGCTTTGCTTGCTTTTCATACTGACTGATTCCCCCCATTCCTGCATTTCTTTCCCCAGAGTATTTTTTATAATTATAGAATCAGTTACTAGCTGAGGAAAAATAGAGCCAGGACATGTAGCTGGGTGAGGGATGAAGCCTGAGCTGCCCTCCTGAAACTTTTGCTCTCTCTGAAGCCAACCTGTGGGGTTCCTTTTGTTCTCCCCTTGTCTGCCTCAGCTTTGTTCTCTGCAGATGGAGTTAATGGCATCTCAGGGCACTTGGCACCTCCAGGTGGAAAATGTTCATTGTTGTTGTTATCTGTGAATTTTAGCAGTTCTCAATTCATAACCATTTAAACCACTTGGAAAACTGTTAATTGCATTTTGGCTCTTCCACCCCTCCTCCTCCTCCCATCTGCTGCCTTTTTCTCCCACCTTTCCCTATCACCTCTTCCCCTGCTGAAGGTGGAGCTCAGTCATTGCTGCCTGATGGCCCAGCTCAGTTACCTGGCTGCATGCTGGTGTTCCTCTGGCTCTGGGCAATTTGATAGGTGATTTTAGCTTATTTACCTCATTTTCTCTGCCACAGAATATTCTTCTATTGGTAGTTTTACCCCAAATGCATTTGCCAAAGTGAGTGGAACAGTGAGGCTGGTCCCTCTCTGGTCTCCCTGGGCCCTCTGGAGCTGGGATCTTGCACCCACAGGTGGGAACCACACGGTGGAAGGGTCCCACTCATCACCAAGCCCAAGAGGACTCTGTGAAATCACTAATTACAAAAACCTCCCACGTTTAACAGTTTTTTACATAACAACCCATCAAAGTTTGCACTGCACTGGGTATTCTGAGGACGTGGAAAATAATCAAAAGTGTGATGTATCAGGTTATCCAGAAATTATATCAACTTTTTGAAAGCAAAATTCGATTTTTTCCCCCATGTATTTCATGGAAGACATGGTTGCAGAGATTTTATTTTTCCAAGTTCAGTAGGACTTTTTCTTATTAGAAGTCAAGCCAGGTGTCCTGTTTGTAATGCACTTACCAGTTGTAGGGACACTTTGAGTTGCTAAGTACATGTAATGGAAAGAAATGAGAGAGAAGAGCTAGTCAGGAATTTTTCAGCAGAATGCTTTTTCCTGGAAAATGGTGTTTCAATGAAAGTCAGATGTTTCGTAGAAATTCTTTGAGGTTTCATTATGAACTTGAGCAAAAAGACAGGCTGTGATGTTGGAGGAGGCAGGGGCCACACTTCCCTGTGCTGCTCTTGGTATGACATCATATCCTAGAGTATAATTCAAATATTTGGCTCTACTTCTAAAGTCTTTCTGAGGACATTTGTTATTTCTTATTGATTATGAAGGCATCAGAATGTTCCATTGTAAACTAAACCAGGATGTGTTTCAGCCCAGAAAAAAATTGCATGTTTTAACCAGTGCTGGGTGGCAGATGTGCCTTTGGTGGCTCAAAAGTAAAACATTCACAGATTCATGGATTGTTTGAGTTGGAAAGCACCTAAAAGCTCAACCAGTTCCACCTCCCTTCCACGGGTCTTTCACTATCCCAGGTTGCTCCAAGCCCCATCCAACCTGGCCTTGAGCACTTCCAGGGATGGGGCAGCCACAACTTTTATGCTGCAAATGACTTTATCTCCAATTATGGTGCACTGCTGCTGGTGTAGAGCACAATAACATGGACAAAGAGTAGAAAAGGCAACATCAAAATATATTTTAAAGGGAATTTAATTTGAATTCTAAAATTAAAAAAAAAAAAAAAAGCATTGTTTTGTCAAAGCATGTTTAGACCTGGATTTTTTGTACAGCTTTTTTTATGAAAAAGTTAAAATTCTGAAAAATTACCATTCTTCATTTTGAAGAAATGTTAGTGGATAATTTCCAAGAAATGTCTTCCTGGGAGAAGAGGCTGGCTGGAGCAGCTTTCTGTTCCATCCTGGTCTGCAGCAGGAGCTCTGGCTCAGGCTCCATCCAGGCAGCATTTAGGAACAGGAACTCTCTCACATCACTGACTCACCTCTTTAACTTCAGACACTTTTCTATGAAAGATGGTTGCACAGTTTACCGTATGTAACTTTTAAACCTAATTTAAGTAAATTCTGTACGACTTCTCATCAAGGCACTTTCAATTTTTATTTTTTTTTCAGGACTGGTTTAATTAAATTTAACATAAGTCAATTCATATTGATTGAAATTACCTTAAATGAGTTTGGCTTGAGCCCAAGTAACACAGTCTTTTGCACCTGTTTTAAGTTAAATTGGTTTAATTTTATACTAACAGTTCTACTGTTGCCACCCATCAGTGGCAGCCAGCACACAGAAAGCTCCCACTTCTGGGCTGTTATGAAGTACCAAGAAGAGAAATAATCTGAGATTACCTATGTGTACTCATCTCTCAGTGGTATAATTTGTAGAGTAAAATACCATTTAATTAGTATAAGCTTCTGAGAAACTCATCAATCCCATGTCTTTGAGCTTCCATTCTTCATCTCTAATTTTGCTATATATTATACAATCAAATAAATGGTAATTTATATACTATCCATTTTTTATACACCACCTTTTATTGTGACACTTACTAGTGCTCACACTTATCTGCTTTAGTGTTTTGATATGCTTTCCTTTCTTTACATAATTTTAATGAGAATTACCAAATTAACACAGAATAGGTTGAACTCAAAGCAGGAAAAGCAGGGGGATTATTTGTGGTGAGGAAGGGCAGCTGTAAAAGCATGATCCCCCCTTTGCTAAAATTTTCTCCCTAATTCCAGAGCTCTCAAACACAAGTAGAAACTGCCACTGGGCTTCATCTGAACTTTCCCTTGTGGCCCTCAAAAATGTTATCTAGAAGAAAGGCAAGTAAAGCTGTGTTTGGGACCAGGAGGAGAGTTTTGCTAATTTGGTCATAAATTCATCATGTGCAGGTAAATATTGGAGCTAATTCTCTGCTCACATCACTACAAATTGGAAGAATTCAAGTGAAATACAAAAGATTAACTGGGGGTTTTCCCCTCTGCAGGTTGTAGCTGTGATGGATTTATTGCTAGAATAGAAAAAGCTGGCCTCCCCCTCTTCTCATAACCTATAGAGAGGAGTAGGACTAAAACTGAGGTGTAAAATAGCTGCAGAGGTGAGAATCAGATGTTCTTACCCTGTACACAAACAGGCAGGAGTTTGACAGGACTGTGCAGGACAGGCTCACCTGGATGCCTTTTTAAGACCATAAAGTGGTGTGCACACCTGAAAGCTTAGCAGTTTCCAATGTAAGTAAATTAAATTTTTTTTTCTGCATTTTAGAGGAGGAAAGACAGTTTATTTAATTTTTACTTTCATCCATTTTTTCTCCTCAGACTCTCTCTTTACTACAGAACTAATTTTCTGCTGCAGAGCTGTGACCGATGTAACCCAGTGTGTGCGAGCCATACAAATTAACAGAAAAGGAAAATAATGTGCTGCCAGGGATTGATATAACATTTAATATCTCTGCATAAATATCCATTGCAATGTAAATATTACTGTTTAGAAAATGTTTGACCCTTTCTAATACAGGAGGCCACACCACATTATATCAGACCGTGCTCTGTCATGTTGCAACATGAGATGAAGTAACAAGAAGTGACATGAACCTTTGTAAAATGCCACAGTGCAGTAACCCATTTTTAATGCTGTCAGTATAAACCATGGGAGCAGGTAGGAACAAATCAAACATAACATCTGAACGGGAAAATATTGTTAAAATTACCCACAGCCCTCAGTTAATATCTGACTGCCAGGACATCTCTGGCTGAGGTATCAATTCACACCAAGAAATCGTGCGGGTTTGTGACGAGAGTGATTGTGAATCTCATTACAGAGATTGTCACTTCAGTGTTATTTATCAGCACCTCACACAGCATCATGGTCAAGTAAACAAGATGAGTTTTGTCTTGGTAATTTCCTTGAGTATCAGTCCCACAGGCCCACCTCACCTCCCTCTCCAGATCAAAAGGAGTGAGTATCAGTGAGCTGATGGAGTATTCCAGAGCTTGTTCGCCAGTTCACCTTGTGGAACTTTTGCTCCCTCTGCTCTCAAGTTTTTCTCCTTCTAAACTGCCCCAAAACACATTCCTGCTGGGATGGGAAGGCTAGCAAGGCTTTTCCTAGCTCTCCTTTACTGCACCTCCCTGCAGACTGACAGCATCCAGCTTTTATGGCCCTGACATTTCAGCAGTCCTAGGGCCTCTCCCGCAAACGAATCTCGCACTAGATGCCAAATTATATCCAAAAAGCAAAAGCAGTGCACTTCTCATGAATTTTATAGGACACTGTGGAATTAAACTGGACAACCAATTTAAGAGTGTAGAGACTGATTCACCAGCATTACTGCTGAGGAATCAAGTAGCAGATTCATTGAATCTGGTGGTTTGGACATAAATAATGTTTAAGGCAATTAACTATGGATTTCAGGCTTGTCCTGAAGACTTTATCAAACTGCAACTTTACAGCACAAAGGAGGTTTTTTCAATTCATGCATGGAAATAAAAATTCCAGTGTTACAATGAGGTTCTTTGGTGTATGTTGTGCAGCAAGTAGGTCTTGATCACACTGTTCTTAACATATATGAATAAGCACTGTAATAATAAAAGTGATTCTTCTACTGATGCTGGTAAAAACTGCGACATGTTAGGGATTTCTTTCCTGTTACCTTTCTGTTATACTTTTTTTCTTTCAGAACTTATTTTCTTTTAGTTCTCCCCACTGAAAGAAAGATGATAGCAGTGGAGGACATTGAAAAACAAACAGATGAATCTTGAAATCTGACCCTGTATCAGGATATTTGGGATTTTTCCCAATTTAAGGAATTTTTCACAGGGACATATAGGTAGAGAAAACTCCCACAGCTCTCAGCTTTCTAAGGGATGCTGCCCTAATAAACCAGTGATGCGACCTGAGAGAGGTTGGTGGAGACTTTTGTGTTGTTCAACAGCACAAGAAATGGGGCGCAAGCTGCAGCAAGGGAAGTTCCAAGCAGATATTAGGAAAAATATTTAAAATGAGGGTAATCAAACATTGGAGGAAGTTGCCCAGAGATGTTTTATTGTTTCCATCATTAGAGGTATGAAAAACACCACCAGATAAAGCCCTGAGCAACCTGACCCAACTTCAAAGTTGGATTCACCTTCAAGTGGTCTCTGCTGTGCAAGGTCACCTTGCCCTGATGATCTGCAAAGGACCCTTCTACCCTAAATTATTCTGTGATTCTCTGCCAGCAGTTTCACACTGAGTGGCATTTGGTGACCTTCTCTTCCTCACAAATTTGCTTCAAAGACTGACTTCAAGGGGTTAAATGCATTTTATTTAGGGACTGCAGATACAAAGTAATCATGTGCTACTGGCTCATCCACTACATATCTACTCTTGTGAATGCTCCTAAATGTACCGTAAAGATATTCAAAAGCGCATTAATTTTTCATGTTATCTTAAAATCTGGTCTAAAATTGTAAAGACATACTCTTTTTGATTCATTATTGTTATGTGTACACTGTGAAAGAATTAAGGACTAACCCAGTTTGCTGCAGGTCATCAGATTTCCTCTTTGACCTTGTCTGATATAATTTCATCTTTTTGTGTTTGAGACTGCTTAAAAGCCTAAACCTATCCTGCACAAAATAAATATAGGAGGAAAACTCTTAAGAAGTGTTCTTTATTCTAAGCCCAATGGGCTATCTTTATTCAATAGAGCTAAGTATTTGACTAGTTTTGCAGTAAACAGAAGCTGAAATGTAATTTACCAGCTCTTCATGAATTGTTTATTCATATCCACCCTTGGGATATTCTAGTACTACTGAATTACTCAGTATGATGTTGACAACTAGTTTATTTTTTTTTCTTCTAATTTCTGCAGTGTGCTGTTGTTCAGTATTTAGATCTGAGAACTAATTACTGAGGACATGTGAGAATTTTGCAAAAAAAAAAAGGGCTGTAGACAAGTTGAATAAAACAGGCCAAATTCTATCCTGAATTATGCTTATGCAGCCCAGCTCATGACAGCAGAAAGGCAGAAGGTAGGCAATTAACTATTACTGCAAAATTATTTTTCCATCTGCGACATTGCTTTCTAGATCTGCTGAAAATACTCCAGGGTTGGGGGGATTGGTTTGTTTTTCTCCCCTGTTGATGTAGTGATACAGCAAACTTCTCTAATAAGAAAGTAAAAAGCATGGGTTAAAAATTCCCTTGGCATGAAATTATTTTTCAGGAGGTTAATAGGGAGATCTGTTTACTTTGTCATAAAAAATTCAAGTGAAGTAGAGTTGCATTGCCAACCACTTGCGCAGGACAGAGCAAACCAATGATTCCATCAAGGCTTCAGAATGATGAGTTAGAATTTGGTGAAGATCCTGAGAACTGACTTGTGCCTGGTCCCCTGGACTACAGGGAGCTTGCATTGGGACAAAAACATCTGCCTAAACACAGGGACTGAAAAAACCTTACCAAACATGACCTATTAAAATAAAAAATGTGTGATTTTAAAAGGGGGAGGGCACTAATTAACCGAAAACCACAGCAGCTTTCGCGTTTGACCTGGAAAGATGTGGCTGTTAATTTGAGAATAGGCAGAACTTGCGTGCAGAAATGTAAGATATAAAGATGAGGAGGGGTATAAAATATGAAGGAGAGACTGCTGTGTATATTTCCAGTTCTTGTTGTGACAGTCGGTGTTGAGAGACTTGGCAGGTTAAAAATAACATTCTTATTGTGCTACAATTTTAACTTGCACCATTCCTTTTTCAGAAACAGTTACAGCACTAATTACTTCATTCCCTTAAATATTTATAGTCTAAAATAGTGCAATACTTTATTAAAGGGTTAAAGTTAAGGATGATTTTCTGTGGTTTCCTAAAGCAAAGCCCTCCAGTACACAAATAAAACTTAAAGGTAAATTATATAGTGAATATTCTCAAAGCATCAGAGCCTCTATATTCCTTATGCCTACATGCTGCAATGCTAAAAAAATAACCACCCTCATTTTGTTTATCAGGGTACCAAGAGATGTATTGTGCTGTTTACTTCCCATAGTGGCACACACTATATTATTGGAGTTATCTCTGATCCTTTCTGTCCCTCCCTGTCAGAGTTGTAGAATAAACTGAAATATCCATGTGATGCATGAATCACAGAGGGATCTGTGAAAACTCAGGCAACAGCCATCATTCACTTGGGGTACTTTAAAAATTATCATCCTTCTAATTAAAAATCCTCCACCTGAAAAACAAGCTTGGGAGGTGGGGAAGGACAATGCCCTGGACAATGCTGCATTGATCAGTGTTGGCACTCCCTGACCCCCAGCTGGAATCAGGGGATGCCTGCTTGCAACCAGGGAGGCCAGGGTTAACAGCACGGGTTTTTATTCAAGAGAAATGCATTATTCTGGCATTCTGTAGGCAGACCCTCATCAGAGAGCCCTGTCAAAGCTGTTCTCTGTGCCCACCCCATCTCTGTGTCCCTGTGACAGCACCAGGCTCTGGTCACAGCTGCTCCTGTGACTCGCTCCTGAGGGTGATCCCTGCTCAGCTCAGCTCTGGGCATGGAGGAAACTGCACCCAGGATCCCAGCTCAGCCTTTACCCACCGAGGTGGCCCAGAGCTGTTTCCCTCCTCTCCCTTTGCCAGAGGCACTGTTGCTCACTCAGGTGTCCCTGGCTGTGGCACTGCCCATCCCCTGGACATGCTGGGAATAGGCCATGCAGGGTGGGCATGACATTAAAGCCCTACAGCTTTTCTGGTCTGCAACATTTGTGTCCCTCCCATGCAGCTCCTTATCTGTATTAACAGACAGTTTTCCTGCTGTTTATTCCAATATTTAATTAGTTGCTTTGTTTTGTGTGGAGTCCTTCTTGTGACACTGCTCAGAGGATCCTGTTCATCCCTGGCACTTTCAGCAGCACAATAACTCCATCACAAAGGTCCTGCTTCATTGCACTCCTGCTGCAGTGATTGGATCCCACTTCTGCTCAGATTCCTAGTCCCATTTTTATGGCCAAGTGGCAAAGCATGAAGGTTTCTTCTCTGGAGCTTTGAGCTGGTAGTCAAGAAGGGCAGAGCTCTGCCTCTGGAATTCAAGTTTTAAACAAAGCAGAGAGTTTTACAGATGAATTACAGAGTGTGAGAGCAAGCAAAGCTGTCACAAGTCTTAGTAGCCATAATTAACTTGTCTGTTCATAATGAAGCATCAATATTAATATTTTATTCACCCATAATTTCAAAGCAGGAAAGGCAGCCTAATAAAAACAGACTAAACACCTTTCAAATCTCTGCTGTCTCACCCTCCCTGCCCAGTAAGAAGTGGTAGTGTTTCTTTGGGACATCAGTCTAGGATTCAGTGAGTCTCTTGGCATTCCAGGAGTCAGAAACCTCTCCTTGGTCCTCAGCAGGTGCCAGCAGTGGAGTCTGTGTCACTTTCAAGTTTCAGATGACATCCTACACAGCTCTGAAGTTCAGGTCTGTGCACCACGGGGCTGTGGGGTAATGCAGATCTGGCAGGAAGGGAACCATCATATCCATCACTCCAGCTTTAGAACTCTCCTTACCCTCTCGAGCTGTTGTCCTCTATGAAATGCAAAGTGCCTTTGAGAAAGCATCATTTATTAATAAGATATATTCTTTTAGATTTTGTCAGGTTACATTCCAAAAAAAGACCCAGAGCGTCCTTATGTAATGAAACACTGCACAATTCATGTCTCACCTCCTGCCAGTGCTTTTAGAAACAGGTGGAAATGAGTAATTACCCATAAATGGTAGCATTCCTCCATTACTTACAGAGAGTATTTGGCAGTGATCATTTAGGCTTTAAATGTTTTTTTAAAAGGTAATACCATTCATGGACTTGTCACGTTCAGAACTTGAACACATCCCTTAAACTCTTCAACCAATTTATTACAAAATTATTCCATTTTTAAAGTTAGCTCTTTTTACTTCTGTCACTCTGTCTGATCCATGTTTAAGCCATTACTGTCAAGTCCTTTGTATATGCTAGGGTATCAGAACATGGAAATAAAGATTGCTCTGAGTGGTAGCTTAAAAGAAGAAAAGTTTGTGTCAGCTGTAATTCCAGCAAGAGTTGAAGGAACACTAGCCTGTGCCACTGACACCACCCACCATCCCTGGAAGTGTTCAAGGCCAGGCTGGAGGGGCTCTGAGCAGCCTGGTCTAGTGGAAGGTGTGGAACCCATGGCAGGGGCTGGGTCTGGATGAGCTCTGAGGTCCCTTCTGACCCAAACCATTCTGTGGATCTCTAATCCTATAATTCCATGACAGCCTCAGGTCAGATTTCTCAATTTAATGAAGAAGTAGAAGGCTCTGGAAGCTTTCCCAGTGACCCCTCAGCTGTGCTGGTTTGGTGCTGTGTGCCTGGGATGGGAAGCCAGTGAGGGATGCCCTCCTCCATCTGGGCCAGCTGTGTGTGCTCTGCATCCACATGGAAAAGCTGCACTGCAGCTGCTTTCACTGGGTGCCACAGCAGCTCTCCTGATCTGCTGCTCCCATCCATCTGGGATGCATGGCTGAGTTCTCCTGTCACCCCCTGACCTGTACCTGCAGTTATTTTTAATGTAATAACATTGTGGAAGGCTTCTGTTTTAGAGACCTCCTCTCTTCAACAGTGACCTCATATGTGGTGACTGGCCTGAGATAATGTAGCTATAAATTTCGTAAAGCTGCATTCCAGCTGCAGTCACAGATTTGGGAATTGATTTCTTCTGATGGTCTCAAAAAGCTGGACTTTTCAAGAATAGTGAAGGGTCGTTTCTAATATCTTAGTTCTGCTTTTTAGGAGTGTATTAGAGGCAGGTGTGCTAGTTACAGAAATAGTTTGTACTGCAGAAAATGTAGTTTGATACTTAAAACAAATATTTTTCTTTTTTTCTACATTTCTCATAGATGCATCAGATTATTATATAATCTCTTGTAATATAAACTAATGTGCTACAATTCAGCTAAAAATAAAAACAAAAAAAATCGTGCCTATGCCAATGCAGCTGAAATGTCACTGAGCAATGGTGTCATTCAAAGCTCAAATCACCAGTGCAGTGCAAATATTGTGGGGTTAAGAACCAGTTCAGTTAGTTCTGCAGCCCTAATTTTGTCCAGGCAGAGAAGGCTTCTCAGCTTGCATTTCCATTTTCTACAGGATACGCACATGGCAGTTTTGTGACATGAAGGACAAGAACAGGGTTCTTGCTCGGTGGATTCTGGAAGCTGTAAGAGCACCTTCTTTAATTTCTTGGGCACTGAACAAAAAGGCTGCAATGCTCTGTATTGCAAAACTGCCACAGGGAAACTTTTTGTTATAAAATATATAATGAGGCCATAGGTGTGTTAGCAGAGTTTTGAGTCTTCTCATCTTAGTAAGGTGTGGGTGTAAGTAAGGGAGTTCTCAGCTTTCTGTCAGAATGCATAGAAAAAGTATTTGAAACTGGAGTAGTGTGAACTATTTTCTGCAGTTAGTACTCAAAATAAATAATCCTTACTAACTTGGTGGGAATGATTGATTATTCCCTGAGCACCACTTTGTAGTTGGAACATGGACTCTTGCTGGTGTGCTTAAAACAGCACAAACAGCCCTTTGCTTTAGAACTTCAGCTAAGCATTAATCACACAAGAGTTTTACCATTAAGTGTTTTGGTATTGATTAATAGGCTGGAATTTGAAAGTTTTAAAACTCCCTCTGAATGTCCACACAGTGCAAGTCTGGGCATGTGGGGAATGCTCAGAGTTCAGGTTACAATGCACATGCCATTAATTCTCATTAAACAGCTTCCCACCTTCTTCTCTTCCAGGATCTAAAGTGATTGCAACAGATTTCCCTGATTTCACATTCAAAAATAAGTTTGATAAATAGGCATAATAAAAGAGGTACCTTTATTTAGAGTAAGTTAGATGTGAATATAAAAGACATCCATAATGAAAGACGTGGATTTGGGGGCTGAAGGAGAATGTCCTTCATGGGTTGGGAATTGTCCCATTTGCTGTCTGCCTGATGAGCTTCAGTGATGACAATTATCAACTTTGCTCCTGAGATAAACCCCCTGCCCCTTTCCTTCTCTGAAGCAGCAGAACAAGACCTGTGTCCCCATGTGTTGCTCCAGTTCCCAAGCTCCTGGGTGACCTTACCCCACCCCTGTGATGTATTTTGGGCTCTGCCTCACCCAGCTCCTGCCCCTGCCGGTGCTGGCCTGCATTCCCTTCCCTCTGAGCACCAGACCTGAGTCAGTTTTCCTTCCTGGAGGAGTCTACAGTGGGATTAATTTTCAGTTTTCCGTATTGAAACTTCCTAAAATATCTGTGATAAGGCTTGACTGGAAGGAAATAAAATCCCTGTGCCACGAATCGCAGTGAACTTCATTGTTTCTCAGGGGCAGGGAGCAAAGCCTGCATGGGGCTGGGTTGGTGGCTGGGCCGACCAGGCTGAGTGCATCCATCAGGGAAGGCTCTCTGTGATGAGGACATAAGAGCAATTCCCAAGAAAGCTCCACAGAAGAAGTGGATATTTTGAAATGTCAGAAGAGAGAGAGCTGTGGTTGTGCATTTCCATTATAAACAGGATTCTAACATTTAAAATAACTATCCCTGCCATAGTCTTCAGTAGAAGAACAAAACACAATCATTTTAACATCAAAAGGCATTTTCAGCTTTTTTCTTTTTTTTTTTTTTAATTTTTTTTTCAGTGAAAAAGCCCCTTGCTGTGTGCAGGTTTTTTCCTTTTCCTTTTCTTTTCCAAAAGACTTAGACATTCAGACTCTAGGGTAGAGGCTGTTCACATCTTTTTTTTTCAGAAGTTGTTTGACAGCTGATCCTGAGAGAGGGTGTCTCAATCTTTAACATTTTATTAAGCTGCAATATTTGGAATTTTGAGGCTGGATTTTTGCCTTTGAGGAGGGAGAGTATTCAATGGCATGAATCTTTCAAACTGCAGTGGTGCAAGAGATTATTTCAGCAATTTGCCACAGACCATTTTTCAAAGAGACAATGAGGCATTTGTGAGCAATATATGGTGGGAACAAGCTTCAATTTTTTTCATATAGCAACTTTGGAAGGAACACTGTTATGTCTATGAGGTTTACATGGTACTTAAAATATCTCAGGCAACCTCCAAGGGTATAAAGTCAGTTTTTCAAATATAAATCTCAATTTCAGGTTAATCTGGGAAAGCAAAATAAAGCAATTTAGAAATACCACTCACAATTTTTTTCTCTGAATTTGCAAAGCTTGTGTGTAGCTGAAAGCCAGGCTCAATTTTGGGCTGCTTAAAGGAATTTGTTCTAACCCACCTGGTATACAAACATTGGCATTTAGTGTTTTTTCAGTGTTTTTCACAGTCCATTGCTAAAATTACATTTCAAGGTAAATTTTCAGTGTAAAGTCTATATGAAAAAGAATAAAAACAGGAGGGGTAAAAAAAAATCCAAGCTCAATTTGTTGCAAACTGCCTGTACTGCTGGGAACCCTGCCTGAATTTATCCATCATCAGACTGACCAAAACATCTTTTACTAAATAGAGAATTATATGTGAACATAAGTACACAGTAGAAAAAAACATATCCACGTTAGGAGAGCTTCAGTGCAAAAGAGCCCAGTAGATTCTTCTAAAATTTCAAATTTTTCGAGGTTTACTGATTGACAAATATTATGCAGATGCTTCATAGCAATCACAATGCTTAATTTATATTCCAGTGGCACACATTTGTTCACCATGATTTTCAATGTCTAAGCTATAATGAGTGTTTTGATGATGTAAATGGCATTCTATTCTATTCCATTTTATTCTGTTCTAAAATTCTGCAAATGATGATGTTTGGATTCGTGGGAAAAAAGTTTAAATTGCTTTGTGTTCTCATTCTGTTCACTGCTGAAGTAAAACACTGTATGGTGCAGCATCAGCATGGACTGCAGATGAAACAGTGGAAAATAAAGTTAGCAGCACTGTCTTTCCCTTCTTAGGGAAGATCTGTAGTGGTAAATACGGTGCCAATAGAGGGGAAAACACCATGTTAATGCCCCTCATAATAAAAACTTCCTCATTCATCTGCACTAAACCAACTGTTATCCCCCTTGCTGTCACTGCAGCAGGGAAATCTCAGCTTCCAGGATCCTCAATGTCTTCATTTCTTTCTGTCTTTGCCCAGACCCAAATGCCACAGTGACAGTGCCTGGTGCTGGGGACTGAGAGTTCCAGCATCCATCTGCCCCTTCCTTCCCCAGTTCTCTCTGTCATTCCCAGGTGCTCACTTCAAAGATATGGACTAAGCAATTTCTTGTTATGGCTGAGGTGAAGTTCTGAAAAAGAAATTATTGGAGAAGTAGAGTAAATTCATTTTGCTTACAGATAAGTATTTTGAAAACTAAGTTATTGCAAGAGCAGTGATAGGATTCCTCCAGCTCACTCTGGAAGTGGAGGAAATGCACAAGCATGTTTTTGGATCTTAAAGCTGTCCAGGCAGCCCAGCTTATTTTCCTGTATTGCAGAACATCCTGCTGTAAGTGCTAGATATATACACACCACTGCAGTGATTAGACTGGCTTGGGCTATTTTAATTCCAGCATATTCACCTTCCACTAGACCAGATCTAACTGAACGCTTTATGATGGACAAATGGAAATCAAAATATTCAAGGCAAGTACAACTTTTTTAAAATTAGACCTATAAACATAAATTAAATACTCTGTCCAGTTTAATTTCTGATATAAGTTTGTAGCTTTCTGTTATTATTTTGCTGCTGAAATCCTAAAAATCTGCCAGGTATGCTGCTGACCCTGCTCAAGTCATACAAAAGCTCTGTGTGTGTGCTTTTGTTTTTAATGAAAAGCAATAGCAGCTGGAGAGGAATGACCTATCAGTCTGTGAAAAGTGAGGGCCAGTGTTTATAAAGACCTGCACCCTTTGTAGATTCAGATGGAGAAATTTTCAGTGTGCCCTGCAATCTGCTCATGAAGTGGAAGTGAGAACAACTGAGGCTCCTTGTGGTCCTTTCACTATGTTCATATGGAAGAGGAAAGGATTGAATATTTCCTCCCACAGCTTTGTTGATAAAACTGAAATCAAAACTTGTCAGTTGCTCTTGAATTTTGTTTGATGTGTTCCTACTGAACTTGCTTGCTCCCATTTATTTCAGACAGACTGCTGAGACTAATGGGAGACTTTCAGAAACCTGGAATTTGCTCATTTAGACTCATACGTGAGCTTTCTTTATATTTAGGAAAAGTGAGTTAGAAAATATCCCACCCACATCATGTTTTGTGCCACATCAATCCCTTGTGCCTAATTACTCAAGACTTATTTTGTAAGGATGGGCCCTTTCATTTTTTAATATTTATCTGCTGGTGTGGCTTTTCCATCATGTGAAATCAGTCTCCAACAGCAAACCCCACACCTCTTATTTTTCTCATGTGTTCCTGAACACTTGAATATTTATGTTTATAGTACCTCTATAAACTCGGTATTATTTTGCTTGTTTTCCCTTTTATACATGCTTGGTTATATCAGTTGCAGGTTTATCACCCAGTTATCAAAGTGTTTAAGACTACAGAAGCACCTTTTTGTCCTTTTCCTCCCCTGTCACCTCTGTTATGCCTCATTCCCATTAATCCAGCAGTCACTGTCAGTTCCCTGTTTCTGCCATCTCTTTTCTTCTCAAGTGCCTCACAAGTCTGAGCTGCCTCTCAAACACTTTCCTTCCTACTCTGAGGAGACATTAGGGCACAGCCCCATACCATGAGTGTCCTCTGCCCACCCTTCTGAGATGCAGCCTGTTTGATTGGGATGTCCTTTGGGATGCAGAGCTTTCTCTTGTGCATCCTGGGAACACAAAATGTGGGCTCACAAGAGGCTGTTTTCCACGTCCGTGCCCCAAATTATTTCTTGGCAAACTTTCACAAAGTTCAGACCTGACCAAGCAGGTCTGGATCCCAAAAGTGCTGCTTCCAAAAGTGCTCCTGAGAGGTATCAGATAATGTGTTGTGTAAAGACACAACATCCTGCAGTCTTACATCACTGCTTAGTTGATCTCATGCATCATCACAGCAGTGCCAGGCAAGAAGCAATGTTCTTTAGGCAGCCTTCTATCATACATGTTGTTAAAATGAGATTGTAATGATGCAATGGAAAATATTCATGGCGAGTTCTCTGTAGATCATTGAAATCATTATTAATGCAGGGTGATGTCATTTATTGCAATCTAAGACACAATAATTCAGGTTCCAGCCCAAGCTGTTGAAAGCTATTCCATTTTACCCAGATCACTTTGTTGCTTTTATTTATTTAGCTCTACTATTGTATTTTATTTTTTCAGCCAAGTCTTACAAGCAACAAAGAAAAAAAAAAGACAAAGTGCTTTTTATATTTGCAACTACAGTATTAGAGTATTTTTCTTGTCAAACTTGAGTTGAAAATTGTACCAAAGGAAACTTTTCGTTTGGGTTGCTAAAGAAACAAGGCTTAAGTGATTGTGCTGTCTGCTGTTTTTATTGTGCTGCCTCCTGTCTGGTTTCCCATGCCAGCAGCTTGTTAATCTGCTGGGCAATTTCAAACAAATATGACTGGAGGTAAAGCTCTAAAAACGTGTTAGGTTCGTGCATGCCTCATGCAAGTGAGAAGCCAGATAGAACAGGGAGATAAAGCTTAATGCCCTAACTGAGGGGAAAATTGCCATGTGAATTTAACCCTGTTACCAGGGCTCACAGAAGAGCAAGTTTCATAATTCCTGCTATTCTTTTGAAGTATAAACATAAAAGAAGAGTTCCTCAATCGACATTTCCTGAGTGTACTGTCCACAGCTATTAATTTTATAGTGTCTAGCTGTCTGCCAAAGGTTCATTCAAAGCCCTTGCTTTGAAACCCAATTCCATTATTGATGACCAAAACACCAATGCATGGAGCTCATGGAACATTCTGTCTGTCACAACAAATCCCTAAGGGACCCTCTTGAAAATGCTTTGAATGAAGAAGTTCATGTGTAGTTGCCATCTCTTCATGTGTTGTCTCCTTTCAGTATTTTGACCTGGATCAGAAGTTTTAAAGATAATGTACAAAATCAGTTTGGGTGGTTTTGATCTTTTTACTGGAATGATATTTTTCTCTTCCAACAATAAATTTGGACATAGATTTCTTGAATCAAAAATTCACAATCCAAGGAGGCGTTTATTATTATTGGTTTTGTTGTTATTGTTATACACTTCCAAATTAAAAACTGAAGCAGGGTACAAATGTGCATTTTTCTCCCTGTTGTACTATTCACATAGATGTTCTCAATTGTAATAGAAGTGTAGAAAAATGGAAGACAATATTTTAGATCTAAAAGAAGGCAGATGGAAATCTAGGTGCCATCTCTACACTAGGCATGAAATTACCTGAGTGGTTTAATATCTGTGGGATGTAGCAGAGTCTTTCAGATTGATATTCAGCATTTTTTGACTAGCAGCTGCAAATTACATCATATCTGCAAGCTCAAAGTTGTGTGTATTGGTTTCATGTTCTTTTCTTAAAAAGGAATTTATTTTCATTTATTTTAGTTACAGCTTTAGAAGGAACTTAAAAAAATCCACAAGGTTCTTAATTGCACTCAATAAATGACTCATTCATTCAGTATTAATTCATACATAGTGTATCAACCTCTAATTTCTGTTTGATTTTAATTATAATACTCCTTGGGCTTATTTCCTCACAACTTAAAAGTGACATTTGCATTAACTGAATAACCTTTACAAAATAACTGAGAAAGCAGCAATGCCTTTAATAAATGTTGTTCATAAAGTACCATTGTAACAGGATGCTTAATTAGAAATATTGTGTGGTCAAAATAAGAATAAAAATGAAGGAGACAGATAATGTTTCCTTGCTGGTAGCAACATCTTGGATGCTCACAGAAATGCTAATAATTCATGCTATAGCTACCCAGACATGCTGCATGTTTTGCAGTAATGTTTGCAAATGCAGGAATTGGTGAATGTGTTGAAAATATCAAGTGCAGTGGTTTATTGTTGGTCCTGTATTCACAAGAGGAGTCAAAGATGTATTTCTTAGCCTTATGGTACTTTGCCAATATCTTGGCCATTCTTTATGGACAGGAAATTTCCTTAGAATTACCATTATCAGGGGAATTTTACTTAAAAAAAAAAAAAAAAAACCAAACCCACTGCAGAAGCCTGGTTTATTTGCCAGGTAATATTCATGTCTCATAGTGATTTGGGCATAAAGTATGAATTACTTTCACAAATGGGCTTCTTAGGTGAGTATTTCTTAATGAGGTTTAATGAAGACATTGAATCAGGAGGAGAAGAGCATTTAGCATTTGGGAGAAGAGCAGTGACAAAGATGAAATAGCAAAAGGAAAAGAAATGCTGACGACTGAAGGATTTGATAAATGAGAGCTTGAGATCAGCACATCTGACAAGAGAATTGGGAAGGAATCAAAATGTAGTTTTACAGAGTTCTTGTTCAGTTGCTGAGGTGCACTATACTAAATGCTTATTTATGGATCCATTTTTTCCCTCTTTATTTCTCTGTGTGTGGATTTACCCATTGAATCAGATAAATCTGCTTGCAGATAATAAATGGCAGATAATCTCTGTGTGAATTGCTTTAGTGAACTCTGTGGGGGGATAGTACTTAATTGTAACAAATGAAATAAAACTGACATAAAAGACAGCAATCACTTCAAAGTAAACACACTATCCTAAGCAACTTCTGTGGCTTTAAAGTGAAGGATAATTTATACAAGGTGTTGGTTTTAATTGGTTCTTTGGGAGATTTCTTTATAAATTTCTTATAAATTATAAATTAATTTACATTTAAATGCCTCCATTCACTGCTGAGTTAGCCCAGAACTTGAAAAACAGCAATCTCATGTTCTTAGAAGTGTCGCTGACTCTGCTAATGATTAGAATATTTCCTGAGCCATCCCGGTCTTTACTGCTTTGTAAAATTTCTAGGCCAAATGTTTAGGTCCCAGTGAGCACCATAACACACTGCTGATGGCTTAATTCAGGGTCTGTAGTGCTGTTTGACTCAACTGGGTGGAAGAAACATAAAGAAAAAAAGCTCGAGCTCAGCATTTTGTCAAAGGGAAGTGTCAAAAGAAGAAAAATATTTACATTAGTGAGTTGAAGTGTTCCTCCAGCTTAATGACCTTACATAAAATACAAAAATAACTAAGAATATGTAATTAAACGGGAATAAATTAATTTATGATGTTAGTTTTCTCATTGTACGCCTAGTGACTGAGTAGAAACAAATTCTGAAAAATTAATCTTGTAAATAAGTCCTGGTGGCTACAAACAGTGAGGCAAACGGGAGAGTCACATCTATCTCCTTCCCCCTCCTTTTAAGACCTCTCTCAAAGACCTCTCTCCCCTTTTTTGCATTATAGTCTGTGATCCAAACCAGGGAAAAGTGTTTGCTGCTGCACACAGGCAGCTCCATTCATGCTTTCAGGAGGTGCCTTTTTCTCCACAGACCACAAAATAGAAATACATTTATTTAGCTGAGAAGTTCAAATGGAAATGCCAGACAATATTAGTGAAGTAAATCTAAGCAAAGATAGATTTTGTGCAGAAGTGGCTTATGAAAGGAAAACCAAGCCACCTACAGCAAGCCATGCTGAATACAAGAAAAATATTGATGCCTCAATGTAAGAGCAAAAAGCTTAAAAATCAAAGAAAAGACAGCCTAATGTGTTTATATGATCTCAATCTTCTACTTATGTCGAAGAGGAAGCTTTGTGACCAGCTCTGTTACAGCAGCCTCTGACAGCTCAGGACTGTGGGCTCTTCCACAGCAACCAGAACTGGAAAATCCTGCCACAAAATACTGAAGCCAGGATTTACTGCAGTATTTTACAATATCGAGGTTTTTTATATGCGGGCAGAATGAACTGTAGGAAAAAGATTCCTTGATTACAGAAAGGCTTTGCAGATAAAATTCTTTAATCAGTGGGAATGTAAAATACTCTAGGTGTTCCATGTGGAAAAAAAATTACCTTTGGGAAAAAAAGAGAAAATACTTTATTTTCCAAAAGAAAATATAGTCTCAACTGAAGTTAGTCTTCAAGGGGGGTCAGTGGCTCCCTCTAGGTGCTCTGGGAGTATCCAGCCTCTGAAAATTAATGTGGGAGATGGGATTTCTCTGCAGAATTTTGTTATTTTCTTTGAAAATGCAATTAATCATGAGAAGCGCAGAAGTTCCAGTACTGAGCAGGTGCTCTGTACAGCGTTATATAAATGAGGCTTGTCCACTCGAGATGTTTTTGTACATTTTCCCTCTGTTTTCCTAGAGAAGATGGTTAAGAGTGTCCAAACTAAATATGCCTCTGGTGAATAATTTGGATACATTTGCTCTCAGGCCCTGAAGTTACATCTTTACATTATAAATGAAAATGTTAGTGGTGAACCGTGATAAAACCTACTTACAGTACTGTATTTGCCACAGCCACCATGTTTGCACAGCCAACTAGTGTAGGACAGAAAAATCAAAATGAAAAAGTATTTGGAAAGAAAGTAATTTTCTGTGGTTTCCCTACATTTATTTTACAAAATACTACTACAATGTGACTGCCAGCATTTGTGTTTATTGAAACCCCTATTTATTTCCAGATATGGGACCTCATTACGCTAATAGTATACTATTATGTAAATGTATTTTCTATAAATGTCTAGTGTCTGTAAGTAGTTTAGTCTCAATGTCCCTAATGTAATATATCAAACAATAACTCATTTGTCAAAGAGAGACAGTTCATTAGTATTCAGCAATCATTTGGACAGAATAAAACAGCAACCGTATAAAAATTGATGTTGCGAAACTTAACAAATGAGGGAATAAGGAAAGTGTGATTCAGGAAATTGCAGGCCTGCCCTCAAGGGCCATTTTTAGGTCACTTGTCTGCATTTTAATATTACATCTGTTTTAGAGAGAGTCTCCAAGTTATTAGGTTGGGAAGGAAGCCAATTTGCAAGTGTGACATCAATATCCAGGGGGGTTCAATAAATGGGAACATAACAACACTTGGGACAGAGTCAGGGTGAAAAGGTGTCATACTGCCAACTGTGGCATTGTAACTCAGTTTTGCAATTAAATTATTGAATGATATAAACCTTAACTTTTAACGTTTAAATATTGGGAGATTTGCTCTTGAAATCTCTTACCTTTTGAGACGAGAACGAAGTACGTGTGTGTATGACCTAAATTATGGTACTTTGTGCATTCACTTTCAAACTCAGTCACTGCACAGATGCATCCAGGTGTGCTTTGTCTACCTGTGGGCAAGCTGGATAAGATGCCAGCTCCAAAATTTGATGCTAGCCTTCCTGCACAGGTGTCAGGCATGTGTTTTTCTCAGCTTCTTGCATGGTGCTCTGCTTCTTCTCAAATCAGTAATTTCTTTCACTCTCACATGTGTGGGTCTGTCTTACACTGGTTTGCATTACCTGGTTTGTAGAGACACAGAACATTTGCTGGCCCAGTTAAAAGATGCATTTGCAAGGGATTTCAAATTATCTGGAAGCACCTTGTCTCTCAGCACCACTGTAAGGGCTGCTTGAATATGGATCTCTTTTACATGAAGAGTTTGAAGGATGCTGTGTGTGGCCTTTAAACACCTTACTAGGCAAAGTTGCACTTTCCTCTCTGACTCACAGAAAATGTCAGCAGCAGATTTTGTGAATCTGTCTGTATTTCTCCATAATGTTCATCTCAGGTCAGAGAACAGCACTGGTGGAGTGAGAACTCTTCTACTCTTCCATTGTCCTGGCTCCCATCATTGTATTGAAATGGGCGTATTCTAGAACAGTCCATTGCTTTGGAGATGGGATTTCTGCATGGTACTTTTAATTTGGTTTTTGACCTGAAAATAAATGAGCCAGACAGGGAGGTACCCAGGTACTGAGAAGTGGATTGCCTCTGTGCTTGATCCAGGCCTCTATTGTCAGGCTTATTCATGAGGATGTATCTGTTCATTTGATTCAATATTCTGTTCCCCTGTTATTTTTTCTTCCCAAAAGCACTGTAACCTCCATTCATCAAGTCTAAGATTAACCATCTATGGCTTTTCCAAAAATACCAAGAGCTACACAGTTGCTTTTGAATCAGAATTAGAATGAAACCTTCTTATAATGCTTTCTCTTTTATATGCAGCACCCTCATTTCCATCTTTCACAGCTAAATCGGGTTATTTAGATTACAGCAAGGTCTGAACCAACTCAGATGAAAAAAATTATCTACAGAGCCTATTTACATTTCTTTAATGAAACACTACGTTGGCTTTGTATAAAAAAGATTTTTTTAAAGACAAAAACCTGAATGTGATAAGCATAATACTATTGTGAAGTAAAGATAAGCTTAAAACTGAAGCTAGTTTTTGAAGAAAAGAAAAAAAGAGATTGTTCTTTCAGAGCATGTGGATGACAGTCAATTGACATGTCAGTGGTCAGTTTGCATAACACACAGAAGGGAATCAAATACCACTGTGGTATTTGATACTCTTATTCTGACCACACCACAAATTACCTTCACCATCTCAAAGTGCAGCTGTGGTAAGAGATGTAAACACTGGGCTTGTTCTGAAAAGTAGCCAATACCTGTGCACCTGTGACCCTGGGGTCTGACATTTTTTCCCATGAAGGAGCTGTGGTGCAAACCAACCCCTTCCCACAGAACACCTGGACAGCAGGAGCCACAGTGGCACCCACCCTGCCCCTTGCACATCCCAGGTTGCCAAGAGGAAGGCATGGGGCAGCTGGCACTGTGGGAAGAGCCTGGTGATGGAGCCATCCCTTTAGGATAGATCAGAACTCTTCACTGTGTTTTCCCAGCACAAAATAACCCAGGATCTGATCTTTTAAAATTATTATTATTTTACACAGCCATGGAAGTAAACCCCAAATCTGAATCAACAGTATTTCAGGGGCTGGTAGATAGTAGCCAAAATATGGCCCTTTGATTTTCTCTCTAGCCACAATAATTTCCTTTCCATATGGAACACCTACAGAATGAATTTAAATAAGGCTGTCATTCTTTTTATAAGAAGGGACTATTATCTGTCTGTGCTTGAAGAAGGGAATCCTCCAGCTCCAGCTCAAGTATGTGTTTTTCAAACCTCTACTCATGATGGGAAAGATGTTCCTGCCCAGCCAATCTCTAAACCCAGGGAAAAAATTGTAATTTGATGCAGCCCATTTTAATGGTGCAGTAATTGACAGAGTAGGAGGTTTCCGATATTGTGAGAATGTGACATGAAAATATCTGATACATGAGAAATAACCTGCCATTTCTAAGGTAGTTTAAAACCCAGGCAGTTGAGAACAGATGCTATCTAGTGACACTCTTTTCAGAGCATCATCTCTGCTGACAGGCTGCTGTGCTGCTTTGGTGAGCAAACAAGGAGTGTTACAAGTGCAGCTGATGAGCAGGCACAGCTCGTGCAGCAATGAGGCTGGAGCAGTATTTATCTCTGGGTTAATACAATACTGAAATATTAAAATCTAGCCTCATAAATACCTGTTTGAGAAGTAATGAGTCATTCATCAGCAATCTGCTAATGACTGACTGCAGCTATCAGGTGTGGATTTACAGAAGCCCTAGGATAGCCATGCTAATGACAGGGTTTTTAGTTATTACAACCTGCAATGTTTCTTAAAGGCAATTTTGGAGTCTGTATTATCTCTTGTTACTGTCATTTTAGAACTTCTGGGGGTTTAAGGTTGTTTTTTCTTCCTTTCAAAGGACCTCAATGTAAGTGTCTTAAAACAGCCTCAAAGACAAACACATATTGTTAATGATATGTACATCATTTTGTACCGGTAGACATCAAAATAATCCTCAGAAGAGAGAATTGTAATCCTCGTGTCTTATGTGGGGATGATGAGACTTGGAGCTGTGATCTGTCTGAGGCTCAGGGGTGAGCATGCAGCTGAAAAAACCAAGAGAGGTTTTCCACCTGCTGCTGGAGAGGTGCTGTGTATCCAAACGTGCTCAGGCAGGGCTCTGGAGCAGCTGCTTATTTCTCAGTGATGGACTAATTGAAACAACAGACAAGAGGGAAATCCAAATTCAATCCATGTACGGGTACGCAGACAGCTTGCACATGTTACGCTAGGTAGGAATTTAGCCCTAGTTTGACTATTGATAAAAACACACTTCAAGCTCAAAAATATTTATTTGCCTCCTCTTTTGGATGATTTTTCTTACCTCCCAGTAAGGGGATTAATATATATGCCAGATTTTTGGGGGGTTCTTTGCACTGGGTTGTTGAAGCTGCTTGTGTGGTCATGTCGGGTGACCAGCTCAGAGCTGCTGTGAAAGCCACAGCTGCCCTTAACTCCAGGGATTATTGTTTAGTCACACAAAGTCTGAATTGGTCTGCACAAAAATATCATCCATGTGTTTGTGTCTGTTGCAAAAGAAGGCACCCAGGACTGAAGACCAAGCAGGAGCAAACAGGTCATAACACAGGGAAGAATCACTGGTTAGAACAGAACTAAAACACAGCCTGGAGGTGCCTCTGGTAACATTTTTGACCTTCATCTAATTGGATCCAAACACTGAAGTCTGCGCTGGATTCTTCAGAAGAGTTTTTAACAGTCCTTCTCTTAAGGTTTACCAAGCCAGGAAAATTGGGAGGTAAAAGAAGAACCCAGACATCAAACCCTTGGATTTCTTTGTGCTTTGGCATCACTACCTGTGGATACAATTAATGTGATGTCCTTGGTGCTTTACACTGCCAATAGGAAGGAAGGCTTAGACAAAATGACTCCAGATATTTCACATGTGAAAACTGGCAAATATTAGCTTACTTAACAACAAAATAGTTTGTTGTTTTTTTTTAAAAAAAAAAAAAAAAACCACCAAAAAAAACCCTCCCAAAAAAACAAAAACAAGAAGGTAGCTGGTAGTTAAAGTGTCCAGAAACTGGTTGAGAGTCTATAACCTCCAGGGCCAGCGCCTGTTTGGAGCTCCCCAGCTGCTGGCAGATGGCTCAGTCCCAGCCAGACACAGAAAGTGCCTCTTCAAATGATTCTCTTACAGAGCCAGCAAAGTTCTACCAATTGCTGCTGTGGATTAATGCAGAGGGACAGCAAATGGGACCTGATGGTCCAGCAGATGAAGACAGAAGGCCCAAAGTGATAAAATGCATTTCTAGCATGGGAATAATTCAGTCCCCCTAATCAGGCTCTGTGGATGCAGAGTTCTCCACGCTCAGCACCATCTCCTCAGCTGGAAGTCCATAGAAAGTTTATTTACAGTGAATAAGACTTCCAAGTTGTTCATGTTTACAGACTTCTATCTGATAGAGCTCAGTGCATTACCAGCCTCCAACTTTCCAGATCTTGAATTTCCTGGCTGGTGAACTATTAAAATGCAGATTAACTAAACTTCAAACAGATTTATTGCAGATGGCTCCTGCAAAATCCTTTTGGATTACCTGCCTCCGGACATCATTTCCTAGTCTGTAGGGGTTCATTAAGGACAGATTTAAATGAGTTAGCTGGGAAAAGGCCAGCAGGAAGAGTATGTTGAAAATTATTCATATTATTATGCTTGATCTAGTGATATAGATTTACCTTTTAGGAATTTTTAAAGTTTCTCATTTGCGGTAATGAATAAGACATGCAAGCATGCCTGGTGGATCACGGCGTTGTTTTGGAGTGCATTTCATAACCCCAGAGTTATTTGTGGCAAAGAAAGTCACCCGTGCTGAGACTGCAAAGAGAAAAGACAGCAGCCCCAGTGCATGTCCCTCTCAGTTCTCAGCTGCAGCAGCTCATTTTCCCTGTGAGCAGAGCCTTGACATCCCAAACATAGCCATGAAGCATTTCTCTTTGTTTCTGTCATCTAGCCCATTTCAAAATAAAATTAGCCTGGGGGTTATAAAAACAGAAATAGCAATGTTTAGACTTACATGATTCACTAATTGTGATGCCATTTGGTTCTTGCAAATTGGCTCCAAAGCTCTGAAGTTGGTTTGGTTTTTATTTTTTTTGGGGGGGAGATGTAGTTAATCTAAATTTATGCAGGAGCACTGTAATGACTTCTCCTTCAGTCTATGAGGAGTTTTTAATCACTTTCAACATTTAGCCCCTGATTGGGCAAAGCACTTAAATCGAAGCACTTGGATGCTCCAACTCCTTGCTGAATTAGGACTGAAGACTAAATGCCGGATTCTTGGTTGCCTCAGGTTTTTATGAAAATGGAAGTTCAGGCCTGTGAGCAGGCATCATTTTGAAGGTATTTAGCAGATGAGCACTAAGTTGGGGCCCTGGATGTGTCTGGCAGCACCATTGGAGCAGCAGAAGCCAGGGTCTCTCTTGAGCTCAGGTACCTCCCTGCTTGTGCCACTTAAATGGCAGTGTCTTCCCTCTGTTTTTATTCTGTACTTACACAGGCTAAATATAGTTCTCCTAAGTTGTTTGAAACCACTTTCCACTTCAGCTCTCTAAGTGCCTTATTCATTACTGCAAATGAAAAACTTGAGAATATTTTGACACTGTCAAGCACACAGTCCAAATACTCCTCATAGCATCCTGATACAATTCACTTTGACTTCAGTGGGTACAGAAAACAGTTTGAAAGTTCCATCTCTTTCCAAGCTGAAGCAGTGTGTTCCACTGACAAGGGTTTGCCAGAAAAAGCTGCCAAGCACTAAGAAGTGTTCAGCCCTTTGGACTGACTTGTGCATGAGCTGGCTGTAGCCAAACAGATAAAGTTCAGATATTGAACCCTGGTCTTCAGTGATGAAAATTTAGACATTAAAGAGTGACAGCAGCTTGTTCTTCTGGCTAATGCTGACCCTCACACCTGCTTCAGCAGCTTTGTATTCAGTCTCTGTGTGCCTCACACCAAATTTCCTACCGTGTTTCCCTCTACAATGTGCTCCTTCACTGCTGCAAACAGATGTTTTTGCAGCTACACTTGTGCAGGTTAACAACCACAGCAGTAAAGTGCATGTGGGTTTTAGAGTTTATCCCCTTGAGCTTTCATAAATGCTCTTTTCAGGCTCTAATGGCATTGCTGATGTGTGTGTGCAGGTGTCAGTTGTGTTGAAGCATACTTGCAGGCATTCATGGCTGCACAGGATTGATGTACATGGCAACTGGGGGTTCAATAGCAGGTGCTGAAAAACTACCCTTTTTTCTTGCAGCTTTTACTTTTCTAGGGAGCTTTAACTGACTAACCAGAACTATCCAATTGTGATTATAAATTCAGCTCTTTCCTTCTTTTTTCTTTTCTTTTTTTTTTTTTTTTGTAGCATTATAAGCATAACTATCATGACTGCAGTTTTAATCTATCGTAGATTTTACCTAACCATCCCACAAAAAAAACCCGTTTCATTATATGTGTTTTCAATAATGTATTTTTAATCCTGAATGCCTGCAAATAAGAGTTCTCTGCCAAATTCTGACTGGTAAACAGCACGAGTGCTTCATATGCCTCTGTAGCCACTTTCAAAAGATTCTGCCAAAGTACATAATGCATCAAAGTTTGCACTGAAAAAGGAAAATCAATCAGGTCAGATACTGTTTCAGCCTGAAGCTTGTTTGGATGTTTGCTTGCTTTCTGAAAAGGTTGGGAGCCATTTCCTCTCCTTGTTTGGGAAAACTTGCAGGACTGATCCCTGCTCTAATGGTTATGTGACCCCTGCAGGATATCTGTTTTACTTTCTGTGAATGAAGAACAGTAGATACATAAATGTCGGTAGGAATGGACAAGAGCTACTAATCAGAGTTAAATCTGGTAACTTGCTCTGGCTGTGTAACGGGCTGTCAATTTTGCTGTCCCTGGAAAAAAAAGGTAGGAGAGAAGGGGAGTTTTCCTAGAGAGCAGTTCATGACAGAAAATGCAGAATTCAGCAGAAAAGCCTGACCCTTACTTCTAAAGCTTTATTGAAATCACATCGACATCCTTTATAAAAAATGCCTTTTTCTAGAGAGGCATTCAGAGGATCTGAAGCATATTGTGCACTCACGTTCCAGGTTCTCTAACCTTCTGCAGTAATTGGCAGCTAGCCTGCTTCAAGATAAAATTTATAAAGCAGAGAAAGTCTCCCATATGCTGCCCTTTTAAGGAAAGTCTTCTCATTACTGGAAAGCAGGAGCACAGTGATGGTAAAGTACTGTAGGGATCATTTATCAATCATGCTATCAGCAAAGCTGCAGAAACACAGATAGACAGGAAAAAAAGCTGTTTCTTTCATCTCTATTTTCACCAACTCAAAAAATTTCTGGTGCTTTGTGTCTCTTAGTTTCCAAATTTCAGTTCAATGAAGTATGCCAGCATTTCCCTCATTTTTAGCAGCTGTCTTAACCAAGAAGTGTATTTGTTTCTTGTCCTTATTTTGGTGCTATCATGTCTAGTGATAAACCTTATGTGGTAACCTGAATAATTCTTACTGAAATGTACCTGCAATCCTGGGGTGGCTTTGACCAAACTATATTCATTTTTCCCTTGTGTTGTTTACCTACTTTTTAATCTTTTCTGAACACTCTCCCTTTGAACATCTTATCATTTTCACTTCTCTTTTGTGAGCTTATTCCCATTTGTTTTTCCTTTGTATTCCAGATAAGAAAGACACACTGTGACACCTGTGTTGTGTAGCACCTTTCAGATGCTAAGCAGGTGCTGAGCTCATTTGCAGAAGGATCACTTTTGGCTGCTCTGTGCCAATGCAAACCTGTGATGGACTTAACTGGGGTGGAGGTGAAGAAATCTCTGACGTTGTTATCCCATCTTCTCCCATTTCTTCACAGGTTTAGCAGTCTCCATTTTTTTCTGAAGCTAATCTTTCTTCATCATGTTCTAAAACTCTCAGCCTTTATTTTTTTTTTACTGCTGTGTTCACAAGCCCCTTTCCTTTTTGGTCTTATTGGTTAATTTAACTGATCCTCTTCTCCATTATTTGTCAGGGCTTTAAATGAGGTGCTGACCCCATTTTTTGTCATGTTCACTTCAATACCCTGTATCACCAACATGGTCCCCAAAATCAAGAGCTCATTTGCTCTGAACTCTGAAATCTTCAGGTCTGGAAGGAACTGTCTGACAAGAGAAGCAATCATAAGCAAGGAACAAAATTCGATAAACAGCATTCAATAATCTCAAACAAATACAACTGTCAGCTCTGTGTTGATGAATCACAGACATGTTCCCAGCTTCTTGATTTCCCCTTCCTGACTCTCAGCACTCTAATTATTGGGAGAGTGAGAAGGTTGTTAGTTTATCCTCCCAGCTTCCTTCTGTTCCTAACAAAAATAAAAATATATTCCCAGTCTTCTAATATTTCTTTTGTTTTGGATTTTTCTTCTCACTAAATAGTTGCAGTATTCTTTCCATTTAATGAAATGGTTTCAGCTTTCTCTCCTGCTTAATGAGTTGGAAAATTAGCATTGAATGAGAAGAGTCCATGGCTTTGGTCTGTAGTTTAGGAAACCTGTGAGAAGGAAAGGAAACACTTGCAAAGGCTGTCTGCAGACTCAGGGATGGTCTTCATTTTGCTTTTTAAATTTTATTTAGAGTACATGTAAAGAGCTTAGTAAATGAAAACAGATTCAGTTCAGCAGAGGGCAATGCTGTTCAAATGCTTGAGCTTTTTTTCCCCAGACTATAATTTTTCAAAACTTGGTTTTTATCAGGTGTTTTTTACATTTGTTCCTCAAATTTACTTACCTTTTTCCTCAAATGTACCTACATTTATGGCTAGCAATCTATAAGATCTCAGAGGTTTTTATTTAAGTTATTTAACCACACATAGACTTCTGTATTATGGCTGTTTTGTTATTCTCAATATAGTGCTAATATGAGAGTGTGAGGTGGCCATTCGTGTTGTATTGTGTCGTGGTAAGTGATGAGATTGTGATTTTCTCATTTCCAGTGGTATCTAAAGGTCACTGCAGCAGCCCAGCACCACAAGAATCTGTGTTTTATGGATAAGTCCATTACATGGAGTCACACGTGTGGGATGAACAGGCAGCACAAGGAGGTTTTATCAGCGTTCAGCCCCAAAGGGCTGTGCACAACACAGGAAAATCCAATTAGAGCCACGGGGAGTTTTTCAATCTCTTAATCGGCATTGCAGCACTGCAGATGGATATTATTGCCCACTACTTAAACTTTATTACTCCATTTTTCTGTCTGTAGCCCTTCTCCCCGCCAACCCACCTTGAAGAGACGGCAGGCACAGCCATATAAAACTTTTTATGACCTTGGCATCTGCACTGTTTTGTTGCACAAGGAGAAGCACAACTGTGACAACACAGAGGAGCCCGGCAGGATTAAAGCTGGTTCCACCAGGGCAGTTTGCTCTGCCTCCCAGTCTCGAGAGCCTCACCTGCCCTCAGTGATAGAATTTGCAAAACCAACCTCTGTCTGAGGCTAATGCTTTCCAAAGGAGAGGCAGGATGATCTAGGGTGAGGGAGCAGGTGCTGGCTGCATCCGAGCCCTGGTTTGCACGGAGGTGCAGATTCATTGTGTGACCTTGCACTGAGTCACTTGACTTCCAGTGTTTCAGTTGGGCTATAAAATTGACTAAAAGCAGGACTAAAACCAGGCACTGCATCCTGGGTAAATAATAGGCTCAGGGAGAACATATAGGAGGAGGGGATTATGTTTTTGTATCTTAAAATACCTTTGCTGACAGAGAGGGTGGGTTTGCTATGGATGAATAATCCGTTAGCATAAATTACTGTTATTTTCAGTGGTGGCTTACCAGGTATATGTATCAAGGAGTGATACAGTCTGCTTGATTTTATGGTACATTAACTTTGCCAGAATGCATTTATTATATTTAAAACCTGCTAGGTACCTGCAGTGGGAACAAAGATTGCGTAATTATTTTTTCTTTAGCTTGTGGGAAAGCAAATGCTTTGAATATAAAATATTCTAGGGGTGAAAAGTTCATTCAGTTCACCCCTTCATAGGGAGAGTATCGACAAAAGGAATCTGATTACTAATTTGAAAACAGGTGAAAGGAACCAATATAGTGATGAAATAACTGCTGTTTCCATTTCTGCCCTTTGTGTTATTGGAAACAGTAAATAGTTGCAATAATTGAGCTGTGAAGCTAATTTTACATTATTTTATAATAAACATCTTCCCCAATCGATTAATCACTTTGGAATAAATAGCTTCAGGTTTTGATTTTCAAACCCATATGTGAGATTTCGTTGCAACAACAACAGTAGGAAATGTCCCAATGTGCCGTCCCTGTTTTATGTGAGGAATGCAGAGCCTATGAAATTAATGGAAATATCTTCATTAAGTTCATGGGCCTTGCTGCTTCAGAAAACGACCATTTGTTCTGGAAAGCATTGCAAAATCCCCATGAGCAAATCCATAGGTAAGGATTTTAATTTTGCATGGCTTTTCCATACAGGTCTTGGTGTTCATTCTTACACCCCAGCTCGGTTACTTTATTATCTCATCTCTCATAATTTGTGTAGTAACCGTGCCTCCTTATTCTCTCTGGTTTGTACACTGGTCAATACCTGCTCTGTGTGGGGACAGAGTGTCTATATGGATACTGTGGTGTGCAGAAAGCTCTCTGATCTTTATTTGTCAACAATCAAACTCATTGATCCTGATGTATTAGTATATATATATTACAAAAAGACAAATAAATTAAATTCACCACTACATTTTGAAAGCAGAAAACACCTTCCTAGTTCCACATCTCCTCCTATGCTTTGAACAGGAGAAGGGATTCAAATTATGCGTATTTAAAATGTCAGAAGCCTGGAGGTCCCAAGCAAGAGCAAGATTTTGCCTGTCCAGCCATAGCATTTTTTTCAGTTAACAGGTTTTTTTAGTACATAGAGCCTTTTCCCCATTTTCTATATCTATTTTGGCACAGCTCTGGGAAGAGGGACAAAGGTAGAAGGAGGCATAAACTCTCCTACATGGCATGTTCCCAGCAGCTATCAGGCAGTGATTTACAGTATTAAAGTAAATATTTTTCATAGCTTGCACAGCAGTGTTTGTGTTTAGCCACTTTCAGTGTGAGATATAACACATTGTTGACTGTGATGAATACACACTGAGAAACAATAGCTGAGGCAGTGCACAGCAGTATTTAAGAAGGATTTAGAATGAAGCAGCAAATACAGAATTGAAAAAGTATTGAGAAGATTGGGAAACAAATCAGTTCAAGGTTAGATTAGATTAGATCCACCTTCATAGAGACTGTCATAGCTGGGCATTGACTTATTGACAGCAGAGGGGAGCACAGTATTCCAGCCACTGAAATGCTTTTAAGTGTCTTCCACAATGCTGTTAGTTTTCCAAACTTACAGAAAATAATTGCAATTTTGATAAGAAAGAAGGATACAGCAGAAGTTCTAATTTCCATCCTTGAAGAAATACATTGTCTTAAGACTACTGAGACTAGTTCTAAATATTTAGGGATTTATTCTAGTTCTTTTTTTTTAAATCATATGTGATTTTTTGTTAGAATTAGGAAAATTATTCATATGTTCTTTGCATTTGACTGATGGAGCATTGAAAAGCAAAAACCCTGTGGTACCTTTCCTTCTGATGGAGGCAAACAGCAATGATACACAAAATAACACTAAATGAAACTGCCTGTGATTGAGCCACTCCCTTTCCACAGTCTGCAGTCAACCCATCATTGCTGTTTCCAGAAGTTAACAAATGGCAAGAGGTGAACTTTCCTCCTTCAGTAACTCTCTCCTGAGTAGAGCACAAGAACACAAGTACTTTAACTGTCAAGTAATGTTCTACACATTTGGTGACTACAAATATAAAGTTATGCACATGTTATGTTAGAGGCTGGGAAACCATATAAAGATTAATCAAGCCAGCACATCAACTCATTGTATCCCACTGATCCTCCACTGAAAACAGCTGGTATTTTGCTAGAAGTACTCTGCCAGAAATGGGACGTGATTCAATATTGCAGTGTCAGAGATGCCTTTGTTAACTGCAGCAATCCTCAGAGTCAGCAGAATTACTGTTGAGTATAAATACATTTTCTGACAAATCTCAAGCAGACCAAGAATGCAATCCCTTGCAATCAGCAGATGCGCTTTACACTCAGTAACTTTGTCAGGATGTTGCTTTAGATTGATGGTAATTACTGATGTGTCATTTGGGGTGTGTTGTTGAGCAAAGTCCATTAAAACTCAATTTGTTTCATCAGTTAGCACCCAGCTTACATTATGCAGTGTGTTCAAAGAGCTTTCTCACTGGAATTGTAAAGGTGGGCATGAGGCTGGAAAAAAATCTTCAAAATACAATGGCACAATAATTCTCTTTTTCATGGCTGAGGTCTACCAGATCCTGTTTCTGACCTTGTAATTCAGAGCCAGGTTCAATTCCCTGGTCCACCACAGTTTTCCTCTATAATCTTAGCCTGTCATTCCCCTCTTTGTGCTACCTTCTTGTTCCTATGAATTGAGTGTTGTTATTAACTTATTATTCAAGGTGAGGATAAAAACATATTCCGTAAACCATCCTGATTTCCAGAGTAATTCAGGGCAGTGTTTAAATGTCATAGGAAAAAGAACACTAAGAGACCATTTATATTTTGTTCCCTCAGTCTTCTCCCTTAAGGAACAGATCATGACTGAAATCAAAGAAACCTTGGGACTTGGGCCATATGGAAATGTCTGACTTAGAGGAGAGAGAGGTGGCAGGTGTTGTGCAAGGAGCAGCTCCAGGAGAACACAGTGTCCTCTCTCTGGCTACTGCAGGATTCTTGATTTTTTTAATTTTTTTTTTTTAGGATTATGATGTCATGACATCATTGGCAATAATCTGCTCCTCTTAGTCTACTGAAAAGCTGTGAATTTAATTGGTTTAATAAACCCTCTTTTGATGTTATTTCCTCTTCTTCCCAACTTTTCCTTTCCACATGTTGATTCACTTACTTTGCATAAACCCTAAGAACACTCTGTTACCTCTCTAACATAGTCAAGCCCAGGGCTGTGCTGAGGTTTTAAGTGTTTAACAATAATAAATGTCTAAAATCACCTGTTAATACTTACTCTCTGCAATCCTTATTTTCAGATGAGATGGTCTTTAGTCCTATGAGTTCATACCTCCTACCTTCAATTCACGTACCTGAATGAGGCTTCCTGTCACAGTCCTGCTTTTCATAGCTAATTGACATTTCTTGGATGGGAGTGAAATATTTTCCTATTGTCAACAACACAGCATTGTACTGTCCATGCAAAAAATACCGTGTTTAGTGACAAGCTTTGCATACATAACAAAATCCCTTGAAGGCCCAAAGTCTGTGACTTTTCTCCCCCTGAGTGTCTCTTCCTGTGCAATTAAGGAGGCTGCTTTCAGTTACTTAAGAGAAATAAGTGAAGGAGAATAGAGCCCTAAGAAATGAACATTAGTTATCCCAAAAGGGACCTAGTGAGAATTGAAGCTTAAAAGGGTCTACATAGTTTAATTCATGTACCATCTGTTTTTGGGAAAATTAGCACAGATTAGATTTTCCAACTCATCTGAGGCTAAGAAAGCGCCTTTAGAACCTGTAGTATTTGCTTAAGTATTAAAAACAAATTAGCACCGTTTCACTTACTGTTGGATCCTGTGCATATCAGTTCCCTTTGGAGTAAGCTATAAGAATTGTAACAGCAGAATAACAAAGTGATGCCCCAGCCAGCCACTCCTTGCCATAGTGTTTCTTAGCTGCTTTATGGAAATGCTTGACATTCTTGTGCTCTTCTGAGCACTGTTTTGTTAGATGTGACCATTTTTTATAAATTCAGTTACTGCTTAGGGCTGAGAATCTGCTCCCTGTGGCCTCTGACTGGTGTTCCTGCTCTCAGTTTGGCTTTAAGGGGGTGTTGTAAGCTTAAAGATATCTAATTTAATGTAAAAGTAACAAAAGAATATAACCCTCTTACTCAAAGAAAGGGTAATTGTATTGTATCAAAGTATTACATTATAATTACAGGACAGCTTTCAGAAAAAGGGGGGAGGAGGGGGGGGAAGGTTGTATTTTAAAATACAAGGCAGAAACATGAAATAATTTGGTTTTCTTGGTTCAGTTTCCCCCACTTTGCCACTTAGCAGGTTTCTGTGTTTTGATGTCCAAAAGGTGGAACCCGCCCTGCTGAATGAGGCTGTTGTGATCCTCTCCAAGCAAGAAATATTGAACACCAGGCTTCCTGCTGTGGACCAAATCTAGGGACAGTGAATGCAAAGCTAGCATCTTTAACAGTGTATTTACCTCAGCTGGACTCCGTTTTTCTTCCATTCTATTTGTTGCAAAAATCTTTAAATGTAGGGCAATCTCAGTTATTGGGAGCTGGATGACCTATGTACACACATTTTTCTTTTCAGAGATTTCCAGGCTCTTACTTCAGCTTCCAGTCATCTCACATACTTAATTCTACGAAACATCAATTATTTTATGCTACCCATTAAATATTACTGATTTGAGACACTTTGTTGATGCTGTATGTTTGATGCTGTGCCTATGAGTGTAGTTACTAATGGGATGCTTAACGTATCTCAAAAGATGAAAGGCTTTGAATTACACCCTTGGTTTGAACTGACAAGTTTTCTTGACTTGACTAGAACTAGGTTTAGCAGAGCAATGAGCCTGGTCCATCATTTTTAGATGAAGTAGGGGTAATGCACATGCTACTCATTGCAGAGTAGGAGAGGATGTAACACCCAACAGAAAACCGGAGCTCTGCATTCAGCTGAGGTTGCAATATGCAGCCTTCCAAAGAATTCTCTAATTGTAATTAAACAGAGTAAAAATGTGACCAAATAAAGATTTTAGGTTGGTATTGCAAACAGTTCAGGTATTTATGTGCTGGTAATATTTTGGGAAATGGAACTTTATTTGGTGAAGCCTGGATGTCAACATGCTGATAGCACAGAGAGTCTGTGTGTGCCCATGTCTTATAGCATGGTTTACTAATGCCTCCAGACAAAGGTATTCCAGCTTTGCTTTTGTGGTATCAAGGTGCCAACTGGAAAGTGAAATTCAGACTACTACAAGGCTCCTTCTTCTGGTACTCCAGAAACCCACTGTGAGTTAATCGGCGATTTTTCACAGACGACATCTAATCTATAAGTATAAATTACTTTTCACTCCTATTATGCCTTAATTGAAGTGCACCAATGTGAAACTGCAATAGATGGAGCTTCAGTAATTCTAGCCTCAATTAACTTTGTGTGGATTTGAGTCTTTTTTCCCTTCCTTTTCCATAGACTAAGGATAATTCTTTGACATCTTGTATTTATTTAAATTGTTGTTAGAAAAGTTAGGGGATATGCACGTGACGAGGTAGTCAATAGGGCTACTCTGAAGAGATAGGCAGGAGTTGTGTGTATGATTTATAAATTAATACATATCTTTTATGTCCTACTGTTTTGCTTAACAGCTGTACCATCAGCAATAGCCAAATCCCTCAGGATTCTGCTGGGGAGGAATAGTTTAATAGCAATCATTTTTTGGGTAAATGGCAGTTACCATCTCTGTAACAGCTACCCTCATCCCATCCTTGACTTCTCTTCAGCTCCCTGCCTTTAAAACACAAAATGTGTGTTGCAGCAGAGTAAAATCACAGTGAAGAAATAAAGCACCTTGCTGTCTGGAACAGGAAATTCAGACACAGCAGAAAGCAAAAATTGTACTAGGAGAGGCAGGATGCTGTGTAGGAAGAGAACAGGCATATGGTGATGCAGTTAATTCTTAGTTACTTCACATTTTACCAGAACTGATATATATTTACCAGAAAATTAGATTTGATGCCTCTATCTGGGCATATATGCTCTTACAAATGTTTCTGGTGTTCAGTTAATAGCAATGAAAACAGCGTAAGAATCCCACTAGCACAAGCCTGTGCATTAAAATAGTTGTTTACAACACATTTTTGTTACAGACCTCCCCAAGTTTTCCCTCGTGGCTCAGATGGTCAAAAAAGCATGCTTGTGTTTGCTTGCTCTTCTGAGTGATCCTGTGCCACTGAAAAAAAGCTCCCAGACTTTGAGAGGCCAACAGGTGTAAAGTGGACAGCCTGCTGCTGTATTTCTTATCTTTCTCACTGTTGGCCAAGTCCTTTTCTCTGAGTAAGAATATTTCCACTGTGGTGCCATGGCACATGGCAGTAGGTGTGGGTGTGATGGCACAGGTAGGACAAGGACTTTGTAACCCCTAAAGCAGATGCAGAGAGCATGGCAGGTTGTTGTCACTGGGGTAAAAATATTGCCACGTGTTCCTGAGGATTTGTCACCTAATAAATGGAGGGTGTGCCCCAAGTTTATTCCAAGGAGCACGGTGGGCACAGATAGAAACCCACATGAATAACAGAACTCCGAGAATGATGTTTATGCTGATTAAATAGGATTAAGCTTTGTAAAAATAGAAGGGAAGAGGAAAGGTGGATGGAGAGAGAAAGAAGGAAAGTAGAAAAGTTTTATTTCTCAGGCTTTCTCAAACTTATATAAATTCCCAGTAGTGTCTTCATTGAGCAGGCTACACAAGTCAGATCTTGATTATTTGAGTCTGATGTGTTGTTTAACTCACATATTCAAAAGCAAGGCAGGATTTTTTTGACCTCTGCCTGTATTCTACTGTTCATAAAACTTCCCAGAATTGAATCTTATCTCAACAGTCACATATTCCAAAGGCCTACAGTTGTGATTTAAGGATGCAAGCAATGACATACTGAATGGAGTTCTTCATAAATTGGTCCAATGGTTAATATTTCCTATTTATTTTCAAATAGGAGATTTGAGTTCACAGTAAATTAGCACCATAATTTCTGTGTTCTGATTGAAAGATTGCACTTCCAAATAGCTGCTAGGCTTCTAACTGGTCATTTGCATATGCAGTTTTACATGAAGGCTTCTAACTTCCTTTTCATCAGCTCATAGAATATATATTAGCATTGATTGGATCCTCACTGCAAATCTCAATACTGGGAAGAAAAATCAAAAATTATGGCACTGTCCCTCTCAATGGAACCCTTAATTAGGTTTTTTTTTATTTCTAAAGTATGAATTTTCCCTTCTAGTGAAATTAAACCCATCCTTTCTCTCATTTATGACACAATCAAAATTCTGACAAACTGCATGGTATTATTGGGAAAAAAAAGCATTAATATGGAGCCAGAGTGACCATTATAAAGATGATTTCCAGGCCAAAATCAGAAAAAATGTTCTCTGGCATGTAGTAATCAATTAAAATATATTTCCTAAAAGATGTGAACTGCATGTAGTTCTAAGTAGCTGCACATATTACACAGCTTTTTATACAGCAAAAGTTTCTCGGATATATTGGGTAGAAAGATTTTCAAGTCCCATCTGGGCTATCTTCAAATAATGAACTCATTTTGCCCAAATCTTGAATGAAAATGGAAAGCAGAGTTTTACGGGGTCAGTTTTCATCTTTAAAGCCTTGCACATTAAGAACATTGATATTTGTTAACTCTCCTCTATAAAATCTCCTCTGGGTTAGTAGCTGCTGCCTTGAGTTGTATCATCTAAAGTTAAAAGTTATGGAATATCACATGAAAGGCCAGCATATGTTAATGCCCGGTTCCTGAGCTTGCTACTGAAAATAGGGGTGCTGGGAGACCATAGTAAAGGGCAGATATTTGGTGCAATGTGCTGTGGGCTGCTTCATTTTGCATATTGCACTACTTGAAGTAAGTAGGACTGGAACAGCTGTGCACTCAATCCTGGTGAAGATAGGAATCTCTCCCTCGGGGCATTGTTTTCTTCTGCCAAGTAGGACAGTCAAGTGTTGGATTTGGCTGTGGGCTTTTCTGTTCTCTCCTGCAGCCTTTCCTTATGGTTTGGGCTTTGGCTGAGGATTTTGAAAGGATCAGTCTGTATTTGATTTTTGTTATTCCACACATTATCCTGTAAGATTTTGGTTTGCCCATGCTATCTTTGAGGAATGATTTTATTTATATTTTTGTAGAAGTACTCAGGTGGTGTTTCATAAGAGCACTGCTAGTGGATTACTTAGTAATATAATGTTCATTTCCCATGAAAACTTTAAACTAAAACTTGAGTTGCCCTAAAGCATGACCCAGCCATGTACTAATAACTGTGATTTTTACCTTGTGGAAGGTATTTAAGCAGATGTCCTCTGATAGCAGTAGAATTTCTTGCATTTTCAAAAATGAGAATATTCTCAGATATCTGCTATTTTCTGTAACAAACACCATCTTTTTTCTTGTATTTTCCAAAGACGGGGAGACATTCTAATTGAAAGTACTCCAGCTGCCTCTTGTGTCCACCCATGCCATAATGTCATTCATCAGTTCTTAAGGCTCACTTCTCCTTTCTAATATGTGTCAGCACAAATCACATAAAATCTTGTAGAATTAGTATCTGCAGCTGTATTTCTGAACCTGGACTCGCCTCCTCCTTTACTTTTTTCCTTTCCAGCACATCCAGAAATCGGTATTAGAGATCTCACCTGGTGGACTGGCCCCGTTGCTTATAGAGCTCTCAAAGTGTCTCTGAGATTGTTATCAGGCTTTCCTTTGACTCCAGTAAAGATCATCTATAATAAGTTACTACAGAGCTGATCTCTCCTGTGATCACCTGGGCTGTTGCACTTCGTGCTTTGATCCCTGTTCATTCTGTCAAAGTCTGCCCCATACCACGACCCCCTACGCAGCCATGGGATTGGCACAGGGACAAGGTTAAAGTACCAATACCATGACACAGAAAATACCCAGAATCTAAGAGCCTCTCTGCTACATGTCCCTGACATGGCAGAAAAGGCAGAGTGGTATATAAGCATTGGCAATGTGAGGAAGAGGCAGAAACTGATTTTCAAAGCACTCTTAGGCTTTTATCATCTCTTTACCGAAACTTTAAAGGCAAAGAGAGTCACCCTCTTCTCACAGGCTTCAAAGAATGATGGATTTATAATCTGTTTCAACATCTACAGGTTGCTGATAACTGTAGAATCATAGAATGGATTGTGTTAGAATGGACCTTAAAGATCATCTAGTCCAACTCCCTGACATGGGCAGGGACACCATCCACCATCCCAGCTTGCTCCAAGCCTTGTCCAACCTGGCCTTGGTCACTTCCAGGGATGGGGCATCCACAGCTTCTCTGGGCACCCTGTGCCAGGGCCTCACCACCCTCACAAGCAAGAATTTCTTCAGCTATCCAGCCCTTTTGTAGGCTCCAGCCATTTCAGTAATATTGATTCAAAGGATTTAGTGCCCTGGGAGGGGTGTTAAAAATTGCAGCAGTATTAGACCAATGTTGAAATAGCACATCAGAGTTTATACATCATCACACATGGTCTTCCATGCATACTTATAAAATGTTAAATGATATGTTGACAAGCTCATGTATTTACTGATTCAACCCTGTAAATTGTTTAATTTGGTGGAATGATTGGGAATTTCCAAAGGCTGACTGCTGGGGCAGCAGCACTGACCAGGGGAGTCACCACCCCTGGAGGGATTTAAGAGATGTGTAGATGTGGCACTTGGGGACATGGTTTAGTGGTTGGCTTGGGTTAATGGTTTTAAAGATCTTTTCCAACCAAAATGATCCCATGATTCTGTGATTCTCTGATCTGAAACACCCAGGAAAGGGTGCATCATGATGCAGCATGGCACTATGCACATTTCAGGGATTTAAGCTAAAATCTTGCACTTCTGAAATCATTAATCTCATTACTAATACGTATGTGGCAGAAAGCTACAGAAAGAGACAAGAACTTTGCTAATGTTGCAATCACTTTTCTGTATATTAAATGAATTTCATACAAAACTCCTGCTTGAGCAGCATTTTCAGAAGACTTGCTTGTCTGAGCTCAAGCAGAGGTACGCTGCAGATGTCTGTAGAGGAATATTTTTCATGCACTGAATAGTTCATATTCTCCTCCATTTTTCTTATGGGAGTTCCTAGTCCTTTCAGGCACCTTATCCCTTATCCATGACTAAAATATGCTGTTAAAATTAGGAAGTGCTGGTCAGCAAAGCAAGGAGCAGTATCCTCTGCTTCATGAATATCACATGTACATTAATGCTCATGGTGCTGCTGCCCACGTAAATCATTCAGATTAGTTAGCTGATGTGAATTCTAGAGAGATGGCTAAGATGAAAACAAATGTGCTCTTTAAGTTTAACCATCTCTCCTAAAATTTGCTTATCTTGCTCACATTCCTATCTGAGTAGGTATAGTTCAAAGGGCAGTGGAAAATTTCTGTACATGGCAATTACCATTCAATATTAATAGAAGGTGTTGAACTAAAGTCCTAAGCAATGAATCCAGAGGGAATACAAATTCTTCCCTCAAAAACGAGTCTGTATTCCTCCACTATGCATTGGTGCATTTAAACTTTGCTTTTAAGAAAATTAAAGCTGGCATTTGTCTGCACAGGGAATTGTAACTGGAAACCTAGCTAAATTATTATAACACATGCCTAAACAGGTGGGTAATATTAAAGTCTTAAGTGTTACTGCTTTCAGAGACACAACTCTTGGAAAAACCCCTTTAAGCATGTCAGACCAGTTTTTAGATGCTCTTGTGCTTTATTTTTAGAGTAGCAATTGTTGCTGTGTATTTTCTCACAGGCAGATATTTTTTTAGTGTGTCCAACAAGTTCTGCCCCTTACTTCCATCCAGCCACGAAGGTCACTGGGTTATCGAACACTCATAGGGACAGAACTTGTTAGAGGGATGGTTTGGGCCTCCTGTGATGTGAAATGGCACTTCCATACAACCACCAGCCTGCACCTGGTCTCTTACTGCATCACTGGATTGTAGCAGTCCCTTACAGTAGGAAAAATTCTGTCTTGGCCTCCCTCTCTGCATTAATTTGAATCTTCAAATTAGGCCAGAGCTTAAAATAATTCAAACTACCGAAGGTTTTCAACTAAATATTCTAAGTTTCCCAAGTCTGTTATTTTATTTACTCTTCAAAAATGCTGGAATCATATTAGAAAAAGATTTATCTGAATGGCAAGCAGAAATCATTACCCAGACAGATAAGCCTACAAAGCATTAAAATTTATCTTAATACAAAATAGAGGGCCTGGTTGTGGCACTCTCTGCATATTTGTCTAAGAGACATGTAACAGAGAAATGGTCCAAATGAGCTTAATAAATCTCTTTCTTAAACTCACAAAAGACCACATCCTCACTTCCATAATTCTATTAGAGTCTGCTCCTCTGGAGGAGATAAAAGAAGAGATAACCTCTCCATTCAGAATATAAAATAGCAATTGTTCAGCTGATGATTGGAATATTTCCAGTAGAAGGACTTAATTATGGAACAAAATTAGCTCAATCTGACCTTTTTAGAGAATAATGCAAAACCAAGTTTTGTGCAAATGTCTTCCTGGAATAACTGAAATAAGGAATAATTTACTTCCCTCTTTTTACAAGAGCAAAAGGTGGCAGAATATGATAGCAGCGTTCTGGTGAGATGACAATCCAAGGATGATAATAATAAGACAGTATGTGCAGAAAGAGATAATATATTTTAATAGACTAGCTGATACAGTACAAAAACAGAGCAGCTTTCAGACACACAAGACCTTTTCAGCAAGAGCAGGTTTCCCTCAATGACTCAAAATTGTGAGCTTAATAACTCGATGCTGTAATGGTTGCACCAATAGGAATGCACCAAAATGTATGGTATCTATATCCATTATCAGTATCTTGGGATAAAGACAAAGCCTATTGTTCCAATCTCTTTTATCTGTTTTATCTCTGTGATAAATAGGAATAAGTACCTGCACCCATAGACCAACAGGCTGGGGATGATGCTGGTGTTAAAGCACTTCCCTCCAGCTGTTTAGTTCCATCAGTTTATCTGTATTGAGGCACTCCTCACTAGGAAAAGAAAAAAAAATCTGCCAGAAACTGGAAAGAAAAACCTCATCTGTTTTATCAGTCCCATCTCTGATTTCATGACATTCTGAATGCTCCTAAGCCACACTGATACCACTGTGTACAAGAAAAAAAAGGCATGAACAGGTGGTGATATTAACAGGCTTCTTATGGTTCTGAAAAATGAGATAGGAATGTTTCATGTCATGAAAGTCAACATCAATCATCATCCATCTTGTGCAGATATGGAAATCAGCCAGTGTGGTTCTTGCTGAGGAGGCATGAGATATTTCTTTTGCATCAGAGCTGTTGCTCTGGACACAAGTCATAATTTGTTTAATATAGATGAATGAGGAGACTATTACTAACACTGTCTTTTTTTTTTTTTTTTTTTTTTTTTTTTTTTTTTTTTTTTTTTTTTTTTACTAAACTGAAAGCTCCCCCTCCTGGCACATTCCCTGAACTGAATGCAAGGTTCCTAACGTCTACTTTTAGCAACAGCAGATTCACAAAGATTCTTTAAAAGTAGTGTATTTATAGTCTCCCAAGGATTTCCCATTTCCCCATCCAGCTTTGAGACTTGACGTGGACTGATGTAACACCAGGAGTTTGCCTGAAGGCTTTGTCTATAATTTTAATCTGTTGCTCTTCCAGGCAAAGATTTATGGTTTCTACTTTGCTGCATATTATACAGAATAAAGGAAACAACTTTTTCAGAAAGTTTGAGTGTTCACATTTGTGTTCCTTCAGAGCGATTGGTGTAGTTCAGCTATAACCCCACCATCTAATTTCCTAATACCTTGGAATAATTTTGAGAAATTTACTGGATCTCTTTGAACCCGTGCTGCAGCTCTGCTGAGAGCAGATCCTGACCAGGAATTCAGAGAATCTGAAAGCCAGGGAAAGCAAAAAAGCAAAGAAGGACATGTTTATGTCACAGTTTTGGTAACTGCTGTAACTGCTCTCATCTCACTGCTGCCTGTGCTGCCAGTCCCTCTAATGCCTTCAATCAGTGCAGTCACTTATGTGCTTAATATGATGAACTGATTTGTCACTGAATTTCCATAGCCATTCACTTATGCAAAGAAAGGGGAAGGCTTTCCCAGCATGTGCAGCCACAGGATCCTGTAGTTCCCATAAATTCCTATGTTTTAATTTTGTTACAGTGCCTGGTACCATCCCTCAACTCCAAGCAGGCTGACAAAGGCAGTGACACTGGTTAGGGAGCTTGCATTAGATTTGCTATTGTAGTCAGACATCCTCTCTCTGTGTCCTTAGAAATTATTTATGGGGAACAACATTTTACTGGAGCATGAAGACAAGAATGGATGTTCCTGTGTAGGCAGGATTGTGCTGGAGCCATTCTTCCACATAGCCATGCAGAGCCACACAGCAAAACGAAGGAGTGAAGCAGAGTAAAAGAACATCATCATAATCTCAACTCAGTGCTGAGCTGTAATAGTAAAGTGAGAATGAATGAATTAATTATAATTGTATCTCCCTTTCTGGGCTTCCCCTGAATACCAAGGTAGTATTTTCTTCTATGGTAGTGATGTTACTTTGCTTTGTATGCAGTTAGGTAATAAATACGGCAGGTTTCAGTTGTAGAAGAGTGGTTATTTTAAAGTCTAGCATGGAGTAACAATTTACTACAGATAAAATGAATGAAGTGTGTCTATTAGACTTGGTACATTAAGTCTGGAAGTGGGAGAATTGCTGGCCTGGCACCTTATGCCACTTTCCTGTTCCCTCTCTGTGGTTACAAAAATCAGGATTGACCTCACAAACAAAGCTGCTCTCCCTAAATGGAGCAGAGCTCAACTGCTGGGGCAGTGAGGCCAATGAGCTTTCAGTGCCATTTACAGGAAAGAAGGGCTGTTAGAATAAATGTCTCTATACACAGGCCAGAACATCAAATGCAAGCTTGCCATTTGAAGCCAAATCAGAGTAATAATAAAGTAACAAATGATATGCATTATATCCATTAATATAGGTACACACATCCCCCGTCTGTATTCTTGTTAAATCCTTCTATATAGATGTATATGCACATGTGTCTTCTTAGAAATGTCTTAAAAGCTGCTTTTATTGTCATAATGAAAGAGTAGGACTCCTTTGAGAGTCATTTGTCTGCAAAACTACTGTAAACTTCCTTTGAGTAGGCTGTCTGCACTCAAGAGAGTTAAATCAGTAGAACTTTGACGAGACTAGAAGACCCACTGATATCTAATTAGTGTGGAAATAATTGTTGTAATCGCTGCATTTCTCTACAAAGCATGTACTGAAAAGCAGTTACACGATTTAGTGAGCATCAAATCAGTTTGATATGCAAATGGAGGTATGGACTACATGATGCTGGTAGTACTTAAACATTTGTTTATTAAGCTGAGAAAATTGGAAATGTCAACAAATGGGGTCCAAAAGGGATGTCTTTTATCAACAGAGACTTTCTTCAGAGTTTTTGCTGTATACCTTTTAGAGTCAGTAGGCTTCAATGACAAGAGTAACAGCAATGCTAAATGTGAAGGCACTGCTGGGAGTAAAGTGTGGAACAGTAGTTCCTGCACCTGACACATTCCAACACTTTTCCTCCAGCAGGAATAAAAGGGAGCAATTGTAGTGCTCTCCAGATTACCCCTGAGCTCTTACCTTTTTGCTGTTAAGGGGTCGTGGAAACAACCTAAATTGTCTTTATGCGTATAATGTAGATTCAATTAACTCAGGTTAATGACTGTGGGATGAAGCTCAGGGAGTTGAGAGCTGCTCTCATTGTTCAGCCCGGCTTGTCCTGTGACATCAGCTGCAATTTTGGGTGGAGGAAAAAGTAAAAGACAATGAGTTGCCAGGACAGGCTCAAACAGAGTCTACAGGGATGTGTAAATCATTGCCTCTCAGGCACATGCAAAGCTCATGGTTGCATTCAAGTACAGAAGTGCAACACAGAGTTGATCAAATCATGTACAAAACAGCTGCATCTTATCTGTTTGCTAAACCTTTACTCTTAAACTCAGTAAAATCAACACAAAGTCCTTGGGAGTAATAAGCTGTGACCTAAGATTTAGATGAGTATTTTGCCTTGGATGTATCTTCATCTTTGCTACATCTATTTATCATGGCCAAAAGAGTGGATACCAAATATTTTTTTATTTCTGGAGGAGTGCAAAATTGCAAATTGTTCCCAGGGACCATGGAAAATTATGTAGCTGCACGATATTTAATGACATATACTTCTGAAATCTTACTCGGAAGATTTTAACAGGATCACTCAGAAGAACCCTTGCTAATCCCTCTCTTTTCATTTTCTTTCACAGGATTTCTGAGCACTGGGGACCAAGCAGCAAAAGGAAACTATGGCCTCCTTGATCTAATTCAAGCTTTGCGATGGACTAGTGAAAATATTGGGTTCTTTGGTGGTGACCCATTAAGAATAACAGTTTTTGGATCTGGGGCAGGCGGTTCATGCGTCAATCTGTTGACTTTATCCCATTATTCTGAAGGTAACCGTTGGAGCAATTCAACCAAAGGTATTATGCAGGTTGCAAATTTTGACAATTTTGGTGTCTGCATGCCACCACCATTAGTACTATGTGATGTTCTGTATATTCTCTTTGTTTCTATGAACTGTTGAGTTCAGCTCAATATTAAGAAACTTTTTAAAGGCTGTACAAGCCTCCTTCTCCCTCAGCTCTTCTGTGCATGTTTAAATTTTGGGTCACTTTCTTCTTTTTCCTATGGAGCTTTGTAGAAACACTTTATAGCAGACTTCTGAACAGCATTTTCTTGGTGCATCATTTTTGTCTCTTTTCTTTCCTACCTAAGGGTGTCTTTTCTGGAAAATCAGTCAGTCATGCTCACAGTAGATGAGGTCATCTATATTCAGACAGTTGTGAAAGGCGTGTTTAGTTTCTTCTGAGGAGCAGAATTTAAAGAAAACTAAAATGACACAGTTTCTCTTTTCAGGCTAACAGCGGAATTGCTTAAAACTACTATTTTGTGTGAAGGAAACAAGTAACTAGTTCAGAATTCTTTTGTCTGAAACTGCATGGACTTCACTTGCTGTCATCTGATAAAAGAATGGTTGAATGTTTTGCATGCATGATCCAAAATTGTCAAAGCATCCAAGTTGCAAATGGATTTCCTTCGAAATGTTTTTTCCTATTCCATAACTAACACCTTTTCTCTCTAGTTGAGGCAGGCGGCAGGAAATTAAAATTGTGCTCTTTGAGGCACCCAGATTATTTTTCTTATGATTTTTGCACCACAGTCTCACAGTGTCTCTCATTTGCATGGCTATTGCTTATTGATCATGTTACTTTTGTCTTACTGTTTTCACATATTTTTTATCTGTTTTAGTTTTGCCAGGGACACCACACTGTGCCCTGTGCATATAATCCTCCACTAATTTATATTGCTGTATCTTCATGGGGGACTAATTGGCTGGTCATAAAAACATAATTCTGCTGATATTAAAAGAGCTGCATTTCCCCAAAGTCATGTTACAAAGACCACTGAGGTCAATAGAAGTGAGAGATTCTTTAGACCAAGCCATTAAGCTTTTTCAAATGAGAGAAAAATATAACTTCTACAGGAAAAGTCAAGTGGAAAATAAGACTGTGGTCTAAATTTTAGTCTATTTTCACAATTTGTTTTTTAATGTAAGATTTTTTTTCTTTCATAACCACCTGAACTTAAATAGGAGATTTTTGAAAGAAGATGCCTATAAGAACAAGATGTAAACATTACCTCACTGCACTGACCTGAGGGTCACAATACATCATCTTCTTTCACCATAGCCCTCAAAACAAACTTTATCATCAAGGATTAACTCCAGATTGAATGAGGACACCTGGTTTATCTTCCCCTAACTCTTTACTTGGTGTTAATATTGATCTTCTTAGTGTAACATGACATCAGTGCAAAATGCCACATTTGCAATATTTGGACAGTCATGTGTTGCCTCTCATCAACAAATGCTGCCCTGTCATATCCCAACACATGGCCAGGATTCTTCCAGGAGCAGCATTTGTTTGGGCAAAGCGAGGCACTAAGTTGCCAGCACAGCAGATCAAGACATTTTGGAAGGGTCTGAAGAAGGTTCAGTAAAAGTAAATTTTTGAGGATTTCTTTTAGAAGAAAGCAAACCCATGCTTTGATGAAATTTGGATTAAGCAGAACAACTCACCACACTCCTGCGTACATTATTTTTCATTTAGAGGTGGTTAGATCTGCCATTAAAAAAAAAAAAAAAGAACAAAGAAAATACAAGTTGGTTAGGTTCAAATAAGAAAAGTTATTTCTTAGCATTTCCAAATCCCCTTTTATTTCATGTTATTTTGTTTCACATTCACATTTGAAAGCTGGAGAAGGACTTTTCACAAGAGCATGTAGTGACAGGACAAGGGGGAAGGGCTTCAAACTGACAGAAGGCAGGGTTAGATCAGACATTATGAAGAAACTCTCCCCTCTGAGGGTGGGCAGGCCCTGGCACAGGATGCCCAGAGAAGCTGTGGCTGCCTCTGGATCCCTGGAAGTGTCCAAGACCAGGCTGGATGGGACTTGGAGCAATCTGGGACGGTGGAAGCTGTCCCTGCCCTTGGCAGGGGTGGCACTGGATGAGCTTCAAGGTCCCTTCCAACCCAAACCATTCTAGGATTCTGTGATTCTATGAATATCAACCAGTCTCTGTCTTAAGCTGTAAATTCAGAAGCTCTCTTTGCTTCTGCCATTTCCCTCTGAAAGGTTCCCTTGGCAGTTGAGAGGAAGAATTCAGCCTATTTCAAGATGGAGCTGTTCACAGCCACCCACCTGCAAGTGGGCAGAGCAGCACCCATCTTCACAACCTGCTCTGAAAATACAGATGATATATGCAAATTATTATTTACTGCAGTGAGACTTCAAATAAGAATCACAAAGCACTATGACCCACTGAACACTTAAATCTTCTTTCCATCAGTCTGAAGCCCGCAAGCAATAATAATCATACACATTATCAGATAAAAATGTAATTCTCCATCCTGTGAGGTACAAATTTCTGCCACGAATTATGTGACAGAATGAACACAATTTTTCCTACCGTTCATTTTTCACCAAATGGTTTGAGTGGAGGAATAGCTCTGTCAGCATTTCTCAGCACAAGGAGGGATGTTTAGTTTCACTTCCTCAGATGGCTTTATGGCCAAAGGACTTGACCACTTTTACTTAATCCAGCAGCTGATGTTTATGTAGCACTTAGCAAGCCCACAGTGTTTGTGTCAGCATTTTCTTATACGTAGCTTACACTTTCTGTCCTTGTTCAGACATATTTAATAAAGCAATAAAAATAGATTTACACAATATGCAAAAACCCACACACATTATGAATGATCATGAAATACATCTTTGTGAAAATTCAGCTTTGTCATTTAGTTACATTTATTACAATGCCTGGATCCTCTGTGGTAATTCTACTGACTTTGAGCTGATTTATACTAGCTCAATATCTGACCTTATAAACATGCAAATACATTTTTAGCTGTTTATAGCTCAAGTTCATTCTTATTTTCACTCGTATCTTGCAAGGAAATAATACCTTGGATATGACTTCTCATAAATTTAAGAAGAGACTTGCGTTTTCACATTTCAGGCTCTACCCATCTAATTTGAAGACTTTTGGATTAGGACCTAATACAATCTAGAATGATTTTAAAATTCCTGAGAAGCTTGTAAAACGTTTCCTGCCAGCAACAGATTCCAACTTATTTTTGAGTGCACAGGGTCTGGTGCCGCAACAGAGGCTGTAAAAGCATTTCTCTGATTTGATTTAGAGGCTGGGGAGGTTTTTTATCAATAGAAATACGTTATTTATCAAAGCAAAAGCAATCTTGTGCATTATTGGAATAAATTTCTGAGGTAAGCTGTGTGCCTGGACTCCAGTTCCTCTAGTGGTAGTATCCAGCTGTTCATCAAGAATTGGACCACAGATTCCTGGTGGAATTGAGTGAGGCCAGGTGTCACTTTCCATCCCTCAGTAACTCTACCAGAGTAGGTGGAATAACTTCAGGTGCCCATCAGCATGGGTAAAACAAAATTTTGACCCATATATCTTAAATCAGTGTAATTTTTGAACACTGTAGACCATTCTGTATGACCCACTGTGACCCATAGGAGGTAGGGTCCAGTACAAAATATTTTCCAGTCGTTAGTGGAAAAGGTGTGATACTTGATACTAAATGAACTTCTGTGAAAATACAAAGAAAAAAAACCTCATCAAACAGCAGAAAGACCACAGTGACCTAAATATAGTCTAAATACCTATTAAATACAATCTAAATTACCTAAATATAGTTTCTGAGCGTTATTTTACATAAGGTTCAGACTTACAATCTCTTTCAGTACCCTCTTCTAATGGAGTGGAAAAATCCAATGAAGGCATGAGAAGTATCAGAACAAGGATGGAGTTTTGATTGCATTAAAGCCAATAACAAGTCACTGACTACAAGGGGGTGAGGCCATCATCCATGGTGTGTTTTAAAAATCCTTATAGAAGGGAGATGGAAACATCCATTTTAACATATTTTGTTGTTTCTTTGGGTAGAATTCCTGGTTCAGAGTGCTAATTAAATCAGGATAAATTCAAGTTAATTGCATTGAAGTCTTTGGGATTTACTGCAAGTTTATATGCAGTGCCAGATCATTCTCTCTGCCTTAACTGAATACCTGAACATATGTTTAAATCTCTGAATTACAAAGCTAAATAGCATAAAATATATCATTTCCCTTTTTATGTAAGTGTGATCAATATAAACCTGCCTTAAAAATGCTTCTTACAAGAAATTATTTTGACTTAAGCACTTATAAATTTAATAGCTGCCTGGTACCTTCTCATCTATTACTCAAGAATATAAATTTCTGCAGTGATACACAATTTAAAAGCATTGCACCTTTCAAACCAAGTTTAATCCCAAAGAAAACATTAGAAAGTGTAATAGATTTATTTAACACATAGTTATATGCATGCATGCTGCTGATGGCCTGAACAACACCTACAACTTCAACCCATTTCAGAGACTTGGTGGCTTTTCCTCCTATAAGGTGCTTTAACTTTAAGAATTTTTTTTAGCCTGATAGTATTGTCCTACATAAGGTAATACCGCTCCTTTTTCTTCCTGAGTTTTGAAAATCTGTTACTCACCTGGATTATATTGAGGGAGAATCATTTGCTTCAGCACATTCTGCATTTATTTTGTGCACATTACCTGTAGGTACAACAGCAGTCAGATCTCACCACCCCGTATATTTAAGTACTATTAAGATTCAGGTATCTCTTCTGTTAAAGTTTTCTATTGTTTCAAAGAACTCTTTTGAATCTTTCAAAGTCTGTGGCTGTTTCAAGGTCGCTTCAGTAGTTTTCAAATATTTCTCCCCACAGGACTTTTTCAAAGAGCAATAGCTCAAAGCGGAACAGCTCTCTCCAGCTGGGCAGTTAGTTTTCAGCCTGCAAAATACGCCAGGATGTTGGCTACAAAAGTTGGTTGCAACATGTCAGACACTGTAGAACTGGTAGAATGTCTACAGAAGAAGCCTTACAGAGAACTTGTCGACCAGGACATTCAACCAGCAAGATACCACATAGCCTTTGGACCAGTAATCGACGGCGATGTGATACCAGACGACCCTCAGATCCTGATGGAACAAGGAGAATTCCTCAACTACGACATCATGCTGGGAGTTAACCAAGGGGAAGGGTTGAAGTTTGTTGAAAACATCGTGGATAGCGAAGATGGCATCTCAGCCAGTGATTTTGACTTTGCAGTTTCTAATTTTGTTGACAACTTATACGGATACCCCGAAGGCAAAGATATCTTGAGGGAAACTATTAAATTTATGTACACGGACTGGGCAGACCGGCACAACCCCGAGACCAGAAGGAAAACACTGCTGGCTTTGTTCACTGATCACCAGTGGGTTGCACCAGCAGTGGCCACAGCAGATCTTCACTCAAATTTTGGATCGCCTACGTATTTCTATGCCTTCTACCATCATTGCCAGACAGATCAGGTACCTGCATGGGCAGATGCAGCCCATGGAGATGAGGTTCCTTACGTACTAGGAATTCCCATGATTGGTCCTACTGAGTTATTTCCTTGTAATTTCTCCAAAAATGATGTCATGCTAAGTGCAGTGGTGATGACGTACTGGACAAACTTTGCAAAAACTGGGTGAGTACCAGATAATGAATGGTCTTGTATGCAAACTTTGGATGGAATAGTGCTTGCCATTGGTGATCTCCCTTGGGAATGCCTCTGTACTTGTAGGATGAATAAGAGATTAAGAGTTGAGTTGGATATTTATGTTTACTGTAATGTCCCTCAGCTCAGTTACATGTTTTAGGAAAAAGAGGGGAAAATATCTCTGCAGACTTTCTGCAAAGAAATTTTAAAATATACACAAAACTGATTAAAGAAACTCTGGAAAAGTGTAAAACTACGCATTTAAGATATGTGTACAATTAAAAACAACTATATTAGTACCTGCCTTTACTCCACCACTGATACTTCTGTCCCATGAGACAGAAAATTACATAAACATTGCATCAAATATAATACAGCTTATTTTAGTAGCATGTTTTGTCTAGAAGCCTTGCTTCTGATATGTGACTTTAAACTTGGAAAGTTTTGCCATTTTCATTAATTCTTTTTTTTCACTGGAGTGAAATACCTTTGTTACCTCTGATCACTTTTATTTTTGACTATGCATTGCACTGAGTTTTGCTCTGCCATGATCCTTCCTCTCTGGAAGGCCACAGATGATTCACAGGAACAGAAATGCAGACTTGTATGAATTCTGTGCTGCTGAAAACGAAAAGAAAATCTCAATGTTCTCTCACACTGGTCTCCCATAGACATTTGTCCACATCATCACACCCCAAGCAATCTTCCCTCAGCAGCACAAGATTTCATGTGAGAGCGACACCAACATTTTGGAGAACCAGGGAAGTCGCTGAAGTCTGTGGAAAAGAAGGGGTCATTTGCATAATGCTGTTTCTAATCAAGATTATTAAGGCCTCTAATTTTAGGGAATAGCACTCTGCTCCATGCAAAGGCAATCTTAAATGTTTAGTATAAAATCTTAATTATGTTAATTTTATAATTCCGTTTGAAATGCTTTGTAACATTGGAGATATCTTTTTCTTTCAGTGACCCAAATCAACCAGTGCCGCAAGACACAAAATTCATCCATACAAAACCAAATCGTTTTGAAGAAGTAGCATGGACCAGATATTCTCAGAAAGACCAGCTGTATCTTCACATTGGATTAAAACCACGAGTTAAAGAACACTATAGAGCCAATAAAGTGAACCTTTGGTTGGAGCTGGTACCTCATCTGCACAATCTTAACGACATTTCACAGTATACCTCTACCACAACTAAAGTGCCATCGACTGATAATACTTTCAGACCCACAAGGAAAAATTCTGTTTCAGTTACTTCAGCCTTTCCTACAGCCAAACAAGATGATCCCAAACAACAACCAAGCCCATTTTCAGTGGATCAAAGGGACTACTCAACAGAATTGAGCGTTACTATTGCGGTTGGCGCATCTTTGCTGTTCCTGAACATTTTGGCCTTCGCAGCGTTGTACTACAAAAAGGACAAGAGGAGACACGATGTTCACAGGAGGTGTAGCCCACAACGTACCACCACCAATGATCTCACCCATGCACAAGAAGAGGAGATAATGTCCCTCCAAATGAAGCACACTGACTTGGATCATGAATGTGAGTCCATCCATCCACATGAGGTGGTTCTTAGGACCGCCTGTCCCCCAGACTACACGCTAGCTATGAGAAGGTCTCCTGATGATATCCCCTTAATGACACCCAACACCATCACAATGATCCCCAACACTATACCAGGGATTCAGCCCCTACACACATTCAACACATTTACTGGAGGACAGAACAATACTCTGCCCCATCCTCATCCCCACCCCCATTCACACTCAACAACCAGGGTATAGCCAGACAAGATGAAACAAACTTTATTTTTTGATGGATTACAGTAGGTGATATTACTGAAGATTACTTGGCTTTCAACCTACAAGACTCTTACTATTTAAATATGGAGGAATATTATGTGAATATACATATCAAGAACATTTGGGGTTTTGAAAAAAAATGAATTGTACATATATCAAATGAACTTAAGAAACAAACAAAACAAACAAAAAAAAGAAACAAAAAACCCAACTGTTTCCAATTGCTTGAAGCAGTTGTCCTGAATGATACTTTTTCATTCACATTCAAGTATTAATTTTTTGAAGATTTAAGTTACATAATGGAATTAGGCATGTGCAACACAAACAGGAAAGAACTATGACTGAAAATTTTAAAAACCTATAAATATGCACAAGGGACACACTAATGGAATGTCAGATAATTTTCACCAATTTTTATTTGGACCTGTTTTCTTGTGTAGACCATATTTACATATTTGAATAAGTACACAAAGCACCAATGCTGTTAAGGCCTTAGAAAGGGGCTCATGCTGAAATCTGCCAGTCAGAGAAGTTTTACAGCCTGGCAGGTACAACATTATCACATAAGTGCTGTCAGTATAAAAGTTGTGGGAATAAAGGAAACTGGATATTTTTAGCACGATGTGCATGATAATTTATATGCTTGGTGGCTGTGCTGCTGATTAAGCCGTAATTAAAATTCTTCTCATCCCATTGGAGTTTTTAATAGAAGCTTTCTCCATCAATTGGCAAAACCTAAAGAAGTTTTTAAAGGGGCAAAAGTAATTACAGTAAAATAGTTCATGGTAGCTTCTGAAAGGGAAGGGATTGCACCAATTCTTAAAGGTATTTTTGGCATTCTAGGTATACAGTGGTGGACCCTCACTGATATGAATCCCAGATAAAAAAATGTATATTAATAATGTTCTTCTTCTGTTCCACCTAAATAATTTATAACTTTGAAATAACTATAACTTTAATGGAATCTCCTTTGATGAAGGATTTATAATTTGCTGTGATTTAGTTACAAAATATTTAGTTCAAATTGATAAGGTAAAGTGTGTCCAAAATTTTAATTGCAATGACATTTTGCCATTTAAAAATGCCCCAATACTACTGCTCTGATTACACCTTTCAGTTTATTGTTTCAGATCATGTTGCATGTTACAAAGTTTTCTTATAATACTTTAATATAATGTTAATTCCCTTTTTGCTATACATTAGCTTTGTCATTCCAATGAATTCTCTAGACCAGATGGTAAGAGTGTAGAAAAAGAGGGTATATGAGAATGGGGAGAGAGCCAACAACTGGAAATTTAAAAATCTGGATACTACATATGTTTGTGTGATTTGAAGTGAATGTTCTAAATCATGAGAAATTTTTCATTCCCCTGTTGCTTTCCAGTAATTCTGTACCATGGTCCTTTCAAAACGTTTGTATATGTAATCAGATGTACATTTATATAAAAGAAATAATTGAGATGGACTTAAGAGCACATCCCTGATAAATACTTTCTCTCTTACCTGTACTATATTTCTATTAGACTAAAGTTATGTGATTTTTTTTTACATTTTTTCAAATTACTAGCAATTTTGATAGTTTGTAAGATAATGCGAAGAACTTTCTCTGACAAACTAACTGCAGTAACAGAAACATTTCTTTTCAGTTACTCTTTTTCAAGAATGAAAGCTTATTACACACAAAAATTGTATACTACTTGATGGAAAATTACTTTGTATTTCTTGGCCATATTACTGGTCACTGAGTGAAATAAAGATAATCTGGATAACGAATATTATTCCAATGTTAAGAGACCTGATCTTTGCTCATTAAAGAGCTAAAATGTTTATTGCTGTTTTGTCATTTTTTAATGAAGTAATGGTAACTGTCTCAAATAAAGAGTAATATCTTAAGGCCATTCTGGTTTTTGAAGACATGAGTGTGCCTTCTACAATTAATAAAACTGCATATTTATGGGCCAGCCCCACCACAGACTTTTCTTGCAGAAATATTGACATCGTGATTGTCATCACACATAAATCTCCTCCAGATTTCAGGAATGAGTTAAAAATGCAATATCGACACCAAAAAAAGCAAGGAACAGGCCTAATTGAAATAAATCTGCAGTATTCCATGATGGGAAAAAAAGAATCCCCTGGGTTTTATTGGGTGATTGAACTTTTATCATAAAAGATTGCTGGGAAGTTTAAAGCATGTTTGTTACACCGAGCATAGACATTAGAAATTAAGCTGAAACCAAAATAAAGTACTGCAATTTCAGTTATTTTACTTACCTATTTAATAAAAAATAAAAAAAAAGAAAACTATGTACTTACTTAGTACTTGTTGCAGTCCCCAGTTTTAAATTAAGGTCTTTTTGTAGAAGCATAAAAAATAGTCTTCAAAATCCAGGGCGGTCTGTGTGCAATTTCTGCCTGATGTGGTTGTGCTTTTAGACTGTGACCTGCCAATGTAAACCAATAAAAAGAATTGTCTGCCATCTGATAATTATTGTTTAATAAGAAGATTGTATTTTGCTATGTTGATGAAACAAAACAAAAAAAAAAAAAACCACAAAAATATTGATGGCCATAAAACAAGATATTAATGAAATATGATTTTATGTGCTTTTCTTCACTTTATCAAAACCAAAATAACTTTCTACTCTAGTTTATTTGTGGCCATATATCTATATATCTCTATATATACAGTATCTGGTAATTGTTTACTTTTATTAGTTAAAAAATAAATGATTTAGGTAAACCAAGCATGACACTACACTTTATTTCTGTCAGCCAATAGTATTTAAAATGTGAAAGATGAAGGCAACAACACAAATTTTGTCACTCCTGTTTGGAAAAAAAAAAAAAAAAAGTCCATTCCTGTGGTGCAGATACTGTGAATGATATTTTAGTGGCTATTTTATTCTGACATTGCAGCAGCTGGCTTTCCAAAAGTAAGATGGTGTCCCAGGTTTTAACACAACATTAAGAAAGAGCAAGAGATGTTTTAAAGCTGAAATGAAAATATAAGAAATGGTTTTGGAATATCTTCGTGTGCTTCATGGAATATAAGTTTGTTATTTTCAAAATATTTTATCTATTTGATTTGTTTTTCATGGTAGCCTACACAAAAGCAAAACTGAGTGTGATATTTAATTTCTTGTATCATCCTTGGATCAGATTTCCAATAAAATTAGGATATCAGTCAGTCTTTGGAAGTTCAGTAAAAATATAAAGAGCCTGCATTTATTGATTTCACACTTTTGTAAATATGTTTGCAGACCTTTTTAAGAAAATGTATTCTACCATTTTGAGAGGAAAAAAAAAATAACAATGGAATCATTGTCTCGTTTACCTATTAAAATTACAGGCAATATAATGTGCTGTGCTGACATTTCTAGGAGAAATAAAACCGATAAAAACCGCATTTTGCTCAATGGTATCTGAGTTGGTTATACTTGGTATTCTCCACCCACAGAAGACTTGCAAGGCATGGATGAACTTCCTGGATAAAATCCTCCATAGGAAAATGCATTCTTTATTTTTGTTGTCTGTGCTAAACAAGGATTCCCGTGTCACAGGTCTTTAATTATGGGATGTTTTTGTTATTGAAACACCCTGAAAAGTGGATGAATAGAGGTCTAACAAATAAACACGTTGCAGTTTTAAAGACACCACTGCATGGAAGATGCTGAGATTTCTGTTGCCAACTTCACTGGGAGATGAAACAGCTGACTTCATAGGAAGCTGTCAAACATCATGGCATTCCTTTGATGTTTGGAAGTTGTTGCTTTTTCCCTGTGATGTTAGTTTAAAATATTGGCCTTTCCCCCCCACCTTTTTTTCTAGTAATGAAGAGTTACAGATGGTCGCTTTTTAATGTAAGCGAACATTAGATAATTTAATTATTATTGTGAAAATGTGCTTTCAAATAAATTAGATTAATGGGAAATTCCCTTCAGAGTTTTTGTTATTTTTCATTCAAAGCTCTTGTCAAAATATCCATTGCAGCAGTCCTGCCTTTTTTTTTTCCAGTCTGCATGCTAAGGGATTTTCTCCAAATAACATTAAAAATCTCTTTTTCTCTTTGAAAAAATAAAACTATAAGAATAAGATGCCCTCCTGAGGCCTCCAAGTAAATATGAACAATTTGAAACATGGCAAATGGGCTTTTACTCTAAACATTCTAATTTGATTCCATTCTGGCACATCAATACATTTGTATGCAGACCAGAAATCAGCAGCATTTGATAAGGTGTTGAAGAGAACTTTGCAGCAGAATCAATGAGTTCATCACCAGCCATGCACAAAGTCCCTTTTCTCTTAGGTTCTGTTCATGCCATTGTATAATTAATTTCTTATATACAGGTTCAGTAAAATCTTGACTTTGTGAAGTGGGAAATTGTTAGAACAAGGTAATGAACTTTATCTGGCGGAAAATGCTTAGAAAAAAACCTGTTGGGAGTCACCTAGGAGGTGTAGGTTTTTATATGCAACCTGGCTTCGTTCCTTTTTGTTGATATTATAATTCTCAGTAATTTGTACACCTGGGAAATTGTCATTTCTGTAATAAGCTTTAGTTTCAAGAAAGAATTTAAGTATTGTATGTAAATCGTGGATTAAAACCTGAATTTTGTGTCCCTTGCTACTGGGATGAATGAAAATCCTCATAGAAGTGCAACAAATCTGTACAAGCAAATTTTATACAGTCTCATGAAATTTATTTTCTTTCCATTTGAAGATAAAAGTACCATCACAGCAGTAGAAGCCGTGTATTTGTCACAGAAAATGCCTTCCTGTGTGTATATGCATCTCTGCCTCCACACGCATACCCACACGCAGCCAATAAAGGAGATTTCAAAACATGTGACTAACCAGGGAATTTTACCTTTTTGCACCATTCAGAGGCGTGGAGGTGACGCCTGCACCTCATTCTGCATTCTCCACTGTCACTGAGCAGCTGATAAGATGATGACAGCTTTTTTAGCTCCAGCTGAATTAGCATTTACCGTGGGACCACTGGAATCAATGGAGCCCTGACAATTTACACCAGCTATCGATCTGCTTCCGGACCTCTAATGTTCATCATGGCTCATCTCACCATCCAATTTTGCATATCATCTCATGCACATGAACACCCACTCACAGAAATTATTACAAGTGTAACTATCCTGATTTATGAGCACTACCAGGCTTTAAAACGTGCTTTACATTATGCTTATGGATATTTGCATGGAAGGCCAAAATTCAGGGAAAATAAAAGTCTTCTATATAAAAAAAAAAAATCCCTGGAAATTACATTGATGCACAGAAAAGATTTGTACCAGAGTTTGCAGCCTTAGCACGCTGCAGTAATTTTTAGGTTAAAATCTATATAGAAAGGAACATTTCGTTCTCCCTGATCCTCAAATCTATATGTTGACCTGTATGTCAAAGGCACAATGACACTTTACAGCAGTTGGAAGTCTGCTCTGTTCTGCTCCATTCTGGAAGGGAAGGGACAGACAACTGGGCCACATGTTGCTATAAATTCAGGCCAGAAATAGCTGGATTTTCTGTGTCATCTGAAATTTCCCCTCTCGATGTCAGCAAGGCCAGGCAACAGCATCTGTAAGCTGAGCTTTATAATGACACCATTTTAAAAAAGTGGAGTTTTTAAGTCCATGGGGCTACCCAGGCTTTTTGCTTTCCAGCTATAAGAGCCAGTAACTTTTTTTCAGGTGGAAGTTGATACCACTGGCACTCAGACGTGATAATACCAGAGCTCAGTTAACAAGAGGTTGGTGAAAGACTCTATGAGCTGATAACACTTCAATTGCATTATAAAATATACAAAGAAAAGGAATAAAAATTCATCTAGTGATTTTGTTCAGTTAACTAAGGAAGTCAGGGAGCCTGACTGAATCTCCTGGGTGTGAAGGATAGAAAAGGAAATCCTGAGACTGCAAAGCAGTTGTGGACCAGACCTGGTGCAATACACTTGATTTATACACTTGATAAATTTTCCCTGGAATAAAATGAGGAGTGGGGTAGAACCCTGTGGCAGGAGACAGTTTGGGAGGGTGAGGTGTACAGGGTACCTGTTTCATCCAGTGGTTTGTAGAAACAACCTCAGCAGTAATTTTAAGCAATTAAGATTATATGAAAGGTTCTAGAAATAATCCAAGGTTCATCTGACACCAAATGCATTTTCAGAAAAAGCTGTGCAATATTTCACTGATTGATGACAAATGTATGGTTGTACAGTGTTGGTTTTCCTACTTTGCATAAGGTTACTTCTGTGTAGTGGTGATATTCAGCTGAACTAATGAATAAATTTTCCTCTTACTTGCATGGAGGTAAGTCTAGAGCAATTTCATGAAAGTGGAAAGTGGGACCTTCACTATGGTAAATAACACCCAAAACCAATTATTCTTGGTCAGCTAGTAGAGATCCCCTGGTTCAATCATGTGCTGATCTTTTCTTTAAGATCCATCCATTTGCCATAAATATATTTTTCTCCCCCCAGTTATTAACTGGAATAAGTGTACCCTGCTCTCCACAGAAGATAACAGGAACCATTGGTTTCCTCTCGCAAATCATGACTTCAGTGTACAAATCAGAAAATGTAATAGAAGAAAAATAACAAGCTAGGGTTTGGGGTTTGGGATTTGGTTTTTGGGTCCGTTTTGTTTTGGTTTTTTTTCTGATAGGCTTTTTTGAGTATCTTGATTCTCTGAAGGATGACCAGAGGCCAGCAAAGGCTACAACCTTAATTGCAGCCAGGAACTTTTTTGGACAATTTCCTTTTGTCTTGTCCAGGAGGAAAGGGCAGGGTTAAATTCATGAAAAGAGACTTCTCTGGAAAAGCACTCCCAGCTGTAGTTCTGAGATACACCATGGAAACACGAAAACACTCAAAAATTTTGGTGTGTTTGACAGAAGAAGAAACATTTGTGAAATTTAATAAAATACTGGTAACACATTTATCTGAGATTTTTTTTTTTCTCAACAAGTAATCTTTCATCAATACAGTTTATCTTCAATCTAAAAGTGCTAGTTGGTTACTAGAATTAAGACTGTATTGTAACACTGCATGTGAATTCCCCTTTGTCTCATACTTGTCCTGGCTCCATTCTACAATTCAATTTAGGGATTTTATTTTAAAACTAGAACTGTTTTCTCGAGTTGTTGCAGTATGGATTATTGCTAGGTGCAGTTTGCTGTCTCTAATTAATTCATCATTTACTTAAATGTCATAATCCCTTCATTTATGAATTTATTTTTCTTGCTTCCTTACAGGTTTTGTCAGGTTTTTTAAAATTGTTCCTGGTGTGATAAGTGCAATTCTGTTCTTCGTTCCCTCTCGCATCCCTGCTACTGTCTCTCACAAATGCAAATATTTTAAATAATTTAAATCGCTGTTTTCTTCACTTAATTTTATCAGTGTTCTTGTTCCTTCAGGTGGGAATTTTGCTTAAATTGTTTTTCTTGTAAAAAGGATATTAGTTTATGAACTTCCAGCTACAATAATTGCTATTCAGGGTGGGAATGGAATTCTAGATGCTCTGGTGTCTCCAGCATCCAGTATGGGCAAGGCCAGACTCTCGTGAGTAGGTACAAGAATGCCTTCAGTCAATCATGACAAATATGTGCCAGGGAGTTCACAGCCACCACTGAATTATCCACCACACACAGATGGTAATTTTTCCCTTTGAAAGATGCCAGAGGTGCAATTTCACAGGGAACCTCGAGCTAGGGCAAGTGTGTGCCTCCAGACGTGAGTAGAGACTCGTAAACTCTACTGCTTGCTAGATTAAGAAGCTTAAAAATGTACACCTTCTAGCTCATGGCCATTCTGCAGATGAGTGCTGCTGTATTTTTGTGGCTGTGCAGGCACTCAGACCTTTGTTCTGAAGTGGGTTTTGTTGCAGTGCCTGTCTCTGTGCTACAGCTGTTCCACAGAGCTCAGCCCCTGCAGGAAACAGCCAAACTTCTGCTGCCTGCACCTGAGAAAGAGGAGCCCCTCTCCTTGCAGGAGGAATGAAATACAGATGGGCAGCATCAAACCAAATTTTCTGCTTATTTTAAACTTGAAACAGCCCTTTGCTTCCCTTTAGGGAGCAGGAGGCTTGAAGGTTTGGGTATGATTGTGGGAGGTGTTTCTGCTGTAGGTCTGTGCTGGATGTTGAAGGTTATCAGCATGAAATTCTTCCTTCCTAAATTTAACCACCAGCATCAGGTGCCTAGTGTAGGAATTACAAAATTGGATAAATCATAATCTACTGGTTATCTGCTTTTCCTTGTTGCCTACAAGAGAACCAAAAGGAGGTGAACAAATTTACTATCCTTTCTGTCTTTCAGGTACACTTAACTGTGAAAGCCTGACACAAGCAGTTATTCATACATATACATACATACATATACATATAGGTATTATTGACCATAATTATTCTTTTTAGTTGCATAGATCAGAATGCCAACTTTTCACAGCCGGTTTTTATTTTATTACGATGTGCCTCAGGCTGAGGAAGTAAGACCAGCAGTGATCAGAACTGAAGGCAGCATGAAGTAAAGAAAAATCCTCACTTAAAAGACTTCATAGTGTAGAAACTTTACAATAGCAAGAATAGCTAAGATTGGAGGGAGCTGCACAAAGCTTCTATAGCACGGAATGCATTTCAGAGTGGATTCTGCCTTGGGATGCTTAGATGGGCTGGAAATGTTCTTTTCTTCCATCTTTATAAATAGCTCCAAAATTAGATAGATGCATCCAAGATCAGGCACAGTGATGAGGTTTACAACAATTGCCAGTTCCATAATGCTTCATTCCCTGTGATACTGCTTTGTGAGGGGTAAGTCCCATCAGGAGTGAGTTAGCAAAGTGGAAATGCAGAACAGAGAAATGCTGTAGGGGAGAGAAAGCAGGGAAGAAGAGCTGGAGGAAAAACACTGGCCCAGAGGAGTGAATTTTGGAGATCAAACCACTACTGAGCAGTCTGGCACACCAGCAGAAATGGGGCTTCTTGTAGCACTTGGTGAGACTGCTGTGTTTTGCCAGTTTGAGCTTCTTTGATCAAATGGGCTGATTCTCCTCAGAAGTTAGCGTGGGTTTAGACACATTTAACACACAATAGCTGTACTTAACAAAAAAGACTGGCTGTCTGTTCTGGTGCAAGGGAGTCCCTGTTTTATGCAGTCAGACATTCCACTTTCTCCTAGTTTTGAGTGTGTTTGCAGGCTTCAAACCTTTGTCTAAGGACTCCCAGAGATGATAGGAACAGCAAGAGTTCACATGTGAAAAGGATGAGAGTTGTATTTTCAAAAACTGCCCCAAAGCACAGGGGGTTTTATTAGCTGTAAGCAGCATAATAAATTATTTCTGTCATCTTAGCAGCCTCTGGTTACACTGTCACAGTGAGTGGCACTATTTTAACCTGTGCTGAGCATGAAGATATACAATAGCTGCATTGATGTCAAGCACTTGCAGAAGGGTTTACATGAGTATTTTTAGACTTCTGTGTGGTCTCTGACATCTGCTTGACAAGCACTTAAGACCACAAGATTTATAAAAGCATACTTCAGAGCAATACTACAAATAAATCACTGTAAACTTATTTTACTGGAGAGAGAACTGACTGTCCTGTAAATCATTAGTGTTATTGAGAGAGCTATGCAGAATATGGTCACTTATGTCTTGGGAGAGGAGCTCCACGAATGCCTTGGCTGCATTTGTTCAAACCTCTGAACCTCATGCTGCGTGCTGCAATCAGATTAACTGAAAAGCCAAAAACAAACAGAACAAAACACATAAAGCTGATAGCAATATTTGCCACATGCTGAAGTCAAAGAGGTGTAAATCCTGACAGATATTGATGGTTTCATTGCTTATGAAGCTACTAAACATTATCCATTTAGAGGGGAGATCAATAGGAAGAGCACCAGCTGAAGAGGACTACCTGTGGTGCAATCAGCACCAAGTGCATGTCCATCCTGTTGATCTGCAAGGCTTCTGTAAAGCTGCTTTCTCAAGTTAGAAGTCAAAGTTAGAAAATAATGAATTTCAGATACCAGCTGTGAGTATTCCTTGGACTCCCTGATTTCAAGATCTTCACAAAAACTCATTTATTTGAATTATTTGCCAAGAAGTTGCCGTCTCATTAATGCAGATACTGGGCAGAGCAGCCTTTGCTTTACAGTGGAGGTGTTTGGGTTGGTATGATTAAATGTGATTCACATCTGATCAGCAGAAAATAACCTTTTTTGAAACTGTGACCATTACCTTTGTGTCCTTACCTTCAGCCCTGCATTCTGTGTGGCATTTTCTGGGGAGGAGAGCAAAGGAGCTTGTGCAGAGCACTTACCTGGATATCAGCTGTCTGACTTTCACAAAGTTAATGAAGAGCACTTCTGGGAACTGGGAGATGTCTTGTCTTTCATCCTTGACAACAGGAATTTCCCTGCTGGCATTCAGACAGCTTCTGCAATTTGATTTGCATTAATATCTACTCTCTTTTCCATCTTCATTCTTATAGGTACATGCTAATGAAACAAGAAATCTTGAACGTTCTTGTTCAACTTTTGAGTGTAAAAATGTCTTTGCCTGGCTGATGTTAGTGACACACAACCCTGGGATGTTTTGAGGCTGTTGCACAGGTACAGTCCAGCCTGGTGATTGGAATGAAACAACTCTCTACAAGCATTGTGACAGTGTAAAAAAAAACATCCAGCTTTAGACCACAAACACTGCAGCTCCCATAGCTCTTCCAGCTGTCTGGGCAGTGCAAAAGTCTCATTGGAAAACCAAGAAAGGTTATCAAAGGCAGCACTGGCACTGGAAAGCACCTCTGTGCAGGCTGGTGAGGATAGGTGGTTGCAGCCTTCCACAGGGAATTCACAGGCATCAGACTGAAACACAGCAGAAGGGAGCAACCAGAGAGCTTATTTCAGGTTTTTATCACTGATGTGATGGTAATTTGTGGTCTGGTGTGCAAAGGAAATAGAAACAGCAAATTAAATCTTGGAAAAAGATCTTAAGAAAAAAAAAAGCAAATATTTTCTGAGCTTAAAATTTTAACCCAAACTGTTGGCTTGCTGGTGACCTTAACTCTCACAGCTGTTACCTCACAGCAGACCTTCTGTGGTTTTGCTGCACACTAGGTGGCTAAACAGTTAGCTGACAGTGGCTAAAACTTTCAGCTGTTTTGTTTCCAAAGCAGAGCAGATCTGCAGCTCCATAATTTCTGTGATCTGTCCACAATCCCTCAGGTAGGTGCTGAGTTTATTTTTTCATGGTTGTTCATCCTGAGTCTGTGTTGCCATGGTCAGAACCTCATTGTGGGTGGTGAAAACTGATCATACTATAAGGAGCTGAACTTTGAATTTGCAGACTGCAAACCTTTGACACCCTGCCTAGCAAGCTATGTAGGATAGGCTGCATTTTCCCCATAATGTGAAGCTATTTTTAAGATGGGATCAACAATAGATAGTTGCATAGAAGAAAGAAAAGCCTCAGTAAAAATCTAAGAGAAAGAAGTGCTATAATAATTTTACCAATAATTGATTTCTTGGTTTAGAAAAGAAAAATAAAAATAATTGTTCGTATTTTCTTTGGTGAAATTTAGTAATAGCTTCTAGCAATATATAGAAAAATAGCCCGTATTTTTCAAAATTTGTCCAAAACTACATTGCAATTATTATTCTGAACAAACTAATTATTTCATGTGTTTCACAAACAAAATGGAAAGAACAGCAATAAACCATCATGATTTCTAACCTGCACTGAGCATTTACCCCAAGCAAGCCTGAGATGCCTACCCACAAGATAAATCCTCCAGCAGCTACGAGCTCGTTCAGCTGCAGCACGAGCAAGCAGCAGCCTCAGAGCTGCTCTGGGTCAAACTGGCAGTGAGGCATCACATTCCAAAATCTGCAGTCTCTGCCCCGTGGTGGTGCCTGTGAATGAGGCAGCAGAGGCAAGAGGACAGTGGTACTGGACCTTTTTCATCTCCATTCCATGGCAGATGAGGAACAGGAAGGTACAAACACATTTTGTTACTATCAGCAGCCCCACTCCAGCTCCTTTCCATGCAGTCCCTCTCACTGATCTTGGACAGATCTGTAACAGCATGAGCTCGTGCCCCATTAGACAAGAGTTAAAACCTGCAATTAAAAATACTAACATTTAATTTCAGAAAGTGGAGGCAGGCCAGAATAACCCAGAGCAGACAGCAGGGTCAACAGCAGGCAGGGTCTGTAAATTGACTCTGTCTGGCGTGAGCAAACTTAGGTAAGTGCTGATTAGGCAGGTCTTGTAATGTGCCTTTTGTGGAAACAAATTCAAGCTGCAGCCTTCCGTACACAGCACAGCTGATGATGGGTTGTTACTTAAAGGTCTGGGAAAGCAGCTTTCAGATCCTGAGCTTGTCAGAAAAAACAGCAGGAGGGTGCAGGAATAATGAAAACAAATGTACACTGAGAACTGGGTAGGTAATACAGGTGCAGAAGTCAACAGTGTGATGTGCCCTGAAAGGTATCACAGGAAACTGCAAAGTCAAAGCTGACCCAGGACACCCAAACAGCTTCCTTCCATTCAGTGCTTGCTGTGCTTAGGTCCTGTCAGGGCAAACAGCATCACTCATGCTTTTCTTCCCCTGTGCAGGGGGGCACAGCTTTAAGATGCTTCCTCTCCTTGGAGAAAGAGGCTGCAAAATTGCCCTGGCAGGGGGAGCTGGTTGGAGGGGGGAGGAAAAGCAACAGTGGTGCTGTTGTCGTGGGGAGAGCCTGCAGTCCATTGACAAATGGCACCAACAGAGCTGATCTGCATCACAGATAGATGGTGGTGGGTGTTCAGGCTATTCCTGTAAGCACTAATGACCACAAAAGATTTTCTTTTTATTCAGTATGAAGAAGGTTTTCAGACAGCACTTAATGATTCACTTCCCTTACAAATGAATAGTGGAAAACATCCTTTAATCAACAAAACCCTCTCATTGCTGTTGATAACAGGTTTTTTTGCAGGTGTTTAAAAAAAGTCTCATTTCCAGCTGTCTCATATGCACAATTCTCAAAATAGCTGAGAATTTGGAAGCTATTTTATGGATTTTTAGGTTTTAAAGAACTTTCTTACTGGGAGTGTGAGACCAAGCTCATGAGCAGTAAGAATAATTCTTATTGTTGTTATTTAATTTCTGGTAGTAGGTACTAATTTTACCAAAAAAAATCCCAAGAACTGTAGAAAACTACTGTAATTATTACTTGACCTACTCTGCGAAAAGCAGCTGCTGTAATTTTACATGCAACTCCAGCAGCAGCTGTTTATCTAATGAGCTTTGGAAGACCAGCTCTCCCAGCCTGACAGCTCCAAGAAATACAGAAGCATGGCAAGAAGTGGCATTGATGTTTTAATAAGTGACATCCTTTCCTCTGAGTCTGCATGAATGAAATGCATTGGAAAAGTGGTGAAGGCACTGGGAGACACCACCTTTAATTAAAGCTCAAAGCCAGCACCTATGTTTGTGCTAAGAGTGAGAGACTCTCAGTGCACAGATGATAAATAAGTGTATGTGGTCACAGACTGTAAAGAATCTACAAAAGACAAAGGCATTTTGTGGAAAGAGAGAGTAATTTTGGGTCTTTGCAGTATGTGTGTGCTGAATAAATGCTATTGGATATTTCTGCTTTGCATAAGGTAGGTCTAAACAGAGTATTTCAGATCCCTTGAACAGGAGGCCTGTGGTGGCCCTGGACCTTCGTTCAGGAGTTCTCTGTGAGTCCAAGTGATGCTGCTGCTCCAGTCTAGTGCAGGGTAAGGCTCCTGTCCTTAGAGCATTGTGCCAAAATGTCCTGCTGTTGTCACCTTTGTGGTTCAGCCTCTAGCCAAGCTGTCACTTAAGTGGTCTCAGTGTCTTGTTGTCAACAGCTGAACCCTAGAAAAATGTTCATATCCAGGTTTGGACAAGGAGGAATCACAAATTGGAATTAAAGCTGCGTTTCCCCGCTTGGCTTTGTTCTGATCCACAACCACTCTCAGAGCATAGTTAAAAATAAAATGACCTCTTTCTTTTCCTTGCTGCTGTCATGATTGTCATTCCCCAGCAGATGCCCTAACTTCCCACTGTGCCCCACTGGCTCTGCTGCCCCTGTTGTCTCTCAGTCCAAAGAGTTTCTGAACAAGAGACAGGCTTTTATGGAGCCTGGCAAAGCTTCAGAAGGGAAAAGGAAAAATCAATACGGCTTCAAAGCAAAGTCTTTGCTTCAGTGAATATGACATTTGCCCTTTCTTCACTAGTGGGAAAAACAACAAGGACACTTACACCAGCAATGGAAATAGAATGAACAACAACATAGAGACCTTCCAGGTTTGACTTGTAAAGGGAAATAACTTTATAGTCATTGTCCCTATTTGGTGACATCAAAAGCAGGTGTAGGGTGTTAGGCGGTGCAGCCTGGGAATGAAGTGGAAAGTAACACAAAGTCAAAGAGAAGAGCTGAAGGAATTTGGAACAGGAGATAATGGACTCTGCTGAAGAAATGGGAAGAAAAGACACGACACAAAGGTCAGGTCCATAGTGGCACAATCAAATCTGTTATAAAATGTCACCTGCAAAGGTGGGCCATAACAGTAAAAGGACCTTCCAATAAGTTTTACACCATTTGACAGCTCTGCAGCAACTGAAAATGGTGACAGACCCTCACACTTTGGTAATTAACAGATTCTCGGTAGACCTGACCAGGCCAGAAATTTTCTAAGAGAAGCTGAAAATGCCAATTAAGGAAATTAATGTTTCTGCAAAATCAAAACAACTCTAAGTCGCTCACTGATGTTTTTGGAGGTTTTGCAAAAATGTAAACTGAATGTAACCCTTACAAGTCTGCTTCAATTATTTTTCATACCCAAATTTTTATAATTTGTTTCCAATTCCTTTTGTTTCAAAACTATATGCTTGTTCCAAGTTTTTAATTACATTCTCTTCTGACTATGCAACTTCTTAGCTGGTTTTCCAAGCTGTTTTTCTCTGATGTTTTTATTTCTGTGTCATTCTTTATATGTAACTTTGTGGACCTCTTTCTTTTGGAATACAATACATTGTTTTGATAGACTTTGTGTAATTGTTTGAAAACAGCCTTTTGCAAAGGAAGTATTTTCCTTAAGTGAAGTTCTGCCTTCAGCTGCAGCTGCCACAGGCTTTGCTGGAGTTTCTGGCCTGTGCAGGGGATAATTTGCAGGACCTGCTTTCCCCTGCTGAGGGATCCTGGGTCAGCTGCAGTCATGTCACGGAGCAGGCTCCATCCCTGGTGAAGCAAGGAGCAGGATTTCTGAGGAGCACACGAGTAGTGTGGCAGGACAGCCATGTACTCATGCTCTGACCCCTGTACTTGTGCTGGGTGAGAGTTCTGCAGCTACAAGAATCAATGAAAATGCATTGATTTCTCCACACCATCGTAAAGCTTGTCTACTCCTATCTCAGTTTGCAAGCTGAGAAAGGAGACTGTAAAACTACCATTGTCTTACACTTTTTCTCCTTTTTCTTTCCCTATTCCATGCTTGCACAGGAGACCAAGATTTGGGTCTGACAGAGCCACCTGGTAAATGCATCACAGCAGCCAAATCTGTTAACAGTCAAGTTGTGAAAATAGCTGCTTTTGAAGCTTTCTAAGGAAGGAGAAGTGCAGAGTGGGATTGCCCAAAAGGCAAAAGTTGAGTGACTTTTTTTTGGCTTTACTCATCTCTCTATAAGCAACAGCAGTCAAGGAGATGTAATGTGAGTGAATAGGTCAGTGCACCTCTGGATAGTCCAGATTCACATAAAGTTGCTTTTTCAGAGTAATTTCAGCTCCCTTTGCAGTTCTACAAAGAAGATAGGTAGCCCTCATTCATCTGAAGGACATGGGAATGTTCACAACTGCTAAAAACTGTCTCAGTGGTAAAAAATGAAATGTATTTTCAATAGTATTTATTTTCACAGAAACTGTGACTAAAGCCATGCCTGTCAAAAAGTGAGTGGGCAGGTATCTACTCCTGGTGCTCACACAGACTGGTTGGGCAGTTTGGCTTTTGACACCCAGCTGTTCCAACTGAGAAAATCCCCAGCTGCACCAATTTTTATAAAAAAAGGTGCAGTTTGTCAGGTAAAACTGTAATGGCTGGTAGGTAGGTGTAAGTACTGATCAAATTACCAACTACATACCAGTTATTATCAATATTGAAATATACATTGAAATAGTGTGTTATTTAAGGCATAAAATTTGAGTAGCTATTGCTTTCTGCCCCACTGAAAGAGTGAGGCAGACCCAGTGAAAAACAAAAGAATGCCTTGTGATTTATCTGCTGTAAGACTGTGACTTTCCCTGGCCTCACAGTTTCAATAATTCACATATTTCTTAGATTCACACTGCTGGGGCTGTTGCATGCAGGGTGTTGAGCCACATTCATGCAGAGCAGTGAGAGCAGGGTCTGCAGCTGAGGACACACACAGGGAGAGGGGAGAGCCCCTCTGTGGGCAGCTGGGAACAGCAGCGCTGGGGTCCCCAGCCAGGTGTCCTCTGGGCTGTCTCTCCTGTGCAGCAGCGGTGAGGATGAAGAGAAAGATGATGATTTTTCTTGCATGCTTTCCCACAATTTATTATATGCTTTTTTTTCCAGTGGGACTAACCCAAACTCCCTCTTGGATGCTCCTTTTTGTGGCCTGATAGCAGCTGAGCATGGTAATTAGAGAAACTGTTGCACATTGGCCATTAACCTCCTGTGCACGTGTTAGTACTAATATTTCAGTATTTAAAACACTAATAGTGTAGAGTACACAAACACTGCTTTGTTGTTTCAGTTGTCTCCGACACAAACTAGCACCTATAAAACGAGGTATGAAAAGGTTGGGGGAAAGGGCTGGTTTTCACACCAGTGGTAATGGCCTCCCATGAGAACCTGCCATATAAAATTACTGGGGTTTGCAGGTGCACGGCCAAGGGAACAATAAACAAAGCTGAGAGAACAACAACGCTAAGGCTGCCTCGGCAGCTGCTGTGAAAGAGTCCAGAGCTGCAAAAGCTGCAAAGAGCAGCCCCTCAGCACTGGGCTGCTCAGGCACTGGGGCACCTGAGGCACGGCACACCAGGCCAAACCCAGCTTCAGCACAAGCTAATGGGATGCTGCAGTGCTCAGTGTCTCATCTTGGCTTCAGATGTGAGCCCTAGCCTTGCAATAAAGTAGAACATAACCTTTGCATGAAAATATACATGTGAGCCAAGCTACACTTTGGGGTTCATTTTAGAATGGTTGTTTATTCAAAGAGTGCAATCCTTCCTAAATAAACAAACCCAAACTCACATCTCTCCCCTCCCTGTAGCCCACAGATCACAAACTGAGTCATGCTGAAGTACAGAAAATAAGCCAAATCAAGCTGGTAAAATGGCCCAGATTGGAGAATGAAGGTCTCTAAATTAAGAGTGCTCTGCTGCAGACCCCCAGGCTATTAAAGCTTGTGACTGTTTGCTCCAGCACCACAGTTGCTACGGCAATCCATATAGACAAACCCAGTAACCTGTCAGGATCCAACCAGGTAAAAAACTAGGATGTAAATTATATTCAGAAACAAACAGGAAGCTGATATAAATGCCAAAGAATCGATATACTGTATTCTCTGTGTCTTCTACCATTTCACAGGCAGGCAGCTGCATTCTGTACAAGCTGCATGTTCCCAATGCTTCTGAACACTCCCACCACACAGAGCACATTGCAGCAACTCTGACTTGTGGGGAAAAAAAATCAAAAACTCTTGTAAAGAAACTGGGAACAGACAAAAAGTGCTTAAACAGACCCAGACAATGCCTACTTGGAGGCTACTCTAAAAAAAAGGCAGACAGTGTCTTATTAGAAGAGAGATGAGATATTTCTCACAATCTTTGACATGATGCTGAGACGAAACCCAGGTACCTTGCAAATGACAAATCTCTAACAGCAGGGAGACAAGCATGTGGCTATGATGGGATCTGCTGTATTTTAGAGATGTCAGGCTGGACCTTGTTTCCATTTAATTAGTGAATCCATCTTGTTCATGTTCCTAGTACTCCAGCACCTTAAATTGCATTATAATACGCTTCTCAGCAGAAATTGAATCGAAAAATTAAAAAAAACCCACAACAGAATTGTCAGGAGCTGCTTTTACACAATTTCACAATCTTAGTTTTGTCATCTCCAGTGATGAATTCAGTGACATAAATAAGGGATTTACCAAATAGAGACCACAGCTTTATCACACTGAAACTTTCTTATGTCACTCACAAACACCATTATAAAACAAAACATCACCTCAAATGACAGATAAAACACGTATCTAAACACATTTCTAAGACGGACTTTCAGTCTTCTTTTTCCTCACCTGGAGGTGCAAATGACCCAAAATGGGTGGCAGACAGGTAATCCCTTCCCTCTTTCACCAGGCAGTCAGCAGAGCTTCTGGGTGGGCTAAAGCAGAAATACTGTGACCCTCACAAGGCTGCAGCATGAGAGATCTTCCTTTATGGGGCACTACCAAGGTAGGAGCAGTCAGCTTTTCATTTGGAAGCTCACATCTGTGAGCTGGAAGTCTGTCAGCTCTCACCAAACACAGAACAGGAATCACAGAATCACTCAGGTTGGAAAAGACCTTTAACATCATCGAACCCAACCATTGTTCCAGCATTGCCAAGTCCACCACTAAACCATGTCCCCAAGTGCTGCATCTTTTCAACACCTCCCGGGGTTGTACCAAGGATTTGACCAAACCAATATTAGTGTTACCACTGCCTGCCACCACTGCAGGCAAGAAGGGACTGTGTCTCCTCTCAGGAACATCTCCTCCCTGCAAAAGAATGCCCTGGCACAGCTCGGTACTGTAACATTTCATTCCCTGCCCCGCCAGCACATCTCCCTTCTCAGGGAGCTGCAGACACACTGAGTAAATCAAAGGGATAAGAATTTATGCAACCCAAAGCAGCACTGGATTTTGGAATGACAACATGATTGTATATGGGTACTAATAAAAGGCAAAGGTTCCCTGAAGCCTCAGGCTATGAAGTGGAGTAGAGCAATGTGATTAAGAGAGAGTTAAGATGTATTAAAGTTTGAAGGAAAGGCATTCCGCAGTGACATGTTAATAGATCCCAGGAAAGATTTGTTAATGGACTAAAAATTGAGAGGCTCTTTGTAGGCGGCACTAAGTAAAAAGTAAATCACAGTTTCTCCATGGGGGAGGTTCACTTAGAACCTGGAGAAGGCAGGAGCACACCCAGGGTACACCCAGGGCTGCCTGGCTGGGCCTTGGAGTTGTGGACACAGGGAGGACACAGGGCTGCTTCCAGTGGTGCTGAACCACAGCTCTGCACAGCCACACCTGGTGTATGTCTTTCTTCCCATCACACTGAGCACATGAGTGAATAAAACCTTATGATTTGGGTCTATGAAGGTGGTTAGGGATGCAGTGATTTCCTGAAAACTTCTTCTGGGGTGGGAAACACAGAGCGTGACACAAGATATAGCTCAATAATAGCTGATTTTCAATTAAAACACACTGCAGTTGGGCAATAGCTGAAAATGAAATATGATCTCATCAAAGTCTGAACCTTGTAAGGACACTGAGCCCAGTAAAAAACTTCATCTGGCTGGTATGAGATACTAAAATTTACTGATAGCAACCCAAAAGCAATCGTAATCAGGGGGGAAAAAGGGCAGTAAAATGTTTGTCTTGGCCTGATCTTCTTTCTGTGATCTCCTTTCCAAGCTGACATATTGGAAGCAACAAAAGTGACAATATTTCAGAGCACACTCCCCTCTGAAAGGCAGACAGCTCCAGAAGAAGTAATACTGCCTCTTCCTGTTCATGGAAGGCTGATTTATCCTTGTTGTATTGTAATAAAAGGCATCATGTATTTTGTGACATATTGAAATCAGCGGGGGACCTTTACTCTTTACCAGTGGGGCAATTTCATTTCTCCATAGCCTTGTTCAGATACACCTAAGATTCTTGGACTTCCTAGCATAAACTCTAACCTTCATAGACAATGAAAAAATGGCATCAGGAGCTTTGGTTGTGTCTTTGGAGGGGGCTGGATGTAATTGCACACCTGTTATTGCACCACCAAACACAGCCCTTTTCTGCAAAAGAGGCAATCCTACATGTTTGATGACAGGGAGTGGTGTACATGGTGACAAGAATTAATAAAACAGTTGCTAAATTCTGTTTTGGGTTTTTTTTTCAGACTTTAAAATCAGGATGTTAAAGATGACCATCAAACAAGCATCAGCTGATGCTTTAGTCACCCCTTGTGTGTTCAAGTCACTCCCAGTGATGGGGGAGCCTCTCCTGGTCTGGTGTTTTTCATTTGGAACCCCAAACCTAGGCTGAGCCTGGGTGATGCAGGTTCCTTCAGGCAACAGGAGTTTTACATTAGGGAGTTCATTAACTACTCAGAGTTCTTAAAGGGCATCAGTGAGCATCAGTGTCTGCAGCTAGGACATGTCAGCACTCCCACAGTCTCTGCTGGAAAGAAACTTCCTGAAAGAGGGGAAACAGCAGAGCTGTGGGGTGACAAGGGAAGAGAGGGCAGAGCTGCAGCTGCAAAGCAGGTTTGGAGGGAAGGCTTGAAAGAGTGAGACACCCAGGATACCTTCAGTCCCCAGAGAAAAGCCTTCCCCAGGATGGGGTGTTTGAGTATCTTAAAGGAAATGGAATTCATGCGGTTGTTTCACAGATACTCCTGAATGGATTTTAAGGTGGGGGCAAACCAGGTGAGTCAGAGGGAGTACAACCAGGGAGCTGTACCCACTCACCATGCCTTTCAGGCAGCAAAGCAGTATGAAAAGTGCAAAGTGAGAAGTCAGAATTGGGAGAAATATTTTGTTTTTTTTTTAGAGTCCTACACAGTAGAAAAATGCCGAACTGTTGATGTTCTTGGAATGCTTATGATCCTAAATACTTTATTGATTCAATGCCTGCATTATAAGTGGGTTTTGTTCTTTTTTTCTTACCTCTCATGTTTTTATTATACATAGCACTAAAATTTAATCTATGTGAGATGGAACTGTCCTAGGGCTTTTTGTTGCTATAAGTCATAGGGTTTTTTTTTTTTTACTATTTCCATATTAATAACTACTTAGCTTTTTCTTCCAGCTTTTGTTTTCCATGAGGAATATCCACCCTCTCCTTGTGGAAGAGGGGGAGTGACATGTTTGTTTGGGTTTTTTTTTTTACTATTTTTATTTCAGTATATATTTCTTAACTGAGAACAGTCCTAATATCTACTTCCTGGTGAATGCAATAAATCATGAAATTATGTATTTATCATTCTCTTTTATTTTTTTAAAGGTATAATAGAAAGGAAAGCCATTTAGCAAATCAGGTACAAAACTAAGATCTATGTTTTAAGAGCTGCAGGGGAGTTGGAAGAAAATTGGCTCTTGTGATGAAGCATTATTCAGTCCATCACACATGTGAAGTACAATTTTGCCCCTGAGGTGAAGAAACGGCTGCTTTTCCCCTTTCTATATAACCTTGGAATTTGGAGGATTTTCCTTGTGTGCATTACTGTGCCACTTGGCAGTGCCTCTTGCACTTATATTTGGGATATTCTTAGCATGGTAGGGGCAAATCAATGTCTACTTGCAGAGTGAGGCAGGTAGAGGGAGAAGGGACAGGACTGTCTCCAGTTCTGCTTCCCCCACACAGCTGCTCTTCACAACGGGAGAATGTAGAGTTTATTGTTGGCTTTTGTTGTGGACTTGTCTTAAAATTAATTGCTATTGATAGAGAATAAAACTCAGTGGTGTTTGAACTAACCTGTCTGTATGCACAGGAACAACCCAGAGGTCCAGAGCTTTGTGCATGACCTGTTTAAGGTATTAGGGAGCCATCAACACTTCCATATCACCCCAAAATTGCCTGGGCTTTAGGGCTGTGTCTGTGTCGGGGCTGCCTCATGCTCTTTAGCAGTGATTCCAGTGTAGGGTAAATAAGCCATTAAAAATTGAGAGATTAAGTGACCTGTGGTTATTTGAAAGGGTGTATTGCTATAAGCCATTAATAAATACATCCCAAGAGATAGGAATGGGTGCATGGTAGCTCCTCTTCTGGGCAGAGGTTCAGCAAGCAGTATTATCAGTAACCTGGAAGCAATGTTCAGCTTTGGAGGGCATGGAGAGCAGGAGCAAAGGGGGATGTGCTGCAACAACACCTCTTCAGTATTCCCCTTCTTTCACATACAGCTTATTACCTTTAGTGTCACTGTGATGCATGAGAGTGACTGTCAGTGATGTTGATTATGTGCTGTGGGGAGGATGGAGTTTGAATTCTCCTCTTTGACTTTCCAGCACTTCTTTCTGGTACAGGGTAAGATTATTTTCTTGCCTTTTCCTGTTCCTCTTCAGAGCACTCCAAGAATACTAACAGCGTTCTTGTTCTGTGCTTTGCTGTGAAATCCAGCTGGCACTTGCACAGAGATTCATATGGAGAACTGTCCTGGCTTCCTTCTCTTAACCCTCTAGAAGGCCAGTCATTCTATTTTTCGAGATATAAATTAATAAAATGAAATGAAAATGCAGGAATAGAATGTAGAAACTGCTGTTGCATCTGACTGATGTGTTAAGACTGCAGCTCGAAGATAGAGGGCAAATCACGTGAAAATGTTAGTGCTGTAAAAGAGAGAACAAGGTTTGGAGAGAAGGAAAAATAATTTAAAGAATATTCTAAGCAAAAGTGCCAGAAGGAAGCCGTACATATTTCAGAGAGACAGATTGGGCAAAGAAGGCTGGCAAAGCAAATCCTTGTAGCAAAGCTGTTAAAGTGGCATTGTCTTAGAGCAGTGAAACTCTGCACTCTGCATTTCTCTGCATGAGTTAACTTGACCCCCAGCCATGATTTCCTACAGGAGTGGAATAACTTGACAGACAGCAGGAGGCAAAATTATTTCAAGTCTTTTGGCATTGCTTCCTGTAACCAAAAAAGTAAACATGGACATCAGCATGTAAACAGGATGCTCAGCTGTAAGTTAGAGCAAGATGTAGCTTGTTCTACATTCAGCTTTTCTAAAAATAATTCTGCTTTAGTAAATAAGACATTCTGTATGTGTATCCTACTTCAACACATTTCAGATTGCCATCAACAAACTGCAGGATTTTAGTAGAAGGTGTTTGCTAAATAATAAGTAAGGCAAACTGGATTTACTAAATCAGACCTTCTCTGTTTTTGTTGCTAAACTTCTGTACGGAATACGCTTTTCTGTATTTGAGTAAATGCTGCTAGGGATTTACTGTTCTGTTTGTGAATGTGACTGTTCTTGCAGAGCAAGTGCCTGAGACACTGGGATAACCAGGAGGTGGGTGTTCTACTTTTAGTGCTGCACAACTGTGTTTTTTAGCTTTTACTTTTTCTTTTTCTTTTTTTAAAAATACGTATTTTGGCAAGCAAGACCATTTTTTTAACCAGATTTTTTATTTTAAATTTTGCTGCTGGCAAATACGTGAGCTCTTTGGTTTCTAGATAAAACTGCTGTAGTTTCTCTTGGAAATCATAATTTGTACATGTAGAGCTGCACCTCATAAAATAAGCCATAGTCCCATGGTATCCTGTGATGACTGAGTACAGGGAAACTGGAGCTCTGTGGGGGACCTGTCAGCAGCCTGCCCGTGCCTTTGAGCAAGGTACCATGAAGACTGAGCCAGGCTCTTTACAGCACTGTATGGCAGGAAGCTGAGAGGCAAAGGACATAAACTGAAGTCATAGAGTTTACACTGAATTTAAGGGAAAAACTTTCTCATCGTTAGGCTAGTCAAGCAGATTTTGCCCAGAGAAGTTGTGTAGCCTCCAACTGGGGAGATTATTCAAAATCTGGTTGGATAAAGCTCCGGGCTGCTATGGCAGACAGCAGTTTTGGATCATAATCTAGTTGGGGTTTTATGTCAAAATCTGATGCACCTCTATAAACTTCCTTTTGACCTACATGGATTTAGGAGTGGGCAAAGCAAATTATAGCCCAGGAGCTGGGGGATTTCTTCTCTTGACTTTACAGCAAAGACGGTGTTCTTAACATTAGATATGGAATAAAAATATAGGAGGTACAGTGCAACAGGGTGACTTTCTGACTCCTTAAATAACAGACCCAGGTTACATAAATTACACTTAACAATTTCCAAAATACTGTTCACATTAGACTGTTGAAAGGTAAGTCAGATAACTTGGCAATAAAGGTTGGAAATAGGGCAAAAAATCCACCTTTTTTCCCTATCTAGATATGGCACATTTTGTAATGTGCTGTGGAGGTAGTGTCTGGTATTGGCAGTAAGTGATGGTGTTTGGAGGGTGAATTCAAAGCTTGTAAGGAAAGTTGCAAATATAAGGGAAAGTGTTAATGGAAAAAGGGCAGTTGCCTCTGTCTTGGATTTTTCCTCCCTCCACACACACACACATGTCCTGTGTTATGCTACAGTTATAAAACAGCTGCTTACTGTACCTGTCTGCCTCTAACCCATTAGCTTCAGGTAGAGAAGTGTGAGGAGGCAAAAATCAATGGATTATGAAGATGTGTTTCTTTCCTTTTCCGAAGTGTGTGCACATTGTTGCAAATAGAATGTACTCAAGGGCTTTAAGTGGTCAGTCTCATCACAGGTTTGTAATGAGACCTGGTGAACAGGCTCCTTGATAAGGATTTACCTCATTTGGGATCTTGGTGTAATTGGCACCTTGTCTGCACCACAAAGTAGATACATCTGAGGAGTGGGTGATTTCCCACTTCTAGAAATGTAAGTGCTGCACTTGCCCCTATAGCAGAGATTTTGTGGATTTAAATATCCAGATGGTGGTACTTGGCAAAAGTCATATCTTACACGCTTTAATTCACGCTGCAGTTGTTCATTTTCATGCTGGAGATGACTTCAGAGTAGGAAGTGTTTCAAAACGAAAATGTTTGTCCAAGGCCATTTCGCTTTCAAGTCTATGAATAAAAGGAGGAGGGGGGCCCAGAGGAGAAGCTGCTGGCTGTTAATGGTGACCTACTGGTGTGACTCTATTTTAAGTGAATAGACCATCAAGAACAATGATCATGCTTTCAGTGCAGAATATCTTGTTCTGAGCAGCCAGACAGTCTATAGAATGGCTCTGGCCATGTGCCACCTTCACCTTAAGCATCACACTCCTGGCTACTAAAGAATATTGTACGAGTAGTTTAAAACTGGGCACTTTAGGTGATGGGGAATGTATTCAGTGCAGAGAGCTTGGAGTACCAGCTGCAGGTTGAGCTGAAGGGTAGGAAAGCCCACAGGTTCCTTTGTTTTGCATCCCTCCTTGGAGGCACCAGCCCAACCTGCTGTTGTTATTTAGTTATTGCACCATGATTAAAATATTTTAAGGATCTGGATGTCCAAGACTCTGCTGTGGGAAACCTGGAGTTGAGCTGATGAGGAAACTTGGTCTGACTGTGAGTGGAGGGGGTGTAGCTGAGAAGGGGCCTCAGGTCCAGCTCAGGTGGTGAGAGTGACTCTTGGATGGTGGGACAAGGAAGTTTCCTTAACCACAGATATCAAACACTCTGGTGCTGAATTGTTTTCTCTGTGCTACGGAAGACACTTTAGTGGGTATATTCTTCAAACAGTCCTAATTTTTGCAAAAGATGTCAAGAAATCCCCAAGAACACATGGTATGACACTCCAGGAAGAGGCAGAGGCCAGAAAACTCTCTGCTATCTTTTTCCTAGTTTACACATTTTATGGAGTACTTTCTTTAAGCTTTATATTCTAAGGATTTTGTTCCTTGGCTGGGTGGGGCTCTGAGCACTGTGTGCTCCAAGATGATGACATGGAGTCTTCAGTATGAAAACTGACATGTGGCTTGCAACTGAAATTGAAGGCAGATTTTTGACATTCCCATTCCAGGTTCAGGGTGCTGTGATCACTCAGCAGGTTTTAATTGAGGGAGAGTCTCCACTTATCAGTGTAATGCCAAAGAACAGTGCTGGATTCATTTTATTTATAATTCATTTTATGGATTATTTTTCCTCACTCTATAGAAGAAAATCAGATGTGGCACTACAGAGGAAGATGGTTAGATGGGAGAAGATGCTAAAGCCACTATAAACTCAATGTGAGTTAATGAGTATCATTATCTGTTTTCAACACTTATCCTCTAACAGAGCATTAGTGTTACACTCACACGCAACTAAGTTGTGATGAAAAATGGTATTTGTGTCTCCAAACTTTGCTGGTCAGAGCCACTGGAGCTCTGCAGGAAAGGCAAGGAAGGTCAAACTGCATGAATCTTAATGTGCCATCTGAATTCCAGGTACTGTTTGGAAAGGAATGAAGATGTCTGGGGGTAAAGAGTGTATTGCTCTAAAACATTTAAAGTGCAAAAGAAAACGGGCTGTACTCTTCCATCCTTAAAACATAAGAGGTAAAACCCATAAATATAGGCTCTATTTTTATGGGCAGGAACAGTACATTTCTTAGTCTGTTGCACAGTCAGCCTTTTGGCATACTAATTGCTAAAATCATAAACATCCATAGCTTCAAGCTGGTTGCTAAAGTCATCCTGATAAATCTTCATACAGAACTTTAAAAAGTAAAAAACCAGCACAAACTTAGAGCTACTTCTTCCTAAAGTCTCCTCTAATGACACTTTTGTTCTAATAAAGTGATTAGACTTTCTTATCCTAGCTGGGGATGCTGCTAAACCAAGTTGAAATACCCATCTTGCTGGGATTATCCTTCAGGCACTGTTTAAATGATGCACCAGCAGATACATCTACTCTAACTTGACATTTGTTGTCCTTGCTGCTTTCCCCTACTAGCTCTGTAAGACTCTGATTTTTTTCCCTTGGAGTCATGAGTAGCGTTTAAGAAAAAAAAAATCTGTCTTTATTCTAAGGAATGACATTTTTGTTGATGAGCCATCCATTTTCTTTCACTTATGAACTTTAAATTGTGTGCTGCTTTGACAACATTTTTCCTCTTGGAAGTATCCAGCTACACCATCACACTTCAAAAAATCTCCCAGCTGTTCAGAGCCAAATTGTTGTCTTGCTCCATGTACTGATGCTCAGTATGAAAGTGAAGCAGAGCAGTGAAAAGCTGTTTATTACATGATGGTATCTTCAGGCCTGTGTTAGTCTGAAAAGGTCTTTCATTCTACTTAAGTTGCTACCTTAGCAGTCTGCAAGTTGTGTTTTGTTTAAAAAATTATTTAATCACCCTTAGTTTTAAAAGTTTTGGCCATGAGAATTAAAACTGTTAACAATCCCAAGACACCAGCTAAAATGAGAAGAAAGGAAAATACTAGGTACTGAAGCAGTGCTGCCTCTTGCACTGTCTTTTCTGGACCCTGTTCTGCCCAGAATTTAAGAAAAGGCAAGATTTTCCTAGAAAATTGGTGTGTATTTCTCTGTACTGGTCTCAGCTATGGATTGGTTTATCCTGGTTGGAATTAAGCCCATGCACTGACAGGAGTAGTGTGAAGACACAAAGCAGGATTCAGTCATGTGTTTTAATTTAAATTGTGATTGCAGGAGTGTGTTTGAAATTAAAAGGTGTAATAACACACTCTTTACAATAACCTGCATTAGGACAAGTAAATCAGGTACAAGCTGTGCCATAAAGAAAGTGTAAGGTCTGGACAAAAAAAACCCCAATTTATCAGCTTTAATCTATATTGGGTGTTTTACTGGCTTAAGTTTGCTTTTCCTATATGCAACAAATGGGCAGAAGTGACAGGTGCAGATAAGTTTTTGATGAAATTCTGGTGCCTTCTTAGATTTTCAATTATCTCTTAGTGTTTCCACTATTTGACTCCCTTTATTAGAGTTTGTTTGGTTATGTATCTGGAAAACAGTGAGGAATTACAAGCAGTAAATCAGAGGACAAACTTTACTGTATGGATTTTGCAGCAGCCCATGCAAATGTTTTTCCTGCAGAGCTATAGTGTGACAGGGGATAACACACATCCTCTGAAGCTACCTTTGAATCAGCAGTCAGCTGCCTTCCGTTCTTGTACCTTGTGCAGTCTCTTATATCAATGCAAAGGACATAAAATACATTCTGACAGTGGGTTACAACTTTACTTAAGAAGGTTAGGTTGGATCACGAGACCAGGCACAAATTTAAATGGGAGTTCCATGAATGCTACTCCACAGAGCACCTGTGTGTAGCAGAACCTGCTCTGCTGTGGGTACAGCCACACGACAGGGCAGAAAAGACCATGGAAACAGCAAAGAGGGTACAGCCCTTGGGTGTTCTCCAGGCTTTTTACGTACTTAAGGCTGAATTCTGCCAGGCGCAGGCCTCCTGACAACAACAGAATCAGGAATGTGTGGACTCCTGCAAGTGTGAGCAGGTGCAAGGAAACAACCCCAGTGCAGTGGGATGCACTATCCCTGCTGTGGGTAGTGCTGCTCTGGGAATCAGTAAATACTGATGTCCTGGAATGGAAATAGGTGATGACCCATTAATCTTCACTTGAATCTAAACTGAAAGTAACTCTACCACAGACTTGCAACGTGAGCCATAAGCCAGATTTCAGTGCCTGTGCTCAGCACTGCACTGACAACAGTGGTCCCACCAGATGCACCAAGGCTTGAGTCTAACTCTGTCACTACTCCTAGAGCATGGTTTTGCTCTAATTATAGTTTTAAAAATATTTCAGTTTTTCATACCCTGGTCCCCTGGAGAGTTAAAACTGAAATGTCTTTGATTCTGATGATTTCTGTGAAAATTGTAACACCATTTTATCAGGTTTTGATTTAATTAGCCCTCTTCAGGGAGAGGATTAGCATAGCATGTATAGCCCCTATTTAAGCATACCCAGAATTGTATAATAGGGGAGTTTGTGCCAAACAAACAGCTGGGCTCTGCCTGGAAAAGCTTCTATTCTGGTGGCGCAAACAAAAATACACAATAAATACAAACACAGAACAGCATGTGGCCATTGCAGTTGGTAGTAAATGGAAAGAAATTAAATTCTTCTGTTTCTGTGATGTTTTTCTGCTAAGTGCCTCAGAATTATAATAACTTGTTATTGTTTCTTTCTATGGACTATCTCTTGATACCCTCCCCTTCTAAACAGAGCTTCTGTTCCAATACTTGGACTATTCAGCAGATTTCCTCTTGTAACTTGCACCTTCTTTCCTTGTTTTAGACTCTCTTGTGATAATTTTGCTTCCAAGTTATAGCATCTCTCCATCACTGGTGGTTCCATATGGTCACTCAATTCATACAGTTAATTTAATTAGATTCTATAGTGAAGCACTGCACTGGGCATAAGCTGTAGTGTCTCTTCTGATGGATCACCCTTAAGGATTTACATTGGAATGGGGTTTTAATTATTTAGATACTTACAAAAAACAGTCAAAAGCCACATTAAGAAAGCAGTGTTAGATATGTCTTTAAAAACAAGTGTAAATAGGTGCCTAAAAACTAGCGAGGTTTACATTTGATGTAATGAAAATAAAAAAAAAATCGGATTTCTTGCTATTTATAAACAAGAGTAAAAACATTTGGGCTCTTACACATTATTATTTTTCTGACAGCAAACTTGGGATGAATCCTTCCCACAACGTGGAGGCTTTTTTGTGTCTTGTCAGAGATAAGGTGATTGTGTGGAAAAACAATGATGATAGGGATCTGTAATTACCTGTGACTGATGAGCATATCTGACACTGTTTCCTGGTATCCACTGATAATTCTTGAGGTAAGAGGGAAACAGACAACTTCCTCTGCTGGCAGTAGATATTTTATGTTCAGGATGCTGCTTGTGGTGAGGTTTAGGGCAGGATTGCTATACCACAGCGTGAAAATATTAGGAAAAACAATGCATGTCTGGGGAGCATCTGTTAAATGTTTCTCTCTTTCAGGTGGCATAGTATGAGCAAAGAGAAAATGAGTCCTGGGAGATAGAGAGCTCTTTCAGATGTCAGTCCTCCAATTAACTCTGTAAGGGCACACCAGAGCATCTCTGGATAAAGGCCATCTATCTTTTTCTCTTAATATGAATGGTGGTAATATAATTATTTTGAGTGGTGAAAGAAGATTCTCTCTTGGGAGAAATTTGTCTTGATTCAAAAGTACTGATATATGCCAAGTCAGAACTGGACCCTGTAGCAGCTTTATTTTAAGCTGAACATTTAAAATGTGTATGATATTTCAAAGTTTCTGACAAGTTTTTGAAATGTGAACTAGTCTAAATTATGCATAGGTCTTGGAGCTCAAATAACTACAAACAAGCTTTCAAATCTACTACTAACCCTCAAAACTACCTCTACCTGAACGCCTTAAATGAAATAACTGTGCTCTGGATGGGTAAGAGGATAACAGGTAGCTTAACTGCACTTCATCCTGTGCTTCTCAAAATGATCAGTTGCAGGACAATCATTAAAATCATAGGCTATAAGTTACTGTCCTTGGAAGCAAATGATACATTGCAAGATTTGTGGGTCTTTGTCTTTTATCATGGCAAATCGAATGTGTCTATGCCACCAGGGGTTCTTTTTAGATTGTTCCTTATTTTGCTAGGCCTGCTGCTTTTAAATAAAACGTTTTGCTTTAATAAAGAACAAAAACGCTGATGTTTGTGTTGGTCTAAGAATAGCTGTTTTGTTTCAATCTCTTTTCTTGCTAAGTACTGGCTATAATGTAGTTCCTGATGAAATCAACCAGTTGAGTAATTAGGGGTTGTCTCCTTCCTATCTTCTCCACAATCTTCAGCAGTTACCTCTTTTGTTCAAAAACAACTGGAGGTCAGGTTATGTGAAGAAACCCCACGATGAGTTAAACGATCAAGACCCAGAAAAGCCTGGAGCACTGTAGTCCGTAGTGTTCCTCCTCCATTTGGAACAAATTACCTATCCCAGCTTCAGACCTCAGTGGGGGAGAATATAAATTGTTTTTTATTTAGTCTTAATGCTGTGTTCACCACCCTACCTGTGCTCAGAGTATTTGCTGTAAGTGTGAGCCCTGCAGGTTGCCGAAGGGCCACTCGCAATGCTGTGTCTTCTGTTCCTGTTCCAGTTTTGCTGTGTTCACCTCCTGGATCAGGAGCCTAAATGTGGCATTGAGAATGAGGTGGAGAAACCTGGAGCTGGGGGAGAGAAGTCTGGCTGGAAAATAGCAATGGTAAAAAGGTGTAAGAAGATCTGAGAAGTGCCAGGCTTTGGTGGAAAAAAAGCGTAGTTAAAAAAGAGGATATATTCTATAAGCAAGATTAAAGGAAATTAAATTGGAGGATTAAGGCTCAGCTTCTGTACCTGTTCTCATTTTCTGTTTCAATTCACAAAACCTCCTAAAATCCACCAGTGATTATTCTTTAAATAATGAAGAAGGCAAGACGCATGTCTTCTCCATAATCTGTGGCTATAACCTTTATCATAGAAACTGTTTCTCGTGTGAAACAACTTTGGGTATTGTGGAGTCCTGCTTATGACAGGTGTTGATTATATTCACTCACATCTTTTGAATGAGTGGGTCTGAGATTCTCTGTATGCTGTGTCCAGCTCTGGGGGCCCCAGCATAAGGATTTGGACCCGTTGGAGTGAGTCCCACAAAGATGATCAGAGGCCTGGAGCATCTCTGCTATGGAGTCAGGCAAAGTTGGGGTTGTTCAGCCTGAAAAAGTTCTAGGAGACATTAGAGCCCCTTCCAGTAGCAAGAGAGCTGCACAGGCTTTGGGGAACTAGATTTTGCATCTTCAGGATACAGCTTTACTGAGTGGGAGGGGAAAGGCAGTGGAATCCACTGCAGGAATGCTTTGATAAGAAATAGGACTTCCATCTTATTTGACTGTGATAGATTTCAAAGTTAAAATGTGGTTAAGTAGGGGGTAATTTCCTTTACAGGAATAAAAACCACCATGCTCTAGTTTAAGCTTGGACAAAAATTAGAATTTCCTGCTTTTGCTGGTTATTCTACTTTGTAAGGCATGGATCAAGGAATAGAAAAACTTCAGATGCACTGCAGAACCACGGAAGTTCTTTTGCATCACTATGCACTACTTAAACAGTACTTCAACATGAATCAAACATGCTTCAATTGTGTAAAGCATGTGTGCTTAAAAGCTGTTTTAGGGAGGTATTTCACTGCTTATGGGAAGATGAATAATTAATGCCTTGTCTAAGTAAGTTGCATTCCTCCTTCTTTAGTTATCCTTTCCTAAGTACTTGAGGAAGCCGGTAGCCCTTCTAGACCTAATTTTGTTATCTTCTCGCTTTTGTAAGGCCGTACACCTGTGCACTCCTGTCCTCTGGATCAGAATACTTCATTGTACAGGGCACAGAAACACACTCTGAGTGTCACCTGGAGTCACCTTAGGAGATGCATCAAGGTGCTCAACACTTAGGATGCCTGATACAGGAACATCAGTTCTAGTGAGTTTCCATAATCTGCTTAATGTCTTCATTCTTTGGAAGCTATTGCTATTAGCAGACTTTATAGGTAGATAATGCTCATTTTTGTTGCTTTGTAGTGTTATTTTTCCAAATTCATTATTGAAAAGGTCATTTTCCAAGGTTGCTAGGTCTGAAATGACCGTTCTTGGCAGCAGCTCCAACTGTCTCTTCATTTCATTAATTTTCTTGCTGAATCGTGGATTTGTTCTGTAAAATACATATATCCAATTAATTTTTCAGTATAAAAGGCAGAGACTGCTCATAAAAAGGAATTTTAGACTTTCAAACTACATTTAGCAGATGGTTTTAAAGGTATTTAATTTCTTGTTTCCTCAAGTGGGGCTTCTGTTATTTAAATGTGTGGTGCCTTTAGCCTGTGTAAAGAAGCAGGACTTGGCATTCCAGGCATGCCTACCAGTCCTCTTGGTCTCAGTACCTTCCTTGATTAAATACTTCGGGAATGGGCGATAAGGGGCAGGACTGTAGGTCCCTTTCAGACCTTTAAAATGACAGTTTTAATGCTCTCCTTCTCCTGCACTGGAATAAATAGTCCTGCCAACTGCAGTGACCGGTGTCCTCCAGCAAGGGAGAGGACATCACCCTTCATAGTGTCAGTCCACCAGCGTGGCAACCAGGTAGGATCTTTCCTATACGGATCATAGACTGAACTCCCTTAAAAATTAGATTTTTATATTAATAAATCTAATATAACCCGAAAAAGCAGCATGAAACCCAGAAAGGATGAAGGGAGCCACGAGGTGGCACTTCTGCTGCACAGAATGCCTAAAGCGCAATCACTTTGCAGGCTGGTAAAAAATACAAAAAGAAACGAATCTACCTAACTTTCACCTACAGAAGGAAAGTAAACTTCTTTGTAAACAGCCATTTAAAGTCAGCAGTTAAAACCATCTCATGGATTTCTTTCAACCTAACCAGGAGCTGGACTCGATGATCCTTCTGAGTCTCTTCCAACTCAGGTTGTTCTATAATTCTATGCTAGACTTTCTATAAAGCAGAAACTTAGAAACTGCCTTATCCAGTATCTCAAATCAATGAAACCTCTTTAAACTTAATATTCAATTTTTCCATGTTTCCATGCCCATTTCTGAACTACCTGATATATTTTTTGATAAGGAAAGATGTACACCAATACTGAAGTGTTTGATGGATGTACAGTTTTGGTGCACTATTTCCTTTCAGAAAGGTTTTAGGGAAGGTTTTAAGTTTATTTTTGATTATCTTGCATGTTCTTTTCTAGCCAGGTCACAGTAAGTTTTTGCAAACTAATTGTTTGGAGGCTTTTTCTTCACAGTGTAAATCTATTTCCATTTTCCTGGATGTTGAGGTGTCACTTGATTTTTTTGGGACTTACTTCTGGAGCGTGTGGTCATGATTCAATCTAAAAAAATCCTTGCCAGCTGTCTCAAACTTTTCCCTTTGGCTGCACCTCTGTACTGTGGTAAGCAAATGTTTCTCCTGCTGCCTGTGATCTGTGATAAAGCCAATCCTTGGCAAAAATGTTGGGGGAAGGGAGGAATTCTTATAATAGCAGCAGGAAGACAAGGGTTTGAGCAGCAAAGCTAGCCTGGTTTCAGCAGAAAGTTAATGGAATTTTGTGTTTGACTGACTTTTGGCTATTGCTTAGTAATTAAGAGACCTGTCCAGGAATTTCTGACAAAGATGCAGCAGAGCCATGAGACTCCAAACAGCTTTCTGGTTCCCTAATGAGTTTGGAGCCTTGTGTGAAAGCATGTGGAGTCCTGGCTGGTGCACTTTGCTCTTGGAGATGATTTCTCTGCTGCAGTGTCAGCTCACACGTGTGCCAAGCTCGGGAATATCCATAAGTAGTTCACAGCTGAAGCAAGGAAATGCAGAACTGTGGTGGTAAATCTGCTTTAAACTTCAGCCTTAGCCTTTCTCACGGAATGGGCAAGGCTGGCTTAAGCTACACAGCACAAAATCTTCAAATCTGGAGTGACTAACAAAACCAGTCTACAGCCATGGCTTGTACCTGGGGCTGGTATAGAAAAGAGAAGAATGTAGGAAGGAGCAGAGTTATAACATGTTATTGCAGGAGATGAAAAAATGGTGAATAAAGACTGATGAATCATGCTTTGACTAAATGCATTTGTACACCTACAAGTCTGATAGATTTCTTTGGGCAAGAAAAGTACACCTCCAGTCACTACAGCTGTTTTACTTCTGCTTAACGTTAAAAAAAAAGTGCTTTATTAATGAGGGTTGTAGATTAGTTCACCTGCTCTTCAGGGACTGCATTGCTCTGGTTTTTTTTTTTTCTAAAATTGCTTTCAGAGCTACAGCAGTCCAGACAGACTTTCCCATTAATACTTTATTAGCAGAAGCCAGTTCTGTTATAAATGCTTGAAATTTGCTTTTCTGTCTGCTTGTATGTGCACCATATGCATGGAAGACTTCTGAAAGACTTTGTTTTTTGACTTTTCTGCAGCAGCTGCTGGGTTAAGATGCCTTTATTTCAATAGTAGTTTTTATTCAGCAGGGAAAACATTTTAAACGTTCTTTTTTTTTTTTTTTTTTTTTTTTTTTTTTTTTTTTTTTTTTTTTTTTCTTCTTTCATAAATGCCTTTCTGGGAAATGCTGCTTGACATATTTCTCCTTCTTAAAATGAACATTTCTATCAGTAATTCCCATAGGGTAAACAATACTAACCCTGACTTCAGACAGTGAAATGTATCAGGCTGATGCTTCTCCTGCCTTTGTTGAACAGCTGAGCCCTTTACCTTGTGTGGTAGCATCCAGGATTACAGGACAAATCGTAGATTTAGGACAGAATTAACAGCAAAATGCTGCCAAGCAGAACTAAGTCCGTTAATCTGGGTCGAGGAAATTTGTTTTAATAAGGAGTATTGCAATGGCAGTGCATTCAAAGATCAAAGTTTACCTGTTAAGAGGCTTTGCGAATGCAGTGCAATTGCAGCAGCTCAGACACCTGCAGAGCTCTGCTGTGGTGTGGTTTTAGTTTCGGGTGTTCCGCAGTGCTCGGCTGTGGGTCCTGCCCGGCCCTGGGTGCGCTCAGCTCCTCTCGCCTCCCCTCCCACCTCCGGGGCTGTACATCCGCAAAACCCTGCGGAGCAGAAATTATCCCTTCCCAAAAAGATGGAAAACGTGGCTTGAACCACCACCATTATCTGTCAAATGGTACAAAAGGCTGCGAGAGTTGGGGCTGTCCAGCCCGGAGATGAGAATTCCAAGGAAACCTCAGAGCCCCTTCCAGTGAAACGGGCTAAAAGGGAGCTGGAGAGGGGCTTCGGACAAGGGATGGAGCGACATGATAAAGGAGGATGGCTTTCGGTGGAGAGAGGGTAGATTTGGAGTAGATACATGAATCAAACTCTTCCCTGTGCGGGCGGAAAGACCCTGGCACAGGTTGCCCAGAGAAGCCCGGCTGCCCCATCCCCGGCAGCGCTCAGTGCCGGGCTGGACAGAGCTTTGAAGCATCCTGCTCTAGGGGAATAACACGCGAGTTGTAACACGATGCTCTTTACAACCCAACCATTCCGCGGTCCCCTGAACCCCTCCCGTCCCGTCCCGGGGCTCGGCGGCTCCGGCGCGGCCCCGCGGGCGCTCCCCGGGGTGGCCCCTCACGGCCGGGGCCGGGCGCGCTCCGCTTTACGGCTGCTGAAAACTCCCTGGGCGGGCCGGGCCGGGCCGTGCGGCGCCGGGCACCGCGCGGGGCAGCGCAGGTACCGCCGGGCACCGCGCACAGGTACCGCCGGGCACCGGGCAGGTAACGCCGGGCACCGGGCAGGGCAGCGCAGGTAACGCCGGGCACCGCGCACAGGTACCGCCGGGCACCGCGCAGGGCAGCGCAGGTAACGCCGGCTCGGGCGGGCGCGGGGTGGGCGGGACCCCCGGGCTCCTCACGCCGACCCCGCGGAGCCCGCCTGTCAGCGCGGGGGCGAGCTCGGTCAGCTCCGTGCGTGTTTTTTCTAAAAGTAACTCAGAACTCGGTGGAATAGAAGGATCCGCGGCTGCTCCGCGGTGTCTCCTCCGGGGAGCCGGGTTGGAGCTGGGTTTGGGGCAGGACAGGTCCCGCACAGCCCCGCTGAGCTCCGCTCTCTCTCCATCCCTGGTTCCCGCTGCTCCGTGCTCTGCGCTTTGCTTTCTGATCGCTGACAAACGGGACACGAGCGTGGTGTCGCTTGAGTTTAGAAAGTGAACGGTGTGTTAGCGCCTTAAAGCTTTTAAATATTGGAACAGAGCCCCCAAAGCACGGTGAGCTGTGTCACATGTTGGAAACTTGCTGCAAGCCGTGAGCGCAGCGAGCGGGATGACAGGACGGGGTTTGGGGTGTGCTCAGGGTACCAGAAACGCACCCGGGCATTTTCGCAAGTTTCAGTCTAGGACAACACTGTCATTGCCGTCCTTCTGTGTGATCCTCAGCGTTTGGATGGTTTCTCCATCCATGCAGAGCACCTTGACTTCAGCAGGTATTCGCCTCCTGTAACTGAGATGGCCTCAAAATTGTAATTAAAACAAACTCCGTAACGAGCGTGGAGTTGACACTTGCAAAACAGCACTGAGGCATCTCGCTGACTTCAGCTGAAACTTGAAGCATTGTTGCTGAGTCATCAGGACAGAAATATTCGGGGAAGAAATAAAGAATTTAGATTTTTAACCCTAATATGAACAGTCTGTTTCATGTTGGCTTATTTATTACTTGGTACATATTTCTTGCATTTGCAGGCAAATTTATTTGTTCAGTGGTTAGCATATGGAAAGCATTAAATGACTGAAACTGTAACGATGCCAGTCCTGTATATCAAGCAATGCTGAATGTATTTTTAGAATTTTAATCTAAAGAGCTCTTGTATGAGTCCCAGTACATCCATAATGCAGCATTTATCTCTGCTATCACCAAAATACTAAAGAATGTCTTTGGAATTTTGGTCATGGATCACATTCCTAGTAGATGTCTTAACTGTATGATAGTCTGCCATAAAGTTCATCACCTGAAACAAGCCACAGAATGATCTTTTGTGGCTTACCTTTGGCAGGTCTTTTTTTTTTAATCTGGAGTTTTTAAATTAAAAACTTTAAGGCTATACATGCAACATTTTCTTTAAAAAATCCCACAGAAACACACTTTTTCTGAGTTTCATCAGAGGTTTTTGGTTTTAGTGTCTGTCTAAGCTTAGCAGGTTTTTTTTTTTCACATCCTTAAAATTATAAGAGTTTTACATTGCTGAAGATGTTGACTGAAAGGATACTAACAGGTCACATTGTTTGATAATGAAGCAATACTTCCATTTGTGATAATGGGAAGGTCTTGTTTGATTTGAAGAGTTGGGTCCGGGTTGTTTATCTGAAGCAGAAAAAAGATTTAAATGGGAAAAAAAATCAGAGTTGACTAAGTTAATAGAAAGATGCTCGTGGTTCACATGCATGTCACAAGCTGCAGAGCTTTTTGGTAGCAGCTCCCACAGTCATGTTGGATCATATGACTTCCTGCTCTGTTAATCTTCATAGCCGAAGTTTTTGCTTGTCACTGCTGTGGAACATACCTGCATTATTTTTTTCCCCTTTTTAAATAACCTCAGGGTATGAATACAAACTAGACAAAAATAGACCTTCAAAGTGCTTTATCCCCCCCTTAATAAACAGATTGATTTCAGAAGTGTAGTTCTTCGTGATTCACATGTAATCCTCCAGGGAGCGTGTGCTGTAGATCTTCGTTATGGTAATCTGTCAAATAGACATTTCTAAATCCTCAGACTTTTTCAGTGGCTCTGGAGCTTCTGCTCTAAACATACTTTGTTTGCCACACCAGCATTCCTGCAGTATAGAATCACTTAAACACTGCTTAGGCAGTGTTATGCTTTTTCTTTTCATTTTCTTCTTTTCCAACCCTCTCCTCCCCTGTGACGTTTGCTATGGTGTGTAGACAAATGCATTATAAATATATTTATAAATTAGTTCATTAGCCGTACACAATATAAAACGAGGAAGTCATTGATAGATGGCTCTAAATTAAAACTTAGTAGAACTGGGATCCTGTTTTGCATTTTTGTGCAGATCATGCTTTGGTTTGCAATTAATCCAGCTATGAAATAGGCATTATCTCCTGCTGTGGGATACAGAGCAGATACTGATGTGGAAATTGACTCCATTAAGTAACTCAGTGTTCTGACTGAGAGAGGAGTTTCTAGCCAGGTGGGGTCAGTCTCTTCTCCTGAGTAACAAGCAAAAGTACAAGAGATAACTTGTGCCTGGGGGGCGGGGTTTAGATTGGATATTAGAAAAAATTCTTCACAGAAAAAGGCTGTTAAACACTGGAACAATCTGCCCAGGAGAGCAGAGAGTTCCCATCCCTGGAGGGATTTAAAAAAATGTGTGAATGCGATGCTTGGGGACACAGTTTAGTGCTGGGCTTGACAGTGCTGGGTTAATGGTTGGACTCTTAGAGGCCTTTTCCAACCTGGGAGGTTCTGTGACAATGCATTGTGTTCTCAATGACTTAGCAACATGTGCATCACAGCGCTTTGTTCCTCCTCAGGCATGCGTCTGTTGGGTCTGTCAGGTGTGTGTGCCTGGTTAACGCTGCTGTGCAGGGAAGCAGCAAAGGTCACTGTAAATCCTCTAGTACCTGTACAGTTCCAAAAAACTGATGGTCAAGTACACCTGTCACAGCCCAGGCCGAGTGGAGAAGAGCAGTTGTTTTCTCTCAGCTGTCTTCTTGCCATTAGATCTGTCGGTCAGTTGGGATCTAGCAGGGAAAACAATATCAAGACCTGTGTGTCTGAAAACATAGGCAAGAAGTAATGAAGTGAAGGTTTAGGAGTGCTGTTTTTTCTGGTTTTTGTACAAATGTGCTTGTGGTTCTTTGTGGATATCTGAGAAGCACAGAGTAAGTATAGGAGCTGAATAAAAGTGAGAATATGCAGTTATTTAATATTGTTCTGTTACTTGTTGAAAATCAATGATATGATACGGTTGACATGGGTTGTTGACCTCTGTAAGCCTTGACTTTGAATGCAGACTGGTTAACTTTAGACTCTCTAGACTACTAAGTACAGCATTCCATTTTGATCCAGAGCCAAGAGGATTCAGCAGTCACTCAGTTGTTCTGGGCTTTCTGCTTGAAAATCAGAGGGATGTGTCTCCCAAACACATGTAGAGAATGGGATATATGCAGTGGTCATCTGGGAGGTTGGGTCTGTTCTTTAGTTTTCTTTTGATTGCTTGTTTTACCTTCTCAGTTAACTGTTTTCCATGTAAATACAGATTAGTATGAGAGAACTTGAGGAAAAGCTTCAGTATGACCCAGACTGGGCAGGAACTCTACTGTGTCTTTGTGTTTGGTGTTAATGAGATCACTCCAAGAATCTTCTGTCAAGTTTGGGTGTTCATACTCCAAGGAAGATACTGAAGTCAAAGAAACTTCAGAGAAGAACTGTAACAATGAGTAAGGGTTGAAAATAGCTCCTGAGGGAGAGATTACTAGAGCTCAATATGTTAAATATTATCAAAGAGAAAGGAAGGGGGGGACTTGATTGCAGTATTAAAGTGTGTGCATTGTGAACAGAAATCCTGTGATGAAGCAGAAAATGATGGGATACCAAGATCCTGTGGCTAAAATATGAGCCAGACAATTTGCAGTAGAAATAAGAAATGCATCTTTAGTAGTAAGGGTGATTTATTGCACATTATTGTAGGATATTCATCAAAGGAAAATTTTAATTCAAATACAGTATTTTTCCTTTAAGCTGTACCTCAGTAAAACTTAATCGAGGACATGTGTCCATGTGCTATACAAGTCACAGCAGATGATCAAAGTATTTTTTCTGTATCTAAGTACCTGCATCTACATAAAAAGACAATAGTAAACTATGGTTAGCCCAGGAGACTGTTGAAATTAGAACTGAACTGATAGATAACTCAAGACTTTTAAATGTCTAAAATGCCTGGGAACAATGAATCACAGAATAGTTAGGCTTGAAAGGGATGTCTGGAAATCATATAGTCCAACCCCCAAAACAAAGAACTCTTAAACAAGAATTTATTTTAACTGTACTGGAGAGTGAAAAGTTGGGTTGGTGAGTAATTCTTTAGCAATGCAAAGATGTCATTATACTCAATTCCTGCGTTAGGAGGTCTTGGCCATTTTAAATACTAAATTAAAATGCCAGCTGCTAAGATTCCTTACAAGTTTTCATGAAAGTACTGTGGAAATTGAGGTGGTTGAAGTTCAGAATCTGAAAGAAAGGTGAAATTAAAAATAAAATTTAAAAATCCTGCTATCATTGAGTAACTTTCAGAGAAGAGAATGCTTGGGCTGCTATAGAAAACTGCTGAGTAGAACAGGGTAGTATCAGAACATACTGTGTGTGTGTGGGAATTATTGGAGGGTTTGCAAGGAGGGATTTGGAGATCCTGCAGAGATTTGGGGGAAATCTGTGTTATAATGCATTATCTCCTGCGGTGAAGAGCCAGCAGGAATGTTCTGAGGTTTTTCATGTGCTCAGTTTTACATGCCTTTAGCAGTCAGTGCTTTCAGCTTATAGTGGAATTGCAGGCAGCTGTGCTGGTTTTGCAGGGGATAGAGTTAATTTTCTTCCTGGTAGCTGGAACGGGGCTTTGTTTTGGATTTGTGCTGGAAATGGTGTTGATAATAAAGGGATGTTTTGGTTATCACAAAGTAGTGCTTGCACAGAGCCAAGGCCTTTTCTGGTCCTCACCCCACCAGCGAGGGGACTGGGGGTGCACAAGGAGTTGGAAGGGACAGAGCTGGGGTAGCTGATCCCAGTGATCCAGGGAATATTCCAGACTAAATGGTGTTGTGCTCATCATAAAGCTGGAGAAGCAGAAAAGGGGGACATTTGCAGTAATGGCATTTATTTTCCCAAATCATTTTTAGGTGTGATGAATCCAAGTTTTCCTGGGGTTGTTCTGAACACCTGCCTGCCCATGGGAAGTGGAGAACAAATTCCGTGTTTGGTTTTGCTTGCATGCACAGCTTTTACTTCACCTGTTAAACTGCCTTATCTCAGCCTACAGGTTTTCTCACTTTTCTGATTTTTTCCCCCTTCTCACTGTGGGGGAGTGGCTGTATGGGGCTGGGTTGCTAGACTGAACCCCCTTGCTGGGGGTTAAACCATGACAGCAGCAGGAGGAGAAATCAAAGAATGGTACATCAAAATAGTAAAACCTCCCTTTGACACAGTTTGACAGGATGAGCAGAAGTCAAGCTGAAGCACAAGTCAAGTAAGATACGCCTGTCTTGTATAAACTCTTCAGTTTTTGGCGAGCTTGTCAGGAATCAGCCTTCAGTATGATGAGAGATCATCAAAATAAATGGAAAGGACCAAGCTGAGCGCACATCACTCAGTGAAACCAGTCTGTTTGCTTAAATCCCCGAGGAAACTGAAGCAATGACCAGGGGATTGATGAGGGAGCTTGGTTTGGTGAACCAAATCATGTATATGATGAGGACCAGCTGGTTATAAAACTGCAGCAAATTACAGCAGGAAAAGTCTGCAGCTGGAAGGATTTTTGAGAGTCTGATTGTGCTTCTTGTCTCAAGGGACAATGTGCAAGTATCCAGAAAGTTTCATGGCACATGCTGAGGAGAAAGCTGGATATTTGTTGTATTGATCAGTGTAAGTGTTGGAGATGGCTGAAGAAGTGGAGGTTTTGGGGCTCAGTCCACAAATTCTAAGCCACTTTAATTGCTCACTTCCCTACAAATATTAAACAGCTTAGAAACAGCTGGATGATGGATGATTGTGAATGCTGCAATTACAGAAAAACCTGCAGCAGTGAGTGTGCAAGACAGAGGTGTTTGACCATGCACTGTTTTTCTCCTTACCAACAGCAGAAAGTAATTCATAGGTGAATTCATACTTTCCTTCAGGACTATTTTTGTTTTTTAAGTTATTATTCTTGTGTAAAGTTTTTATATTTAGTCATTTATTTTTACATTCTAAGTAGTTCTGTAAAGATTCCTGGTTTTCTACTTTATATTTCTTTCCATTTGTGTTAGAGATCACCTAAATTTGTTTCAAGCTTTGTCTGTGCAAAAATAAAGTGGTGGTAAAAATTTAACTTTCATAAAACATAAGATTTTTTTTTTTCTTTCTTTATGCACTGACTTAGACTGTTAGTATGTGTGATAAAAGGTGTCATGGTCCAAGTTTGCGGTTTAAAAAGATTAACTTTTGTAAAACTGTAATGAGAAGTATCTGTGTAGAGTGATGGGTGAGAAATTTTTAAAAAAAACTAATTATTTGCAGAAAACCATGTGTATACTGACAATTTCCAAGTAGACTTGGGTGTATTTATCTACCCATTATAGTTCTTATTTTATGGATGAATATGCTAAGTGCTATTCAGAATTATTTGGCCATATGTTCCTGTTTTTATGGAACTTCATTTTGCGGACTTTTTATATAAATAAAGTTTTCTCTTCATGATGGAATGTAATAAGAGGGAGAGAAAAGAATGTTATTTCAAATGTTACACCTTTCTCAAAAGAGCAGATGGTGTTTGTACACGGGGCTTCGAGGAAGTTTTACACTTTGAAACTACTGCTTTATTCCAGATTGTCTGAGAGAAATGAGAGCTTTTAGCTCCCGTGGAGCATCCCGGGTTGTGTCACAGCAGATGTCAGTGTGTCCCAAAGCCGGCAGAGATGTGGTGTTATTCTGACCCTCTGCCTCTGTATTTGTGTCTTGTGGGTTGTTCCCAAGAGTTATTTGCCTTAAGTTTATTTTGTGCAGGCCCAAGGTGACACTGAATGATCTCAAGTTTCTGTATCTTTATTTACCTTTTAAGATTTGACTCTTCCAGTCTTCAGACTTTCAGCTTTGGGAAGCTGATGGGGAACAGTCTCCTGGTGACACAAGTCAGCTCCTTCAGCACCTTTGGATAGCTCACCAACATCACAGTTGGTTCTCTGCAGTCAATTTGGTACACTTCATTGGCATTAAATTTGATACAAAATCCCCTGGGAAAAACAGTAGGCAGATGATTAATTTTCTTATTTGTCTTTTAATATGAAATTTGAAATCCACTGGTCATGCCAATCATGAGAAGAAATGAATTTGTTATTAAAGTCTCAGAGGAACTTTTAGGTGGGTGCTGCAGGCTGCATTGACACATTAAATTATTAAACATGGCTTTTTACAAATGCGTTCCAAGACATTTACATCTATGAATCACAAACATCACGCCGGGTGAGACTAAAGGCAGGGATTTACATTATTTCACTGTCCATGTTAGTCAGTTGTTTTCAGTATTCCCTTGCTGAGTTGTTGGGGGTTTTTATGACAATATTTGGGCGTAAAAATACATTAAAAAGTGTATTTTCCTCATGGTGATTTGCTTCAAATAACTTTGTTTTAGTACTGTTTTGGTAGGAACAAATCCGTATGAACTCTGGCACAGTAATAATTTCTTGCATGTATATTTGAAATGTAATTAGAGAGCAGCAAAAAATACTGAACAGCTGTAGATACACACCTTGTATCTACAGCAAATAAGGCACTGTGTTGGGGACTTACAGAATTCCATCATTTTCCTGTTGATGCTGCAGTTGTTGTGGGAACCACTGCAGAGCATCTGCTGCCTGAAGGAGCTCCCTCTGAGGAGGAAACTGGAACCTGGGGGTCACCTGTGTATAATAATGGAATGTACTGTGCCTCTGGCTCGGGTCTCTGAGGCTGAACTATGGAAGCCTAATAAAATACTGGTGGATTTACTCATTTAGAGCTCTCTGACAACACCTGTGGAAGAAAATAAAGGCTTGATCAGGCTGTTGTTTAACTGTTAAAGGAAGTTGTGCCCTCATCCCTGTTCTGTAAGAGGGGCTGGAGCAGCCACCAGAGCCATGCATTAAGGGGGAAAAAACCAAAAAGTTTTGATGAAATGGGGAAGATAGTTACATGATGACAGAAACATGCCTCTGGAATTTTTATTTCGGTAGTGAGATGTTGCATTACTGCACATTTTTACTGTATCAATTGAGAATAAAGCCTGTCCTGTATTATTTATATAAGTGCTTCCACCAGAGAGGCAGATGCTGGGATACTCTGAGAAGCCTGGTCTTGTTTTCAGGCCAAAGTGTTGGCCCAGAGCTGATGAGTGAGCATATGTTCAGCATACTCAACCAGTGGTTATTCAGTCTCTCTGAGTTGCAGACAAGTATGCAGAAGTCTCCAGTGTTCTCCCGGGATGGAATGAGAACAAATGCAAAGATATTTTTAAGTCAAATTGAATTCTTGTTTTCCTACCAGCTAATCACATGTATTAGATTCTTGATGAGTGTCTGCTGTCTGAAAAACAGATACAACATGGGCAAATATGTCTGGCACAAGCCGGATGGTTTGATTTTTGTCTTCATGGAAGGAGTGGAAAAAATACATGTAGTGAGCAGAGAGGCTGTGGAGAATGTGGTGCTCAGAAGGAAAAATAAAAATTACTTCTCTCTCCTGATCAATTACTAGACTATGCTGTTTTAATAAAGAACTTTTCTTGATTGCCAAGTTGTGACTTCTTTCCACTTGCTTCATCCACCTACTTGTAATGTGTTGGAAATGACTGTTTTGGGACATGTTCTCTTGCTTTCATCCTTAGTCAAAAAAGTTTTTTTTTTTCCTCCTGTTTTCTTACAGCTGTTTTTTATAAGTGTGTGTGTGGATAAATACTCATTTCCCCTGTGGTCTAGCTGGCTTTTCTGCACTGTTAATACTCCACCGTAGCAAAAAGTGATTCTGCATACACACTTCATTCTTGGTGTGTTTTGTATGCCAGCAGTTAAGTGTAGATTTTGAAGCTGAGTGGGTGATTAGCTCTGAAAGTGTAAATTCACTAACTTTGCATGTGTGTTCTACATGTGTTTCAGGAGATAACCAGTTCTTAAGAGCACTTCAGTTTTTCTAGAGCAAAAAATGTCTGCTCTGCAGGGAAAAAACAAAAATAGATTTCAAGTAATTTTTAAAATTTAATTAATATGAATATTCAAAGATCCAGCAGTTCAGAACCAGAAATTCCCAGGAGCAAAAATATTCCTGGAATGTGTGTTCCAAGGTGGAATACTTCTGTGGCTCAAGTATGGAGTTTTGTTTGTTTGGGTTTGTTTTGGTAAAGTTATTGTTTCGCTGTTCCTTTTTGTTTGTAAAATGGAGCATCCTGCTGTTTTATTCTTTTGAGTAATGTACAAGTGGTTCTTGCACGTCAGAATTGTCAATGTACTTCTGAGTACAGGGAACTGAAATGAAAGACATGATTTCATATATGTAACAGTTATACACTGATGTGTGTAGACAGTAAAGAGTTTATTTATGGATGTACACTCTTGATCAGGCTTGTGGCCTTTGAGTTTTTAAATCGTTTCTAAAAATGCTGTAGAGGATATTTATAGGAATTTTTCTGAGTGCCTATTGTAAGATTGACCTGAGGTGTGTTAAAGGAAATGTGCATTTCTTAGGAAATAGCAAGTTTGAAGAATTATGGAATTGTTATTTCAAGTTATGTGCAGGTAACCTGAGACGGTCTGACTTTTGAAACAGGTGTTTAGTTTTCTCTTGCACACTCTAAGATGGAAATGTGCTTGTTTTCTAGCTGCTGATAGATCAGGGCTCGGTGGAGTTGGCTGTGTGTGTTGTGTGTCAGAGCAGAGGGATTGACAGCCTTCGGAAGGGTGGGGTGAAATTCTCTGGTGTTGTCCAGCCTTCCTTCCAATAAAATACTTGTGTTCCAATACTTGAAAGGAATGGAAAAAGCATTAGTAAATATCAAATTATCATTGAATTGTTGTAAGTAAAATACTTGTTCTTGATGCTACTCCCTAATGCAGAATTTTCTTGTTCACTGTTTTTGTTCATCCAAGCACAGATGAGGGACTTGAAAAAACGTAATCTTGTGAGAAACAGAAGAGTATGTTTTTAAAAAAAAGTACTGATGTATAAGGACTGCTTTCTGCTCTTTGGTTTTCTTTTTTTTTCCTTTATAGAATAAAATATCTTTCTAGATCTATAATCTTTTTAAAGTGGTAAAGTCTAAGTAATTTTTTCCTTTTTCTAGTAGATACTGTGGGTGATTCAGTTTCGAAGTCAAATTCCCTCTGTGTTTAATGGAGATGTTTCTTTTTCTTTCTTTTGGTTGAAAGGAGTTAAGTAATGACACTTCTAGAAAGTTGAGATAGAGGTGTTACCAGAACAAAAACAAAAAGAGGGAAAATTTTTCTTGACCTTTAGTGCATATTTTTTTTAAGTACCGGTTCAAAAGATATTCCTGATGTCCTGAGAAGGCTTAGAAGTGTCAGAGATGTATCAAAGCAATTTGGTTTTTCCGAATTGTAATGAATGTGATATAAAGGGAAACTGTCAAGATACTTAGATCTTAAACTACTTTAGTGGGAATTTGATTTTTATTCTGTTAGAGGCTTGCATTTACACTGTTGGTTCTAGAATAAATTAACTAAAAGCTGTAGAAAAACTTCAAAGATTATTGTTACAGTGCTCTATAGGGAATATTAATCCATTTATTGTTTATCTTTTGCCTTGGAGGAATTCCATCTAGAAACTTTTATTCAATTATCATGTGCAGTGTGAACTATTCTTACCTGGTATGTGAATGTACCTCTGTTCAAATGATTGACTGCTGATTGACACAAAGTTATCCTGGTTTGTGAGGAAAAGGGGAAAAAGAACAGAATTTTCTTTGAAACTATATAGAGGAAATTGCCTTGCAGTGATATGAGATGTGTCTCACAAACTGCCTTAAAATGCACACTGACACTTTTTTCTGATATGGAGTGGAAACTTGGGTAGATATTTCTCAAATAAAAAGCAATCTGGAAATGGATTAAACCTGAATAATTATTCACTGATGGAAATTTAGATATGGGAGCCTCCTAGGCACATTCTGTATGCACCCAGAAGTTCCTGAATGTACCGAAGCTAATATAAATATTACCTCAGTCTTTCCTGGTAATCTTTTCTCAATCTGGGCCTTTCTTAAAATTTAATTTCTGATAGTCTAGCCACTGACTAACATGCAGGACCAGTCTGTGTGATTTCTGTTTCAGAACGTTTTTTTTTAACCCTGGCATACTAATCACATTCTGCAGAGCTCTGTGCTGTGTTTTGTTAGTTATTGCAGCAGGTTAAAAATTAAAAGGAAGCGCCAATGAAAAATAATTTAATCAGGAGTACTTTGTGCAGACTCAGTACTGAGTGTGGTTTGTCAGGGCTTCACCAGTGGTTTATCAGAGCACCAATATGAAGTAAAGAGGGATTCAGTGTTTATCTAAGATTCTGTCAAGATGAGAGATTTCTAGATCTTTTCCAGGGGACATTTTTGAAGACTCTTGGCATTTTTGTAGTACTCGTGTTTTTTATGTTCTCCCTTGGCTGTGTCAGGTGGACTGGACAGCAGGTTAGACTTGAACAAAATAAATATACACAACCTAAAATACACAAGATTTTGCAGTCAATGTAATGAAGTCACATGTTTTGTTGGAAAAAGTGTGGGTTTGTTTTTTTTTTCCTAAGGTTGCCCTTCCTTTAAGAAATTCTAGATTAATACTGGATTTTTTTTAATGTTTAATTTTTTTTACCCTGCTACTAAAATAAATTCCTTAATTTGAATACTTGGAAATTGTTTTCATTAATAGCTTAGTGTCTTTCTAGGCAATATTTATTCCTCCTTCCCAGCCACTAACCTTTTTGTTTCTTTTATTCAGTCTGCTTCTGGCATTGTTTTAAGCCCTATTTTCCAGAGTGGGGATGTGTGGGTGTATTAGGCAAAATAAAAGACTTTACATGGAGCATGAACATCCAGAATGAACCTGAGCTATCTGAGGTGTCTGGCTTTTGTAGTGAGTGCTTTAATCAAGTTAATTTAGGGACAATGAATCTTGAATCTCTGGATTTGCAGGATGACCACCCAGTGCTTAAGTCAGGGCTCTTGCTCAGCAAAGCATTAATATTCGTGATTATAAGCTTTCTTCTGCTAATTCAACAAATTAATGAAGAATGTTTGCTGAAATCTCACAGACTTCACTTCCTTGTGAGGAGGTAATTACTTTTTTCATGAATAAAGATCTGCAGCCACTGGCAAACTCAGGTGACTGTAAATGCTACACAAATGGCTGAAATGAAATATGGAATAGTCAGGGTTGTCCTTTTAGTGCTGTGACAGTCTGGGCTGACTTTTCCTGGTTGAAGGTCGAGAGCTGATGGGAATAGCCCCAATTCTCACATGTGCAGGGCCCCTCCCACGTATTCCTTACACATTTAGGGTGACCTGAGAGCAGTATTTGGGTTCTTGCAGTGAGTCTGCAATATCAATGTGGCAGCACAAAACTTGTGGTGTCCTGCATCAGCAGGCATCAAAGAAATCTTTATGTTTAATAGTAGAAGATGCTCTGAGATGGAGAAAGTGGAGTCTTTGTCATCTTGTTACACAGATAGAATATCATATGCAGAATAGGTTGTTGTACAATAATGAGTACCTAAGAAAAGTCTGAGTTATTGAAACACGTTGCCACAGGGAAAAGCAGGAGTGGGATATGGTTAAAAAAAACACTGCAAAAGAAGCTGGAACACATTTATATTCCATTCTTTGCTTCCAGAGTAGCTTTCTTTATTGGATTCCTTATGTATAAGTAACAAAGATTCATGAATAGTTTATTTGAATTTGAGTTTTCCTGATCTATGCATGAGTTTATTAGCTTCAGGCAGGTGCATAAAGATTCAAGGCTTTTTTTTCTAAAATTCAACTCCTACTATTACATCAAATTTCATTTCTTTTTAACAAGCAGAGACCTTACTTAGCAGAGGTTGCTCACATCTGTAATTCATGTGTGTTCCCACCCAGACGTGTCAGTTGTTGGACTTCAGTGGACCTGAGGTCAGACTTGATGCAATTTTGGTAGTTTTAAGAGAATTAATTTGGTGGAAAGAAATGCATGGGAAGACTTGAGCTTTTGCAGTATTGTGTTGAATAATGCAGCATTGACTAATACAACTCAGTTGTGGTCCCTGTGTCACATGATGTGCTTTGACTGGCACGAGCGGTCACTAACAGAGCTGAATTAGTGTTAATCAGCTTGTGGAGCAAGTCCAATTTGAGAGGTGAATGAAAAAAATGTAAAACCCAAGCCCCAAATAACCCTGCTTAAAAAGTAACTTATAATAGCATATTTATGTATAACTGAAATATAGATTCTCCAACCTAGTTCCAAGTTAATTGAAAAAAAATATTTTATTAGGATCAGAGTTTTATCTGAGTGGAAGTTGTATAGTTCTGCAAACTCTGTATGGTGAAACTAGCATTGCATCTCCATGAGGTGAAGCAGGATGGATGCTGTGCAGGAAGATTCCTCACCTGCTGCAGCTTCCCAGGAGGCTGCTGGATGCCCTGAGGATGGAGTTCCCTGTGCTCTCTGCTAATTTCATGGTGTTGCTGGATGTGTTAATGGAGCAGCAGATGTTAAAAGCAACTTTCCATGGGTTGTAAGCCAGGAAACACAAAACTGGGAGCTCTGTCAAAGCTGGGAATAGGCTCTTGGGGAGCTCCTGAACATTATCTGTTGTTCTCTGGACTGTGTGGCTGCTGGAGATGTAGTCATGAACTGAAGGGAAATTGTCTCACTTGGAGAATGGAAGTTTTTTTGTTATTTGGGGTTTGCTTTTTTTAAAATTGTTGCTTTGTTGTTTTTGTTGTTAATTTTTTGATTAAATATTTTCTGTTCACAAGGAAAATGTCTAGAATATGAATATCTGAACACAAGCGGGAATGAACTTTGATTTTGAAAGACTTGGTCACTACTAAAATACAGCCACTGTTCCCCTGAATGGCCTTGGCCAGGCTACTTTTCCTTCCTGTGCTTTCAGTTCCCTGCCTGTAAAATGAGTGATGTTATGCTGTCTTTCTAAAGATGTTTCAGAAAATGCAATAAGAAGCAGTGAATTAAATCTGTATTATAGTTTTGTATAGCCATATGACTTTAGAAACCTATGTCACTCTAGTTATCAGCCAAAATTTTAGTCTCTGAATGAATGATGAAGCTTATTTTCAACTGCAATCTTGCTTTGTATATCATTCTTGATACAGTTGCTAGGATAATAAATACTTGAAAATACAGTTAAAAAAGAGAAAGGCAAGATAAATAAATGTGAGCTTGTTTCTCTGTGCACTCAGATTGCACAGGCCTGTGCTTCATACGGAATACGCATGGCTTGAGTAGGAAGGCTAGAAGTGGATAATTAGGAAGGCAATGGCATGTTTTGTCAGACTGCTTTAATACTCTTTGAGCTGTATCCAGTAGTAAAAACCTCATAGTGTCTCCAGTTTTATGTGAATGGTGGTTTCTGATGGATGATGATGCCTTGTGTGGTGCTTCTGGTGTACTGCCTTTAATGTGTTCCTCGCTTCCCCTTACCTCCTTGCACAAACTCTGACTAGGAGAGTAGTAATAGAAACATCTTTTCTGATAATGAGGAAAGCACTGCAACTGTTCACAGCATGTCATGTACAATCCCTGGATCAGAGTTACTGGGGGGACAGGTATTTTTTAGTCAGAGAATTGTCACAAAATGGATCATCTGGCAGGAGGATGCGTTTGGTTCACCACCAAAGGCAGAACAAGTTGAAAGTGCATTTTTGAATCTGTTTGTGTTCAGTCAGATATTTGTATTCTGGACATTTTCCTTGTGAACAGAGGACAGTTGGTGTGAAAAAGAAAAAACCAACAAAAACACTTAAGAAATAGGAAGTGTTGTTTCAGGATGATCACTGGGAGGAGCTGTTTATTGCTGTTTTTATGCATTAAATCAATTGCAAGGAAATGATGAGAGAGAGGGAAGGTGATATGGAGGCAAAGAAACTTTGCCATGAGTGGGGAATACTCTCCTTTAGTAGAAAGGGATCAATGGTTTTGAAAAAAAAAAGAAGTTGAAGGAGTGGTGACCTCAAGGGAAAATACTAATTCACCAAGATTTTAAACTTCTGTTGTATATTAAACCACATCATTCTTGATGGGAATGCACTGAACAGGTAGCAGTTGTCCAGCTGTCCATTAATGCACTGGAGAGCCCATGAGTTCCAAATGAGGCAGGAACTGTTCCTGCCATTGGAATACTGACAGGATCTTTGTCAGTAATCCTGTTAGAGGTAACTCACTTCATAGAGACAATTTGTGTTTGGATCCTGATATGATAGAGTGAAAGGGGAAAAATCTTTGTAAAAATTCTCCACCACTATCTCCATAATCTCTACTTGAGTGAGCATCAGCCAAGTGAGAAAATGAAAAATTATAACCTGCCAAGCATCACTGGCAGACTGAAATGAAAAAATTGCAAGTTAATAACAGTGATGCCTCCAAAAAATTTGCTGGCCAATTTAACATTGCTTTATCCAAGGTCACATCTTGCAACTGATTATTTTTAGTAATTTGCAGATGAGGATTTTCTACCTTTCTTGCAGAAAGTGAAGATCAGGGAAACACCAGGTGCAGTTTTAAAACCCAAGGTTATCAATCTCTTCATCTCAAAAGTAAGTCATGTTCCCTGCTTGTTTGCTTAAGACTGGGCACAGAAATTTTTTCCACTGTAATGGAAATTTATGCTCCACTCCGTGGCAGTGATGAGGTTGGTGTGACATGAAAACTCAGAGTGGAGTGATGTTGGTGAAAGAATTGAAAACAGGAAAAACTAGAACTTGCCCAAGTTTGTTCTGGAGCGCTCTTGCTACTGTTCATGTGATAATTTTTACATAATGGTGTTAAAAGAGATTATGTTGCATGTTTTTGAGGTTTAAGGATTGTGAACTTAATGCAGGCAAGTACACGAGACTTAATGTAAGCTGTGTCCTGTGAAGTAACTAAGGCACGTTACTGGAATCCAAGGTGTGAAAACCATGAATGAACTGTGGCAGCGCTTAATTTCCTCCAGTACAATCTGCACAATCATCTTTATATTATGGGGTAAACCTTGGTACAACATCTACCTATCACTGGCACACTGTCACTTATTTAAAACAGACAATTCTTCAGCATCTGGAATGTATCATTAGTGTATGGAAACTACTGCCCTAGGCTTTCAGTGCAAGGGGAAACCCTCTGTGCTGTTGCTTTCATGTGGTCCTGTGGTCCTTTCAATGAAGGATGTCCAACATGCTGATATACTGAGTGTACACAGCAGTTCTAGGGAGGTTTTGTGGTCTGGTGGTTCAGAAATCTTGGCTGTGGGTAATTGTTTTGCAGCCACTCAGTGGATGCTGTGCAGAAAAGACTGCAGTGCTTGGTTTGGAAAGTGAAGAGCATTTCTTGTTGGAAGATTGATGGACCACCCTCTTCATAACTGCTCTGCTTTTTAATCTAAAAGGTCTTACCTGTCATTAAAGTAATAAAATTGCTTGAGCAGCTCCACTCAAGGATTCCCCCAAAAGCATTTGTTGTTGTTCCTGTGTGAGCTGTGTAAACTGGAGCTGTTACATGTTGAGAGAGGATTAATGTGCAAAAGGTGCCACTGGTGTGTTAATGATCTCTGTGGTCAGAAGCCTGGGTGAAGTCTCAGCCTCCACAACCAAGTTTGTTGGGCATATGCTCAGTAGAAATGAGTGCTAAATTCCCAGCTGTATTTCCCAACTCTCTGTGGAAGTTCCCTATCAGATCACTCACATCCTGCCAGCCTTCTGAGATCTGACAAGATCACAGCTTGAGCTGTTTAATTTTTCTCGGTGTCATGCAATGCATCATAGTGAGTTAGCTCGATAGCCCTAATCTAATGCTCACTGCAATGAAGCTGGGAATGTATCCATCAATGCTTATTTCAGTAAGCAAAGCAAATTGAAGTATTTTTTTGACAACTTCTGTCCATTTCATTATCTCCTTTTTAATCACAAAACTGTCTTATAAAGTTTTCATGCTTCCTTAAACTTTGTAGACTGTCTGCTTTCATATACATCAGGCTGATGCCAGCATCTCTTTGCTTTCCCAAACGAGGTTCCATCCATGCATTGGGTTAATCTGTTGCATTCCTGCAGCAGAAGGAAGCTGATTATTTCCTGATGTGTCCAGGCACCTCTGGCAGGCAGACCTCTGGACTTAGTAGCAAAACTTTCAGGGAGTAGAAGGCTTCAAACTTGAAGTTTTATTGCCTTGGGTTTTTGGGTTTTTTTCTTCAAAAGCAGTCTTGCTTTAGGATATTTGCAGTGCAAGCAAAATTGAGCAGCTTTAGTATTGCCATTTTCTAGCATCACTCAGATCACTCAGTCTTACCAGACTCTGACAGGGTGTGCTCTGTCCCAGGCCAGGCAGAGCTGCAGTTCCTGGATTATGCTCGTGTTTTAAGTGGAATTTCCTCACTGAACTCTGTGATATTTTCCCCATTTATATTAAGGCTACTTTCTGTTTCTGCATAAAAGTGTCTGAGTGTAATCTCTGTAAGTATACATGCCCTTTCTGCTATTTTTAGAGTGGTATAGTGTAGATTAAATTCCTCCCCTCTTTCTGTAAAACCCTCAGTTTTCTAGGGTAATAGTCTTCTTTTAATGCTGCAGACATTGAGTAAAACAAATAGGTAAGAAGAAGAAACAAAGAATAGAGAAGATAAATACACAGCTAGGCATGAATTTTTCTTCACACCTTCTGAGACAGAACTTGATGAGTTGTCCCTTTATTTACAGCAGCGGTGTTGGTTTAGGTGCTCTGTTCTACATCTGCTCTAGGGAATGAAATGTCAGGGCACAACTTCATTCTTACTTACAATACAGCCAGCTCTAGGGATGCATGGCCCTCTGGATTGAGGAGAGAGCATCCAAAGCTTGTGACATGCAGTTATAAAATTGCTGTTCTTTGCTGGCTAAGAGGGGTGCAGCAAGCTGTTCTCAAAATCAGGTAATTTTTCCTTGCTCTTGTGAAAAGCTAGAGCTTGACTCTCTCATTTTTGCTTTTCAGGAAGCTTAATGCTTTTGGGCTGTCTCCAGCCAAATGCTGATAATAGGCTCTATAAGGGAGCTTCTGTGCAATGATTCTTTCAGCAATGAAATTGTACGTAGCAAAAAGTGGAACTGACCAACAGAAAGGTAAGGTTAAAGCAAGCATTTAGCCATTTTTCTTTTTAAAGAGCTAGTCAGAGTAGATTAAGGCCACTTGAACAGACATTAGCTATTTATAATAAAATGATAAAGCTGCACTTTTTTCCTGCAAGAATCCTCTCGAATATTGTACATCTGTTAATGGACACTTCTTTGAAAGTCTTTTTCCTGTGGCAGGTATTTATGTATGAGGCTTGACTTGTAATTGTGCAAGAAATGAAAATTGTTCATTTTAATTGACCTTCCCGACCTTAAAAGAAATGTAAATACTTGCAGACTGTTGCATTTTGTTTTCTTCTGAAAACATTTTAAGGTAATGCACCTTGTTTTTATACTTTGGGAAGTATTTTTCCAGTAGGCCTGTTTCTTTCAGAGGCTGACAGTGAAATGGTGGCAGAGACTTAAAATAGATACCCTCTTTGAAACTTGTGTGCTGATTATTAAAGTGTGTGGAAAGGAGTTCTCTGACCCATTACAAAATAATTCTTTTGCCAACACAAAGCATAATGCATTCTGATGACACTCATAATTGCAGTTCTTCCAGAGTAATTACCCTGGTAGTTCATTTTCATATTGTTGGAATTCATATTTGTGTGTTATATTTAATTGAAAACTGCCTGCTTTGATCTGTGCACGTGTGGAAATACTCATTGGGTTTGACTTGACAGCAAATGGGTATTTACTTTGCAGGTAAGCAAACATTTGTGTGTCTTACAGGCAAATGCATTTGTATCTCACTTGTATGTGATACTACATCCCTGTGCAGCTGCATTTTCCCAAGTTACAGCCAGCCCACGTAGTGGTGCATACTGGATGTGTAGGTGTTTATCCAACATATCAGGTTCCAGAGTTTTGAACTGTGCCAGAAACCAGTTTGTGGTCAGACTTTGGCCTCTGTCCTCAGATTCATTTGCTATTGTTGCCTCTCCTTAGTTAAGTGTTTGTACCAGCTGAGGTTCTTCCAGAGAAAAAGGAATTGAGTCTCCTGACTTTGAACAGCTTCAGTTTTTGCCACTCCTCTCTCTGAGCTCTGATGGACCTCACTCTTCTTGCAAAGAGATGGTTGAACTTTTCATATGTAACTGAAAGCCCCTCGTTAATGATGTGCTAAAGCCTTAAGTAGGAAGGGCAGCTCTGGACAGGATGAAGAGTAAATAGCATGTGGTAGTGGTTTGACACAGAATGGGAAGGCAGATTTGGGAGCATAAATAAATTTCAAAAAAACCAACAAAAAAGTTCAAGCAGTGATGTCTGTGTGGGTGTGATTTGCCTGTATTAAAGTCAGGCTTGTAAGTTAAAACTAAAATAAACACAGTTTTCCCTGTAATGGACTTGGGCATTCTAGAAAGTCTTTTTAATAGAGTCCATATTGTATTTTGAGGTTAAATTACCCCAATAAAAATAATTCCTCTGTGTGCTTTCTGGATATGAAGTTTAATCAGACTGTCTTGGAAAGAAGCCTGGGACTAATATGAGCATTTTCTTGATGTGCTGTCTGCACATTTTCATGAGAGGCGTAAAGGTCATTCTCCTGTTGGATGGGAAAGAGCTTCCTAAAGCATGTTGGCAACACTAGATTTTTCTGCATTTTCTTTACAGTGGTGATGTCATCAAGGTTAAATTTAAATTCAAAGCCAAAAATAGTATCTAGAGTGTAAAACAATTGCTAAATTAGCAGTTATTCATGTTCAGTTATTGTAAGTCAAAATTGGGCTGGGTGTGGAAGAATTTTTAGTGTGTGGAAATCTGTGTTATCATCTGATCTCAGTTTTTCCCTATTTTTTTTTAGTCTTCTAAAAGCCTTCTGCTTTACAGTTCTCATAATGGTACAAAGGAGTGAGGGTTTTCTTGTATGAGCAGATCTGGGGACTGGAGTGAAACTGCACGTTGTACATCATGTGGTCACTGCACAGGAGCTCATTTTGGTTATTACCAAGCTGGCAATCACTGAGAACACCAAACCAGCCCATGATCCAAACCTGTTGATGTCCATCTTTTAGGGTGTAAATACTTTAAAGGCTGTGTTTCTTACAGCAGTGCATGCTGGGGGCTTTTTGTGTGTTCAGGATAAAAATGCATGTGACCTTGGTTTAACTAAAGTACAAGAACAAATTCCGTTGAATAAAAACACATCTAAAAAGTTAAACAAAAAAATCCTTTTCTGCAGATTAAGCCCGGTGCCTTTCTCCTCCCTTTTAAACATTTAAACACACTCTTTACATGATGCTTAAGCTTTTAAGTCAAAGTTATGAGGTGCTTTAGCCAGGCTTGAGCCTGAGAACAAGACCCAAACCAGGACAATAACAAAATGACACAAAGATTGACTCCACCGTGCTTGCTGGATGAAGTGAAAACTGCTGAAATATAAATCCTATATCCTGGGATTTCACTGCCTGCTGGAACTAATCTCATTAACTTAAAACCACCTGAGGCTTAAGAGACATATACACCACTGTGAGAAATTATATTTATCTCATCCTAGGGGGAAATCCTTTCCCTCCCCCAGCTTACCTTACTTTTGACTTTGTCATTCTTGAATTACCAGGTCATTTCTCCCCCATGGGAAAGTTGTCATAGCTCACAGCTATGCAATTACTGTATCTGAAGTTCACTGCTATATGAATGCTGAGATCACTGTTTGAGGGTTTTCTTCTTAAGTAATTTCCTAGAGAAAACAAAGACTGGAAAAATAATAGGCTAGCAGTTTACTTAAATAAAGTTCCTCCAGAGCTACAGGAAGAGATTCCAGAAGTAAAAACACACCATAAGGCAAACAGCTTACTGAAAGCATTAAGGTGTTTATTGCCTTTGTAAACCAAACACTGAGTTTTCTTTAACCATTAAAGTTTAAGAGATTGGTGGCCTCTGATAAGTGGTAATTGGATGCAGAAATTTCCAATGCAAGGTTGCAGTTTGAAATCCTGTGAGTGTCGCCAGGGAGAACTCTGCAGTTGTGTGGTTGATTGCTGCACTCCCATTTGGATTGAGACTAGATCCCAAATCTGCATTCAGCATTAATTCCAGCCAGTAGAAATATTCTGTTTGACATGGGAGGATTTTGGATAAGGCTTTTACTGATAATCTTGTTGGACTTTGCAGCAAGGGGAAATGACCTTGTTCAAGTGTCTTTTCGCGTGTGTCTATGTCTGAAAAAAAAGAATAAATCAATTTTGGGTTATCCATTAAATAGCTCAAATAGAAAAGGATATTAGGAAACAAAAGTAATGTTGAAACAGAATGAGCTTTGAAAACCAAATCTTGAAGGCTTGATTTCTGAGATGGAATGTAGAAAGTTTTATACAATGGAAGCTTTTTGTGGTGAGCCTGGCCCTTGGGTGCTGCTCCCAGAAAGGAGCCCAGAGTGTATTTGTGTTGGGCAGGTGGAAGTTACTGTCAGTGGAATGGAGGTGCCAGCTGCTGTGACTAAGAGAAATGACCACTGAGCCAAACTACATGTCATTTCTGTAAAACCCAGCTCAAAAGGTGATTTGTGGATTTGAATGATGGGTCTGTCAAAGTTCACTGTTTACAGTGGTTTATTGGCCCTAAGTGACCATTTCCCTACCAGCCATTTAAATTGTTCTGTGTTGATGGAGTGTGTGCAGGGACAACAATAGAGGCAGTTGCAATTGCAGACCAATTACAGTAATTAAAAATGATAATACAAGCCTCTGTTTCTCTTTTATCTGCATGGGATGAAAGTGATCTGGTCTGTTGATGAGAATGCCCCATTAATCCTCCATTAATGCCCCATATTTAAGGGCCTACAATGAACTGTGTATGAACAAATAGTGAGGTTCATTAATGTCTCTGGATTAGGAGTCCATGTAATTATGGTGTTAATTATGTGTTGCTGTGATCTTGTCTAGATGTAACTGAATTTGGTCAAGTGTTTTTGTGTAATTTTGCTGAGTAATGAATAGGTCAGTGAAGTTACAAATGGCTATTGCTATTGTGTTGTTAAGAATAGAGTCTGTAGTGGTGAATGGTTGCTGAACTCTAGTGTACATTCCCTTTTCAGTCCTGCATAAATGAGTACAGCATATTCCAGTTTATTTAGTGATGGACAGGCTGTTAGTTCTTAAAATAGCTAAGGAGTAGGAACCTGACACCCTGAATGATTTATGTGTTTTCTTTGTAAGCTTGTTTCTGTTTTGTAACCTTTAAAATGTGGGTTTTATGAGTGATATCATTAAAATTTATACTCCCTCTAGTATGTGATGTTAGTCATTATTGCTCTGCTGTGCCTCCAGATCACCTGTCTGAATTATAAAGCAACCTTCCTTGGAGCTAAATAGTAATTTTTTTTCCAAATGCGTGCTGACTTCATTATTTTTCTTTGGTGCTCCCTTACCAGAGCAGAGGCCAAAATCTGGCCTTTTCTGCTTTCCATCCAAGTGGGAAAGGTTGCTAGGAGTTACTGTGTATTTCTAAGAATGAAATATGAGGGGTCATTTAACTTAGGAGATTTGATATCAATCAAAAGAAACTTCTAGAGAATTTGTTCTGAAGTGTACTCTGTTTTTTTCTTCTTTGTTAACTGAGATTGATATGCTGGGGTGGTGATTTAATGTTGTGCTGGGCTGTGTTACACTAATTTAAAAGAGCTTCAGCAAGGAGTGAATCTCAGAGGAAAAAAAGTACTGATACTGAAAGTGAATCACAGTCCTTGATTCCATCAATTGAGACTCTTAAAGATCTTATACACTAGGAAATATTTTCTGAAAGGCTTCAAAGTTACACCTTTAGTCTGAATCCTCAAATTGAAGGTGCCAAATGGTTTCTTCTGGAAAGCTCCACAATACTCTTAAAAAGTTTTGGGTGGTTTTTTTAACAAATTAATCCAAAGAAAAATGGAAGTTTTGCTGAGCCGTGGATTACTCTCCTGGTTCTCTGAAGGCTGTCAAGCAAACTGCTCTGAAACTCATGATGATCACCCATCTCTCCCTTGTTTCAGGAAATAAATGATCTATATTCAACATTTGTGTTGTATTATTTAGCAGATTGTGGTGTACAGTAATTCATTGCAAACTTCCCAAACGTGACTCACTAGGCAGCTCTCATCCAGAGGTGAGATGGAATTGTTTTGTGACCACTGTGACTAGAGATGTTTCAGTTTTTTCAAATCAAGCCTGTTTGCCTAGAATCATCATCGAGTCCAACCATTAACCCAGCGCCTCCCAGTGCTCCACCAGCCCATGTCCCCCAGTGCCACCTCTTGTTATGGGGATCCAGCCACTTCCCTGGGCACCTGTGCCAGGGTGTGACACACCTTTCAGTGAAGAAATTTGTCCTGATAGCCAGTCTAAAACTTGCCCTGGCACAACTTGTGGCTGTTTCCTCTTGTCCTCTTCCTTGTCACTTGGGAGGTCAACCCCACATGGCCCCAGCTTCCATCCAGGTGGTTGTAGAGAGTACTGGGGTTCCTTTTCTCCAGGCTGAGCACCCTCAACTCCCTCAGCTGCTCCTCAAAGGACTAGTTCTCTTGTGCCTTTACCAGCTGCTTCTTTCAGAAGATGCTAGAGCATGCAAAAGAACTGGGATTCTTGTAGCAATGCCGCTATTAGAGGTGGTTTTTGTGTGTGTTTATGTTTTTCTTACAAAACCTTACCATTGTAATACAAATGATTTACTGATGTTAACAGAGGATAAAATACTAATTTCAGTACAGCCTGAGGCTACCATGATATATTCAGTGCTGTCATCTAGTTTCATTGAAAGATATGTGATATAGCACTAGAAAACGAGTTCAAACAACAAAAAACGTGTTATTGTTGGAAAACATAAGAATGGAATATGTCAGATAAGAGTTATGTCAGAGTAAGTGCACTCAAGCACTGGATCCTCAAGCCAGTGGCCTCTTCCTGAAATACTTGGTATCATGTTGCCTGTTGCTACAGTTATTAAAATTCCTTGTCTGCTTCTGTTCCCAGAATGATTAGGCTCTCAATATTTGCAAGGCAAGTTCCCTGTCATGTTACAGATTTCCCTATTTATTTTTGTAATAAAGAAAATGTGAGCATCAGAGGTTCCTGCATTGAACACTTCCAGCAGCATAATTCCTAGAGCTGGTAGGAAAGCTCTGTGTGTTTGCACTTCTTATATCAGCTAAGGTCTGTTTCGAGATTCTTGTCCTCTCACCACACACACTGCAACTTTGATTAAAGTAATGCTATCAGGGTGAAGTTTAATTTGCTCTGTGCTACTTATACCTATTTTAAATTGTGGCTGGACTCCATACATAGATGTCAGTGAGATGGTGAAGGAGGTGGAAAGAAGAGGTGTGATGGTGATTAGGGGAGGCTGAGTTGAGTTTTTCATAGGGTTAATGCTTTCCAAATTGGGGGATATAAGATTGAAAGTGAAGGGCACACTCCTTGTTGAGGGAAAGTGGTGGAGTGATCCTAATGCAGAATCTCATTAAAGCAACTGTCAGGATTCCTCTATTTTACCATCACCTCCCCTATTCTAGAAGAGTCAGCTGTCGTTTGGAGTGAGCATACTGCCAAAGAGGCATTTACAAATAAATGAAAAATGTCACAATTGATTTTGCTCCTTTCGGAGGACTCTGTGTCAGCTTTGTCACAAACCCTTTGTTGTTCTCTCTTTCAGATCGTCTCTGGACTTTGGAAATAACTTTGGTTCTTGGATTCCTTCTGTTGAACTGGGGTAAGCTCCCTGGATTATGACTTTTTATTAACATTTGTGCAACAGTTAAATAGCATTGACTTTTCAGTGCCTATGAAGGATGAATTGCTAGAAGTTCTTACCAATTACCTTATGAGTGTGTATGGAAGCTGCATAATACAATCCATGCTTGAAAATACCACTAAAAACCAGATTTATTTTGTAGTTTCTCATATGGAAGTATTTGCACATTATGGTAATTACTTTGCAAAATGTTGTGTGCCGTGCTAGTAGCCACATAAAATATGAATAGCTATGTGGTTTTATTTGCTTCTAAAGAATATGTACTTCTAAGCTGATAGTGTTCTTTTCTTCCATATTTATAATTTCTCACTCTTTCAATGTATGTTAGATGGTTATAGTGCATTTTCCTGCTTTTGAGGAGATCAAAAGATTGTTTTTCTTGTGTATTTACTGGCTGGGTAAGTGAACTTGATGTTGCAATATCAGTCTACACTTTCAATGCAAAAGTGTTACCGTAAGATTGGATATCTGTTGAAATGTCATTATAAGAAATAGTTGAGATGGTTTAGATACAAAGTATCTAAATGACAATCACATCTAACAACACTGGCTTAGTTATTTCTTCCTTGAGCTTCAGTTTTTGAGATTGCAATCAAAAATACAACGTTTTACTAAAACTGCTGTGAAAGAAACTTCATTAGCATCCAGAGAAATAACTGTGATCCTTTAAAAAAGAGTTAAAGATTTTTGAAGACAGACCCAGTGCTACATTTAGGGGTAATTTTTGTCCTTGCTGCATTTTCTGTGACGTCCAGGAAGTATAACCTGCAAATAGTAATAGGACAAGAGATTTCCACTTTCCACTAACTTCAACATATAAACTCACACTGTATAGAAAGAATTGGTTTGTGATGGTTTTGTGTTTCTAAAGGGATTCTTCAGCAATTCACAAATATTTTGCAGTCTGGCAAAGAGCCAAAAATCTCTCTTTCAATGCATGTTTTTACATAGCATATTAAAAAACAAAACCAAACTTCCTGCATTTTACCACTATTGCTATTACCAGATTTTTAAAAACAAGAGAATTGAAGAAAAGCACCTTGCTGTCACTTTTATTCTCTGGAAATTCTTAAGAAGTTGGGGAAGAATTGGACTCTGTAAGGACAACAAGAACAATTTATGGTGTCACCTGCCCTGTGTGCAGGGTTTGCTTCTATTCCTCTTTCACCTGGGATTTTAATGTAGCTTGATGGGCTTTACTTTAGCACTGCAGAAATTGGCTTGCATTGGTGTATGCCCATTTGTCAGCAATTTAAGCATTTTGAATGCATTGCATTTTGTATCTGGTTTTTGCTGTTCTGATGTACCTCTTGCTTTATTAGAATGAAATGTGATGAATTTGTTCTAAACGAAAATCTAAAATGAATATTTGAAATAACTGTTGAATTTCCTGAAAGTTCAGGCTTTTTATTTTTCTTTGAGCTAGAAATCAAAACTTGTTGACTGGAACTTCCAAACAACATTCTTAATTTGTACTTTGGACAGTTTTGTTTATATGGTGGTACAAAGTTTGTGGCAAAGCTCTCTAGGGCAGTCTCTAATACTGTGTTTTCAGCAGTGGGCTGCCCAACTTTGCTGTTCTTCTATTTGTATTAGAAGAATAAAGAAAAGAATCTAAGATATGAATCTATAAAGACAGAAAATGAATTCTGGCAATGTGGAAGATGATGACATAGTTTCAAGGAATGAACCAGACAGTTCACGGCAGTAATATTTGTGTAATTAATTAATATTACTGTACATGGAGATGAAGGAAGGAAAACTGGGAGGAAAATAAAGAACTCACCATTATCAGCTCTATTCATTCCCCATTCCGGCCCTCCTGTTTGACTTACAGAGTAAATTGTTTTGAGGTAAATCTAAATGGAAATCTGTAGCATTTCACATCTAAATGGGGCACGCACTTAGCAGTAAAGCAGTGCTGCAAAGACCAATCCAGAACTCTCCCAAAATGCCTTGGAACAAAAATGTTTAAATATGACTTGGCAGATTTGCAGAAGCTTAGACTTTCACTCACCAAATTTTCACTCAGCCACATTTGATCACGTTACTGATGTTGATGTGTCCCAGCTTCTAAGAGCTGAGCATACTCTGATCTGTGGTTGTGCAGATGTAAATATCTGTGCCCCAGCTGTTGGCATATATTGGAATTTATCATGAGATTGCTCTCGAGTGCTGGGTGTCCCTACAAGCAGTAGGGATGAAATGTCATAGCTGGCAGCACTGCCATGAGTTAGAAAATAACTTCAGTGGGAGTTTCTTGATGATCTCCACCCAGCAAATAGCAAGCACAGATTAATAAAATGTAGGAGAGATGTGTGAACACCACCCCTGCTTATTCAGTTCACTAAGGAACTTGCAGGCTGGGAATGAGCCTGGGAAGAGCCGAAGGGACATACAGAGCACTTGTTCCAGTGAGAACCCTTTCTGGAAGTGAACCAAAGGCAGTCCTGTGCTGCTCATACAGGTTTCCTGTTAGCTTGTTTTCAGCCAGGAGGAGGGGAGTAGGGAAGTGCACTGAGAGCTGTCTCTTTCTGCATCAGTTTCTGTTCTTAAACAGCAAATGAAAGTGTTAAATCTATTTAAAATTTAATTTCAGCTGATGGTAGCCTGTTCCCCAATGCCCCCCCAGTAATTAGACTTTACTGTTCACGCTGGCAGTTGCTTAGCTCCTGGACTCAGAATATTCTTTCACCCTATTTTCATACACAGATGTCTCTCTTCCTTTTTAATTTAATAAAGGTGCTGTATTTCTAAGTCATGGGGATGCTGGTCTCATTTCAGCAGGATGAATCACAGACCCTTCCCAGTGCCCAAATACAGGACTTTTCATGGAGTAAGACAGCTTTTCTGTGTATGAAGAAAAAATATTTGAAGAGTGGAGGTGGGAGAAGTAAGGGATGATAACCTGGTCAAATAGGGAAAGATAAGGTTTGAAGGAGTTACTGTTCACGAGTTTGTCAATTAAGTTATTACACTTTCACTTTTAGAAGATCTGCTTTAAAAATCCTGAAAATAATTCCTATCTGAAATCAGTCCAGTTTTCAGCATCTCCTCTGTTTTGCACCATGTTATTTCTTAAATTAAATTCCATATTATTCCATTGGCTTCAGAGAGATCACTCATGGAATAAAGAAATCATTCCTCACCTCTTTGCATCTGATGCTCTGCTCTGTGCTGCTGCCCCCATTTAGATTTTACAGAACACCAGTATCTAGCTGGTGTCCTCTGAAGTGTTTTGTGTTGTTGCTTTATAAATTTCAAGCGATGTAACAGAACTCACAGCAGAAAGGACGTGGAGAAGACAATGCTAACAAATAATTTGCAGCTCCTCATTGCCCTGGCTGAATGAGTTGGTTTTAGGTAATTTACTATTCAAACAGGAATAATGAGGTAAAATGTGTTTTACTCGTTTTCATTGTGGCACAGTGGTCGAGCCTGAACCACTTAATTTGAGGGGGTTGGACAGGGCAAAGAAAATTGCTAATCAAGTGCTTAATTGATCATTCTCTAACGATTGCCTCTAGCTGTAACGTGTTAAGGGTGGTCTGAGAGATTAACCAGCAGAAAATCACTGAGACCATACAGGAACATACCATGGAGCAGCTTAATGGTGAAATGGTTCAATTGCTGCCAGCTCAGCAGAGCAAGGGCAGGGGATGAAGCTCTTCTGCTGAGCCCTAGAAACTGGAGTTTTTGGTCAAAACTTGACTTGAAATACTTGTGGTGTGATCATCTCTGCATAGTCTGTTTGGGGGTAAGGGAAATGCCTTTGACTACATTTCCTGGGGTCATTATTTTAGCAAGAGCATCTTGGGAATGTTTTCAGCAGAGAAAAGCATTCCCAGGATCTAATGCATTTTGAGCTTTTTCTATGAAATTGTAGTATTTGCTTAAGCAACAAATAATGGTAATTACAGCTGGAGATGGTGGTTTGGGTTTTTTTTTTTTTTACATTTCCTGGAGCAAAAGTGTTTGAAATCGCATTCAGAATTGGTTTCCAAGTTCATATGCCTGCATATAGATTGGAATTACTGTAAGAAAAATCAATGAATTGCCATTGTGTTAATAGTATTGACTCTATTTGATAAGTATGTCCTTAGGGTTTTTTCAGAATTATAGCTATAATTTATGAATGCTGAATACAATTCCCATGAGTCTTCTGTAGCTCTAATAACAGGTTATGCAAGCTTGTCACCAATAACAGTGGTCTCCAGCAGAGTGATGATTTTGCACAATGTCTTCATATAAAGGAAACAAATACAGCCTTCCATCCCCCACCATCTGTTGTTAGGAATATTCCCTTATTTTCTACTGTTTTGGGGAAGAATTTGGCTTAATGTTCTTGAATTAAGTATAATAATTAAGATTTTTAGCATTTGTAAAAGCTTGACTCGCATGCAGGAGGTAGATTGTGACAGCCTGACATGCTGTACTAAAATGATACATAAGTAGAGCAATGTTTTCATCAACAGAAATGTGTTGCTGTTCAAAGTTGATTCTCTCTGTAGGGTGCCATAAAGTAATTAGAAGACCATAACATAATCCTTCAGTATTGCATTAATTCCTCAGAGGGATGAATTCATCTTTTCTGACTGCAGTAGTGCATGACTGGCCGTGGAAATGCCACTGAACTATAAAATCATCTGTAAAACAAAGAATAGTTTTTCTAGACCAGCATGTTTCTTTATAAAACTCATAAAGAGCTTGTGCTTTTAGTGATTTCTGCTTGTAGCAAACTGGAAGTGAAAGTATTTATCTTAAAATTAAAAATCGACATGGAATACTGCGTACTTTGCCTTAAAGAAAACTGGACATGAAATATTCGTCTTCTGTGAGGACTGAAGACTATTAGAAGGTCTGTGCCAAAACAAGAAGAATCTCTTGTTACAGATGATGAGTTTTTGCAGCTGGTGTAAACTAATCCAGCGACGGCTGTGTACTGTAAATCTAAAGGATGAGAATTTTGAGCAGTTTTCTTTTTCCCAGCAGTGGGTAGATGACTGGGTTTGCATAGTGAGAGAGTGTTGCAAATTAGCCTTGATTGGGCTTTTCTTGGATTTTTATTTTTATTTGTTAACTGACCAATGCTCTAAGCATGAGTTTGTAATAGAGGCTTGTGTTGTCTGGAAGGGGAGGGATGCTGGCCATGCACTGCTCAGATGGGGGAAGACTGGAAATACTCAGTGGGTTTGATCAGAAAAGATTCTCTGTGCAACCCCTTTGAGCTCACATGTTTCCCTGCTTACAGCAGGAATTCCAAAACCCACAAGGACATTATTTTACCATCTTTTTATAATTCCCCTGTAGAACATCTTTCTGATTGTAGTGTGCTGCAATTGAGAGGTTCTTTCCACCAGACTTGTGTGTTTCTGCTGTGTTTCAGTTTGTGCTCAGCATTAATCCTTCCTGTACTTATGTTTTCAGCTGCAGTGCTGGAAGTGGCCCTTGCTGCCGTATCTCAAAATAAAGCCCTTTTCCTGAAGAAATGAGACATTGAGGTGTAGTTTGCTATGGCAGAGGCTTTGGGAATGTGCAACAAAAATTCAGAAGTCTAGTTAAGGAAGCATTCAATTTGAGGCTAGCCTTGATTATTTCACTCAGGTTCATAATTCTGTGATTTTGGGGAAGCTGCACACCTTAGCACAAAGAAAGGCAGGAGTGGTTCCATGTGTGGAGATTAGAACTAACGAGTCTCTTGTATGACACATGAAGGGAGCCTTTAGTTTCAAGCAAGGGAGCATAAACACTATTTGTTAGTTACTAAATATCTGGTGTGGAAAACCAAATTTTCAGCCAAGGTATAAATCATCATTTCTCACATGACTATCAAAAAATTGAAGAAAATATGGAAGGTGAAATAGGTGCTTCAAACCCTGTTGTAGTTCAGGGCAGAGGTGAAGTATTTAGCATCTTCATGGTATTCTCAGTATACTTAATAATTCTTCAGGACTATGCTGTTCTAATTATAGCACATCTGAGCTCAAAAAGAGTGTTTCATATAGCCTTAAGGCCTGTGAAGGAGATAATCTTCATGGGAGTTCTGACATTTGTTTTAATGGAAGCAGGATCAAGCACAAATGCTAGGCTGGAGTGACATTTAAATGTGATCAGCAATACTGATCAGTGATCAGGAAATCGAGCTGTTCCAGCTGTTTACTTAAGAAACCCCTTTATCTAACATATTGTCAATTGTAAGGGTTTTTTTTTTATTTTTTCTTAGAAAGAATATGGCTCTCCCTCTATGAATAAACCATCCCTGTCCTGGTGATGTGGATGACAGGGCTCTGATGGATTTCAGCAACGTTATGAATCTTACCTGCTGGAGATTCAGTTTATATGCATGGATACAGAACTGTTCAAAGCAAAATGTTTCACCATCCTCGGATGAACACTTTTGGTGCTCCAAGGTGTCTCTGTGAGTTAGGGAAGAGAGCTCATCTGCACAGAGATAAATGTTTTGCAGTGGTTTTATTCTCACAAAAAGCTGAAGGCATAATGAAGAAATGGAACAATTTTTGATTAAAAAATCATCCCAGGTCCCCTCCCCAAACAAAACACCTGCACAGGAAATAAGTGATATTGTAATTCAAGTAACAGAGGTTTCAGCTTCAACAAGGAGAGTGTTCAATATGTGAGGCTTGCAAAAAATGGAACTGGAAAGTCTCAGGTTTCAGGGTGTTGTTTGGAGACGGGTTTGAGGGGTTTGAAGGTAGGCAGGTCCAGCTTTTTGGGAAGTTTCTCTCTGGGGCTTAAGTATTCCTGTTGTTTTCACCTTGGCTCCTCCAAATCCATCTGTGCCCCCTGTCAAAATCAGCTATGCTTGATGTCCTAAAACACTGCCCTGGGAATCACTGACTTTGTCACTGCAGACCTGGATTTGTTGTGAGTTCACTGAGTAATATTTACTACGAGCTGTGTATTAGCTGTTATTTTTACAAAATACGACTTTTTTCGGATAATTATCCTTTATCATAAATAGAACTATCACCGTTTTAGTCAACATTTATATGGTGACTGTCACTCAGAAAATGATAGATTGTATTTTGGAAATATAATTTCACGAGCTCAGTTTGCCTCATGTGAAAGACGGTTTTGTTGGTGAATCACTGTAGAACTTTTCCTTTAAAGCATAAGTTGACACTTCTCCACATTCCCTCATTTACAAATGTGTCAGAAAACCAAAATACCCTGTATTTCCCTCTCTTTACAGTGAAAGCAATAAACACATTCCATTCCTTTTTGGGCCTCCTAAATTAATTTTTAAAAATAATTTCTATGTCTATGCTCACATCTTCATTTATCCATTGTCCTTCTCTTAATACACAGAAAAATCTGTCTCACAGGTACATGTTGAGACATGAGTAGAAAAAAAACAAAAGCTGGGGCAGAAATGAAGCCTCTGGCAGAGACACAGCAGCTGACAGTGGATGTGGCACTTTGCATTTTAGTTTTGAATAGTTTGGTGGTTCTGCAGTGTTTGCAGGAATACATTTGCAGTAAGAAGTGAGAGCACCTTGTTTGATAGCTTTTATAGTGGTATTAGTTCCTTCAACCCAATAGAAGCAGCCTGACATCTTTCTTTTTCCTGTTGTTTTTCATTTGGGTTTTTCCTATCCTGAATGGATATATTCAGAATCAGCTGAAGCTTGACAAATGCAGCTGTGAAGACTTGTCTTCAAGCTATACTGCAGATTTTTCTCTCGCCTTTCTTTGCTCCAAGAAATATCTGTTCAACTGTTTTTATAGTATTTTTATGATAGGCATTTCAGATACCTACTGCTGGATAAATAAAACTGCCTTCCTAGCTTAAGGAGCCAGGGATGTTTTTTCATTTGTTTCTCAAAATCTGTTACCGTGCAGAATGTAGTTGGATGTCATAGTAAAGAAGATGGCCTGGCATGGAAATGAGAACATAATTAAAATTATTTTTACTTTTCTCAGGATTTGGAACAAACTGTTGCTTAAACCTTTTTCTTAGAGGTATTACACCTAACAAGCCCTCTTGAGAGAGATGGGGATAGAGCAGCAAAGCTATCAACAAAAATACAGAACGGCTGCGTTCCCTGGGGTTTGCTTAAATTTGAAAGCAGATAGGAACTGTGAAGAAATATAATGCAATCTGGTAAAGAAACTGCAATATAACTCCAGTGGCCTCAGCCACAGTAATGTGCCAGTGTAAAGATCTCATATTAACCTGAAAAATGGGTAACAACATAAAACACTCTCAAGTTGCTTAGTTTACGTTTGTCCTTGATGCATCGTCTTCAATGTCTTGTGGTGTGGAGATCAATTTATGCTGTAAACTCCGTGGAATGGAAATCAGGTCTTTTTACCTGCTGTGAACCTCTTCTGGGCTGCCTGTGTTAGAGTATGACATGCTAAGTTCAAAATGTCCCCTGAGCTAAAGCAGCAGTCAAATTGTGCTATGTTCTTGGTCTTCATTTTATGGCACATTGAGGTTTATTAAGCCATTGAAGCCACTTGTGGTGTGAGATTTTCTGTCCTTGCCCACATGAATGGACCTGATGGAGTCATAATGGTGATGGTCTAGGTTTTGAAGCAAAAGAAGTAATTCTTGAGTGTTTCAAATATTTCTTTTTTTTTTTTTTTTAAATCTGGAATGCTTGTTAATCCATGCAATATTTGTTTCTTATAATCCTTTCTCAGAATTTGTGAATGCCTTCTATACAGAATCAGCAGAAATGGTTTTGCAGAGCCACAGACTTTCCCTTTTCACTTCTGAAATGCCAATTGAGAAGTAGCAGTTCTTTTGTTTCTTGTTTTGAGGAGGTACAGGGCTCACAGTGAAAAGTGTGCTTGAATTTGAGCAAATTGATGCTTTCCAAGTCTGAATAGATTTTTTTTTTTGAGAAATCCCATCAAGATACAGTCTCCATTGTTCTCCTTTCACACACACTTGAAAATCTGGAATCAGGTTATTGGTGTTTGACATATTGTACAATTCTGAGAACTGTGACTTGCTAGAATAGATCTGCATTTTACATAAGGGCCCCTGAAGTCTTGGAGCCTTCAGTTCAGTCTGAACATAAAAATTCCTGCAGAAAACTGCTTCTGGTTTGTCATTATTATTTTTAAGGATTTTTACAATTTGATTTTTTTAAAGTGTTGAGACATTTTCTTGTACCTCCTAATCTTGTTGGTGTTTTCCTTGGAGAAGAGATGATCTGGTATGAAGGGGGTTACAATACACCCCCCATTGACATTCTGGTGACATTATTTTGTGTGCACATCCCTGCAGCTGGGATCCTACTACAAACAATTCTGGTTTGTCAGAAAAGGTGTATCTACAACTTGCCTTGAAATGTCTCGGTGGTTCAGGGCCCCAGGCTGGTGAGGGATGTGCTCTGTCAGTCTGTACATGTGTGTGTGCAAGAATTGGATGTTGCCAGATTGTTTTGCTCTGTTAAATGTTATCAGATACGACTTTTAAAAATAGTGGATTATTAGGCTTGGCTCAAGAAATTAGAACTAGTGTTACAAAGCTATCTTAACAGTACTGTTACCTCCTTGAAAATAGGATTTCATAATTATTTAGTGTGCCTGTGACAATGATCTGTTAATGTGTGTTTAAAAAGAAACAAAAATGTAATTATCATGTCTGTATTAAAATGTCATTAATGTCATTAGTAATTTTAGTAGCTACTCTTCTATGATCTGTTAGTTATAGGAGGTAAAAGTTCAAAGTGTGTTTGTAAGGATATTATTTCAGAAGAACCCCTTTGTTGGTGCAATATTGCATTAGTGTGCTGTGTTGAACAATTCAGTCTGAACTTCTCTCTTGGATAGTTTCACATGAGGATACAGCCAGAAGTTTCTTTTTCTCACTTTTTCTGTTGTATTCCGTTATATTAGGGGAATAAATTGGTATTATAATTTGTGGTAAGCTGCATTAGATTCAGGTTCATTTATGATTTATTTCTAAGTTTTGTTTGGCTCGATTTTCTTGTTTATTTTATGGTTTGACTGAAGCTTGAAAAAGTAATCTCAATAGAAGATACATGGAAGATACCAGTAGAAAAAGTGAAATTTTGTGTCAAAGCTCTTGTGGCTTTGAAGTTCAGTAGAAGTGAACTGTGGAGGCAAACTGTTACTTGATAGTATCTCTTGCATCTTAAACATTTCAAATTGAGGCATTGATTTTCATCTTTCACAACAATCCAGATAGCAAATGTGCTGATATTAGTGCTGTGAGTGTTAATTAACTTACAGTTTTAATGTAATGAGAGTTTCACAGTTTATTTGAATGAAGCTGTTGCTTTATTTGGTGTTGCTTTCCACTGACAAAACTCTGGGAGGTTTCTGTGGGAGATGCAGCTGGCCTGTGATGAACGTGGTGAGTCTCTGGGTGCTGTGCTGCAGAGAGGTGGTCAGTGATGGTCAGTGCCCTCAACACTGCACAAACCAGGGTTTTCTGTGGGCACTGGAGATGGACACACTTGATTCTGCCAACTGCATCTTTCTGGCTTTACTGGATGTGTTTTATTCTGGATGCTTTGCCCTGGCGGGTTTCTCTTTTTCTCACAATCAGCACATTCATTTTTTTTCCTCTGCACTCTCATAATCCCTCGTGTTTCTAATTAACATTTCAAAATCACTGCGTCCTTCGTTCTGCATAATCTGTGCTTGTTTGCATTCCAGCAGCACACCTGTACTGAGAATGCAACAGCAATTAATACTCTTTTCAGTAGTTTAAAGTAAATAGTGTCCATGTATGGGTTTATTCTCTAACCATAATGTATTCAATATTTTTTATCTGACAGGCCTTGAGTTCTAAGAGCTGGATTTAGCAAAAGTTTTAAACTCTGTTTAGGCTGAGTAAGCAGATATCTTTGTCTAATCAGTTAAGCACACCATGCTTCTTTATAGCTCTCTACAGGAGTAAAGAATTTAAAAAGTTAAGCAGTGAATAAATATCCCAAAAGATAGCTATTTTTTCCTTGAAATGTGTTTCACCTGGAAAAATATTCTTAATCTGCAGATTTCCTCTTTGCTCTTAGGTTACCAAATCATATGTGAATACAAATTTCAAAAGCACTGAAAGTATTTTGCTGCCTTTTGCTTTCAGTTTTACTGTACTGCTTTTTTTCTCTTAAACTTGATCATCTAAAATAATTGCAGTAATGAAGGAAGGGATAAGGTAAAGGCAAATTATAGCTAAATTATAGCTAAATGCTTTAAAATATTAAAAGCTTTTGGCTTGAAATTTGCTTTTGAAGTTTTCAAAGCCGTCTGATTTCCTCAGGAAAATGTCTCTGCAGTGTATATTCACCCTTGTTAAAAAAAAAAAAGGTAAAACCAGAACTATTTATCTTTTCTGAGGAGGAGTAAAGTATGACTTAAGCCAAGAATGCATGCAGGGATAGCATACAGAAACATGTTTATGCCTATAACATAATGAAAAAGAGGAGTCTTTTTTTTTTTTTTTTTTTGGCAGAAGACATCAGGCTTACAGCAGCAAAATAAAGGTCATATTTTCAGGTCAATTCTTTTGCCTGTTTGTTAGGGACTTCCTTTGAATGTTGACTTAGGTTTTCTGATCCAAGGAAGACTTTTGGTATTATGATTTAAGTATTGTCTTGGCTTCTGGCTCTCATGCCTGGTTAGATCATCTCTGACCATGAGGAAGAAGATGAGAATTTACAGATGTGGCTCTCTCTGAGAGCCATGAAACAGGGAATTGTCCAAAGCTACTCTACTGGAAGTTAATTAATATAACCCTGTAAGTAATTCTCACTGAATGAGGGCAGTGTCACCTTGGTTCCAAAAACTGGTAGGTCTTTAAGCACCTTTGGTGTCCCAGCTTTGTGGTCGTGTGATGTAAGTAAAGTGGCTGTAGTTCTATTTCAGAACATGCAACTGATTTTGTAACTTCAGACAAACCCAAATCCCTGCATTTGGAATTTTACAAATGTATCAGTGCTTTTTTTCCTTTTTTTTTTAAGAAAAAAAAATTCAATATATATCGTAGCTGATGTCTGAAGAAAGTACTTTGCAGTCCCCCGCCATGGAAACTCTTCACAAGACTCTTGAAATTGCATCTTCTTTGTTACCACTCAAAAGTGATGTGTGAGATGCAATATTATGATCTGACAAGCTAAAGTACAGAATTACTGATCTCTGAGCTGCAGCAGAACTCCTAAGGAGTTGTCTCCCAGTATATATTTGGCACTGAGTAGTATTCAACACTTGTTGCTTTTGCTGCACATTGTTTCCTTGTGGATGATTTAGCCAGTTTCCAGGATTTCTTTGGTAGCTGTGTCTTGCTGCTTTTCCGTTTGCATGGAAGAAAATCTGGGGTCAATTTTTGGCCTCGGAACTGACATGAAGTAATAATTGTCTTTTGAAATTGAAAGGATTTACCAAATGCTTGAACCTTAGGGAATTCAGCCTATGTACTGAGTTCATGGAATAAACGAGTTCGCTAGTTTTGAATCTGAAGGTCACAGCTGTAGACAGAGAGATCCAAACCAGTAATTAACCAATTTATAGTTTGCTTTTGGTCAAAGTATTTAAATCAAGGTTGTATATCACTGTGAGAGATGTGATCTAGCTCAACCAGATGCATATGGGCTCAATGCAGAATTGCTGAGTTAAATTCTTTGGCCTGTGCAGTGTACAAGGTCAGTGTGGGTGATCACAGTTGCCCTCTAAAAATGCTGGTTATCAAAAATAAAGAGGGATGCATTTGAAACAGCACGAAACAGGTCTTGTTAGAAATGAAATGACAATAGAGAACGTGGAATAAGCAGATAATTGTCAATTCATGAAATTAGAATGTGTTTAGAAAAACTGATTTAAAAATTGCTGGCTTCATATAAGCATAAAAGTAACATTTGATTTATCCTATTGAATAAAAAAACCCACCCTTTTAAACTTTAACACGTACATAAAGTTGAGTGTTGCAGTTCTGTGAGATTTGCAGAACTGGTGGACTGTCTCTGTCCTTCCATACATTTTTAATATACAAAACAGGACTCCATGTATACAGTTTTGTTTGAGCTCCAGTGTGCTTAAATAATCTGGTTGCCTGGGAAAGAGGAAAATTGATGGGATAGGCAAAGGAAGGTTAAGGAATCTGAAAACAGGCTCCCAAACACGCACCACAAAACCCGAATGTGCCTGTGTGCACACCTGCACTTGGTTTGTTTCATGAATTGTTGCACCTGAGTGGAGTCAAGTGGCAATAAACGGAACCTTTATGTTGGCTACTTATTTTCTGAAGAGTTTCAAATACCTGTGAATTCAGAACCTATGTGGTAATCTGCCTTAGCTGAGGACAACTTAATTAGATCACTAGCAATATTAGAGTTACACAAAAAATTCTGAAATCAAGCAAATTGTCAGTGTCTCAGTTGTTTTGATCAGGAATAAATAATTTCAAATCAGTGTAAATGCAAATACCTTTAAATCAAATGGCTATTCTTTAACATGGGGAATATTTGTCTTACCTGCTGGATGCTTTACCTATTTCCCTTTGTTGACACCTGCAGGAGAAAGGTATTGCTTGTCTGACAGGACATTGCTGCCTCTCTTCTCCCTCAAAATATTCATACACAGAACAGGGAGTGACCTAGGAAACTGTAATTTTGTGCATTGGTTAATAACCCTGAATAATGCAGTTTAACCGTAGATAACCTGGGAGTTTAGATTATGTTTTAAGAATATTTTAACTTTTTAGGTAATGGCATAATTGACTTAAGTTTCACTTATAAACTGCTGGTTTTTGTTCTGTTCCTTTCCCTGGAGCTCCATGTGGGCAGCACCTATCTGTTCAAAAAAACACAAGCTTACAGAAGTATAAGATCTGTATATTAAAAATATACTAGGTTATCTGTAATAAGCCTGAATCCCTTTAAAATACATCAGAATTTAATGATGACTCTTCCCATACCTGGAAATATTTAAACAGAGGCCCACAGGAAGATGGAACAGAGTAAAGCAAATTGAATTTGGTTTAAGAATTCATCCCTTTTTGTCCTACATATCTAATTCATTTTTCTTAAATGCTGTTCATATTGTGTTGCATATTAATTGCAAATTCTACGTTCTTTATTCATAATATACCACTGATAATAACAGAAAATTAAATTTTTAATTCCCAGTGATACCTTAATTTAATGTTCCAGTTACTTCTCTTCTTTAACTAATCTTCTGTCCCCTGAACAAATTTGATTAAAATCATTACATTTATTAGGAAGAAATGGGCTAAAATACATCTCTTTGGTCCCAGAGGGCATTAAAAATTCCTTTCTAAAGCACGTCTTTCGGTGGATGGCAGATTTTAGGCAAGGAAATGGCTGATTAAAGCTCAGAAATCACTAGGATATTGAAAAGTGAAAGAAATTACTTGCTTTAGTTACTTTTTTTCTTATTTTACAGGTAAGCCATTCCTCCTTTCTCTTGTCTCCTGATGCTGTAGTAATTATGAATTTGTGGGATTTGGGATAGGCTGTGGGACACAGAGGAGTGGTTTTAGACCTGTATCTTTCCTGGTGCTGTTTGCTGGGGGATCTTGCAGGCAAGTGCTGAGGAAAACTCACCCTGAACTCTGTTCCTTCTGTGCTGGGCTGAGCAGAGTCAGAGTCAGATCTTTAGGGTGGGATAATGCAGCCATGAGACTCCTGTGTTTGTGCAAGACAAAAATCTGCAGTTTGTGTTTACATTTACATGTTTTATAATTTGTAGCTTCTGATACTTTGGATTAAAGTGTTAGTGGTTTAACCTTCTTAGTTGTCTATTGAATTATGTGATTACCATGGCCTGTTTGATGTTGTGCATATCTGTGTAATTAGGATGTGGTAATCTTCGTTCTTGGTCTCTGATACAGAGTTAATGATACCTCCTTAGGAAGTCTGATACAACATTGTTAACTGCTTAGGTAGGGAGGAGTTCATTTATCAGTGAACTGAATTTAAGCATGAGTCCTTTTCCAAACCAGCATTATAAAGAAATACTTTTGAAATACTTGCATTTATTTCTGTGGTTGTCCCTCTCAGTTCTCATTGTATGGCTGATTAACTGCATTCAAAACAGGATTTGCTGCCCGTATAGTGACAGAACTTTTTTGGAAGTGTGAGTTAATGAAATTTAATGCTGTCTGTGCTGGCTTTTTTAGGTCCTTTGAGCACCCATTAAGTAGGTTAGCTGCTCACTTGTAAAGCTCTTTTAGCTGTGAATTAGGAAGCGTCTGCCTTTACTGTATGTGCTGTTGTCTCATAGTCATTCTAATTTTCTCATATTCATTTCTAATTTTATCTCCTTCTGCTCCCTGAGCCTTAATTCTGCAAATTCAAGATACTAATTTTGTGATGCCACAACTTGGTACACCTTCCACTGTACCAGGGTGCTCCAAGCCCTGTCCAGCCTGGCCTTGGGCACTTCCATGGATGGGGCAGCCACAGCTTCTCTGGGAAACCTGTGCCAGGGCCTCCCCACCCTCACAGAAAAGAATTTTTTCCTACTCACTCTCAATTTGAAGAACAAATGTTGCAAGCTAATAACATTTCTAGGTGCTTCATTATCTTCCATATCAGACAATGAATTGATTGCAGCGTTCCTTAATAATTACAGATGTATAGGCTACTTACATACATTCTGAAAAACACTCCTTGACACGATATGCTTTCATAATAAAAGCTTAAATATTTTTAGGTAGAGGGAAAATCAAGAGTACTTGGCTTAGTCCAGTGTAGGCCCCTATTTTTACAAGGTGTTACACAAGCAGAAGAGAAATTCCATCATCCATAGAGCTGATTTTATAAGTGCACCAGGCAGGCAAAGGGTCTGAACAGGAGCACAGAGGATACAGACCCACCTACGTTTTTCTGGCAGGCCCTTGCAAAACCCCAGATGTGTAAATGGTAATTCATTGGGCACTGATGCTGGATGTGAGTTGGTGAGGCTGCTATTGCATTATGTTAGCATCAGGAGGCCTTTGTTGAGAACCTGATTTCTACTGTTTTTATTGCAAAGAATCATTCCATTAAAAGAAATTTGTCCAAAATAACTCGCATATTAGATTTGATAAGCTGCTGCAGGGTGATGGAACAGAAAATGATATTGTGGAGTGTGTGGTAGTGCAATGCAGTGGGGTAAGGTTATAAACTAAATTAATTTATTTGAGGTTGCATAATAGATATTAGGACTAGATCAACACCTGTGCCTGGCTTTTGTCCAAAGTAGTTTGTTTTCTACTTTTTGACTGATCATTTTGAACAACTTTTATTTGAGTTTCAGGTAATTGATGAGTTTTTAGTGGAATCTGCACCTTTGTGGTTATAGCTGTTCAGTGTTAATGTGGTTTTGCAGGATAAATGTTGATAAGTGAAAAACATTGTTTTCTATTATGAGGAATAGCAGAATTTTAAGGTCCCATTTCTATGTTTAGGAGGATCCTATACACCCTTAAGAAGCAGATTGCATGCATTCAGTGCTCTGGAAAATAAGAACTTTGGTGTGTAAACACCAGCCAGGAAAAAATTAGCTTTTTGAGGTCTTTGTTAATGAGTACACGTGCTGAAAGATAATAAATGATTGTTTTTTTGATAATTAGAAGAAATATCCAAATGAAAGCTTTTATATTGTAGAACAGATGCATCAGGTTAGTTTTTTAGCTGGTTAATGTGACATATTGATGTCATGAATTATGCAAGCTAATGACCTGGAGATTTTTCAGGGGCTCGCATTCTGTCTTTTTCAGAAAATACAAAGGGGAAGCTGGAGGCTCTGTAATTAAAAGAGGTAAAACCCTGAGGAAAAATTAGTTACATATAAGAATAACATTTTAGCCACACTACCTTGTGGAAAGATTTCATTATGCTGCCAGTGGATTGGGGGCAGCACATGCCTGCAGTGTGGGACTGGAGTGTGGAGATGTATGGGAATCTCAGCATCCACCACTCCACTGGTCTGTTCTCTGGCCGAGTGTGACAAATAATTCTGTGCCCTTGTCAGTGCTGACAGCTGAGACTTTTTGCTCAGATGCCTTGTCAGTGCTTGTATTGAGCACCCAGGGCCATGCACTCCATTAAGTTTTTGTGAAATGAACTGTCTGTGCTTGCTGTCTGGCTGATCCTGGCAGTGTTTGGGAGCTGCAGTCCTCTCCAGCGAGACAGGTTGGGTTGGGATGGTTTTGGTGTAGTCTTCAGGGCACAATATTTCCTTGGGTAGATAAGAGGAATGTTTTAAATGATGGTCAAAAGTGTAATGTGGAAGACAGCCAAGTTCTCTGAAATGAAAATAGACAAAAAGGTAATTTATGTTTGGATACACCATCAATGGCCAGGTGGAAGGTGCTCTGAGGCGATGTGGTGTGTGTATCACTCAGATCTCCTGATGGTGTTGCTCTGTGCACCACCTCCATCACACTAACTAAGTGATTTTTAGAGTTGAGATTTTCACTTTTTATTGAAGACAAATATTGATAGAGTTGAATTGTATCTATAAGTTCAAATGTAGCCATTTATAGCCAAATGATAAATAGAATTGGAGGTTGATTATTGAACTCTTCATTGAATATACGGAAGAAATTGCAGAATGAGGTTCCCTTCCTTGGTATCTCTACTGTGTCAGGGTGCTGAGTGTTGTGGTTGAGCTCCTGCCTGTACTGGATGGTACAGCATTACAGATTCTCCAGGAATGCAGTGGAATTTCCTTGGCCTCTGGATATATTGGTGTCTCTCAGCAACACTGTTGGAGACTTCTTAATTTCTGCTCACTTCCCAAAGGTGAAACATGAATAACACCTACTGTATGGAATAGTGGAACATCAAATTTTCTGTGATTTTTAGGAAAATGTTTTTAAAGTCTGGATTTAAAGGCATTTTCTGCATCTGTATCTACACACGTGCAAGCACACCAGTTAAATATCCTACAGTGTTTGCTGAGTATTACACTAAAATCAATATACTTCTGAAATCTGGATTTGGTTTTAAAACAATTTCCCCATGCAGTGTAAATTACGAAAACAGAAATAAGGATTTGGAAACTTTAAAAATTGAACTTGATATGTTTGAGTTGCACATATGACTTAAATCAGTATTTCTTATTCACTACATCACATCTGGGCTATTCTGCCTGGGCATTGCAAGAATTTGAAATCAGAGCATGGTGCATGTGAACAGAAAAGCAGGAACACAGAGGTGAAACAAAGTTGGAGTTCTAATGGAAATTCTGAGTTCTTTCAATTTCCTTATAAATCTGTCTGCAGATGCATTCATTCTTACATAATTATGCAGCTTATAGTGATATTATATATATTGAAGTAGGATATGATTTAGATTAGTGTATGATACTATTGTACACAAATCAGCCTCGAGGATGTGAAGACAGTCAATGTTCCACAATTTTCACCAAGAAAAAAGTTGTTTTCACAGCTTTGTTAACATAACTATAAAGCTTTGTGCACCCTGTACTAAATTTTGGCATGAAACTTCTCACCACAGAAGAATATACAACTTTTTGACACCTGATTTAACACTTCTCCCCCTTACGCTTCAGAGGTTGAAAAATGGAACTTGGCAGACTTACAGTATAATATGTGGGTTAGAACATGCATCTCAGGCCATGTGTGTGTGTCTGTCTATTTAAAATGTTGGGAGTGATGGAAATAATTTATTTATGTGTGGAAAAACCACAAACTGGGTATTGAAAGAGTGAGTCTTGGGAAAGTCTGAAAGAATAGGGAGCCACAGGCGAATAACTGGCTTAACACAAGGAAATGTGCACTGAAAAGGAGGGATTTAGCAATTGAAGATGGGATTATCACATGATGAGTTGCAGCTGGTTCAGAGAAGGACTGACACTGAAGCTAAGCCTGATTCCTCAGAGCCTGCCAGAGGGTAGAGGACGGAAGCAAAACTTCCTGGCTGAAGTTGTGGATGAGTTTTGTTGCAGCCCAGGTGTGTAATCCAGATGCCCTGTGTTTGGGGGTGGGCTGTGGTTTGTTTGCAGGATGTATCCCTGCAGCTCCCAGACTGGGTTTGTTTGGAGTGTAGCTGCTGTCTGACATGCCCAGCGTTACAGGGACGTGAGAGAGGCTCCAGCCACATCCGTGTGCCACCCAGGGCTGCGCTGCCCTGGCACTGCTGGTGTGAGAGCAGCATTGCTGCCTGAGCCAGCCAAGGCTTTGCTCTGGGTGAGGGGAAATCAGGTGTGAGTTGGAGCCATAATTCACTACAGATGCAGGTCCCAGTTCTGCACTGAAATCCGAGCAGGAGGAAACTCCCCCCATCCACGGCCATTTAGCCAGGGACAGGAGTCACGGGGTGGAGAGGGGACAAAGAGGGGCTCTGTGTGAGTCCCTGCCTCCCCTGCATCCCCCTGAGCTTTAATTTGTAGCCAATTATGCATTACATGCTTCATGCCCTTCTTCTTTCATGTCTTCTTCAAAACTGTCTATTTGGATGAGAGTGGGTGTGCAAATGAGGTTTTGATCTCCTTTTCTCTCTGCAGAAGTAACTCTTGATGCTAGATTTTGTAAAATTTGTTATTGTTCATGCTGAGATACCTGCATGCCAATATTCTTCTTGAAAGAGTATTTTCTTAACAAGCCCTGGTAATGAAAATACCTGTAAAAGGTACCAGCCTACATCAGTATAATTAGAACTTGGATTGGGGAATACAAACCACATTCAAACTTAGATTTCAAACCATTAAATGAAAAGACTTGAATTTCTTACTTTTGGCAGGGAAGGAATTTCAATGGTATAATAATAATATTCTGTCTTGAGAACAGAGGTGCTTCATTATAAATTGGAACCAGTGTTTCCCTATTGAGAATGTAATTGGACTGTTTCAAAATAATTATTTTTTTGGCTATAGTCTTAAATTGCACTTTTCAGGCTCAGTTTTTTGTTCTTCACAGAATTATATTGGTTTTCATTTTTGAAAGCAGGAGTCACATCACCTTTTTTTACAGATTCATGGATTTTGATGATAACTTTAATTTGAAAATTGATGCTGACTATTAAAAGTCTGTTAATGAGTAAAAATTACTTCATATTCCTAAACCATTGCTGAATTGCCAAGTGGCTTGTGGTTTTTGGTAATGAAGGCTGGCTACCGCTATGTGATCGGAGTCCAGGTGTTCAGAGCAAGGAAACCAGTGCATGGGATTAAGTGCTGCCTGCCTCACACACAACCTCAGAAAATATCTACCATATCCCAAAGAAATCTGGAGATTGCCTTAAGTTTTGGTGTTTCAGGAGGTCATGTGTATTATTCCATGAGATACAGTTTTTTGTACTCTGTTTTTTTATTTTTTAACCTTCCAGGTCTGTATTTTAAACCTTGCAAGCATTTTAAACCTTGCAAGAATTAATCTGAGATATGAAAATACTATATAAAATCATAGAACTCCATAAATTGGAGTCCAGAAAATAATGGCCTGTTACTGTGACAAAGCTACTGAAATACTGAAAAGTTGATGTCTTTCCCTTTGGCATAATTTGCATTAAAAAAAATGAGAAAAAAAGGACAATTTTTTTAACTTGAACACTTGACAGACAAGGTTTAAATTAGAGAAAAGTGTCATTCTTTTATTTTGTCAGCCTCTGTAACCTTGTAGTCTCATAAATTAACTGTTCTTAAGTACTAATGACCTAGGAAAGGCAGATGTTGTATCCAGCTGTTAAATGTTTTTTTAATGCTTCCTTTTTTATAGAGACAATTAATTCCAGGGTAAAGCCTAAAACCATTTCAGGAAAGGAATTTCTAATGTAGTCCTCAGATGACTAACAAGAGCAATAGAAGTATATAAAAGCAGTATGAGTATCTGATATTAACTGCTGATTTTCAGCCATGCCCCATCCAGAGGTGGCAGGACCTCTCTGTTGGTGTGGTAAAGGAGGAAATGAAAGTTGGGGCTGAGGACACCCAGAGCTTTGCTGCCTTAGGCTCTCCAGCAGGAGAATTGAGCTTTGTGTTGTCTGTTCCAGAAACTTGAGTTCACTTTAAGTCCTGTGTGTGGTTTTGGGCACCACAAAATAAGAGAGATACAGAGCTACCAGAGAGTGGTAGCTTTCCAAAGGAGGTTGTGAAGAAGGTGAAGGGTCTGGAGGAGAAGCCAGACCAGGAGTGGCTGAGGTCTCTTGGTCTGTTCAGCCTGGAGGAGACTGAGGTCAGACCTCATCAGGGTCTGCAGCTTCCTCATGAGAGATCTGACACTGATCCCTTTGCCCTGGTGACCAGTGACAGGAGCTGAGGGAATGGCATGGAGCTGAGTCAGGAGAGGTTTAGGCCGGGTATTAGGGAAAGGTTTTTCACCCAGAGGGTGGTTGGACACTGGGAGGCCCCCCGGGGAAGTGGCACAGCCCCAAACCTGACAGAGCTCAAAAAGTGTTTGGGCAACACTCTCAGGCACATGGTGAGATTGCTGGGGTATCTTTGCAGGGTGAGGAGCAGGACTCTGTGATCTTTGGTGGTCCCTTCCAACTCAGGATATTCTATGATTCTACAATTAACTAAGTTTATCAGCTTGCAGTGTGACTGAAGGCTCTTTCACTGTCTCTGCAGTGTCTCATCCTCACCATGTTCACAACTCTAAGCTCTTCCTATTGCTCCTGTTTCCTTCTGCAGGTTGAAAGTGCTTGGTTGGAGCTCTGAGCAGCCTGGTCTAGTGGAAGGTGTCCCTGCCCATGGCAGGGGGTTGGAATGAGATGAGCTTTAAGGCCGCTTCCAACCCAACCATTCTGTGATTCTCTGACTGAAAGCATGGAAATGCATTATATTGGACTACAGTAGAATTATTTCCCTAAAGAAATGCTTTTTTTCACTGAAACGTTTTTTTTTTTTTCTTTGGTATGTTACTAATGTGCCAACAAAGAGAAAAAAGCTGCAAATCTTTGGTCTTAAGTTTAACCTGTTACAGATTGCAGGCACAGCAGATTTGAAATCTTTATTTCAGTACCACATAGTATTGTAACTAGTTTTAAGTACACTGTACAGACTTTGTCACTAATAAACCCAAAGGTATGTTTTTACACTGCTTTCATCTCTTACTGGCTTCTTCCCATCCTGGTGTCACATCATATACTTGACATATTTTCATAATTCTCGTGTTATTTTTTAGTCTGTGTCTTCTTTTATATTTCTCCTAACTCTGTCAGAAAGCAGTCATAAAAATGATTTATTTTTACTCCATATGGAAGTTCGTGGGTATTCAGAAAGATTATGTGAGGGTTTTAGTGCTGACTTCATGAATGTGATCCTGTTCTTATTCAAATCCTCGCTGGCAGAACCAGTAAAATAACATCAGAGGATTTTTATGTGTGTGGAATTACGTAATTTGTTTTGTAATTACAAAGAATACAGAAGCAGGAAAAAAAACCCCTTTTTCATTAATTATTATGCAGGAAAACAAAACATTTAATCTTTTAAAAACTTTTAGGTTGTGGGGGAGCATTGGGAATGATGCCATGTCAAATATTAATCCATCCCTTCCGGACAAAGTGTTGTGTGAGGTAAGAAAGAAAATGTAGTTAGAACAGCAGAAAACATTTCTGGCCACATTACACATCAATCATTCTTTTACATGCAGGAAAAAAATGTGCCCTGCATTACTTAAAGGTGCTGGGAAGTAGGATGGAGCCTAATTCTGTTACGGGAACAAATAATTTTGCCCTTCCTGTAGCAGGTCAGTGTTTTTGCAGCTGCTTTTTGTCCCTGAATATACTGGGGCATAAGTGGCTGTCACTGGAAACTCGATGGTTCCCAATAATACAGTTTTGTATTTGTGACTCCTGAGAAAATGTGAAGCAGAGCTGAGCAGAGAGGTTTCCTTTTCTGAGAAGGGACCTCTGAAGGATCCTCATGGGTGGAGGTGTCCTTTTACTGGAGGAGAAGTGTGTTTCTGCCCTGCTGAATGGAACAAATTGAATTGTTCAGTGTTTGAAAATAGAAAAATGAGTTTGAATAATCAGTTTGGTCTTGTGTATTTACCAGCTGCATGATTGAAATCACGTGGAAAGTGATTTCTGTCATCAAATTCTACGTTTCTGCTGATACCATGTGCTCCTGGTAGTCTGAAGAGAGGAGTTAGGAATGTTTAGCATGCAGTGATCAACTTACCTGAGCTGTGCAAGTGATTTTTTTGGCTCATGTCTGTGTATTGCACAGCTGGTGTGAAGGCTGCTGTGGTGTCAGGTCAGAGTCCCCGAGGACAGGTTTCATGGTCCTCCTGTCTGTGCCAGGTGAAGTGTCTTGGCCTCTTCCTGACCTGGGATTTTAGCCTGCAACTTGCTTCCAGAAATAAATGAATGAATACAAATGCAGCTGGGTGAAAACAAGAACGCAGTGTGGTTCTCACTTACATTAAATACCCTGGGCTGATTAATTCTCCTGACAGTTTCCTTATGCCACTGACCAAAATAACATTGCTGTTATCTCTGTCTGTTGTTTCATCAAGCTTATCTTGCATCAGGCAGTTCAGCTCTGCCTAAATAAAATATTCTTGATGGTTATGGTTGCATTGAGAATTACTTTTGCAAATCAGTTAGAAACAATGACCTGTTTACCCAGGGGTAAGGTGAAAATCTGTACTTTCCATTTAAAAAAGGAAAAGTTGGATAAAATGGAGTATGCATTAACAAGTGAGTGATACCAAGAGCTGTCAGACTTCTGAGCTCTGTCCAACTACAATAAAAGATTTGTGGATCTGCTTTTGAAAGGGTGTTTTATTCACCAGGTAAGTCAGGTTCACTGCTGATTTATACTGGGGATCTGCTCCAGACCACCCACCCGGGAATACTGAGTGGATTGAGACCTTCTATAGACAGAGAGGAGCAGCCTCACATTCACAAGCCCTGGTCCTCGTGGAATCCTGGTCTGATGGGAGATGTCCCTGCCCATGGCAGGGTGTTGAAACTCGATGAACTTTAAGGCCCCTTCCAACCCAATCAACTGTGAAGTTATTTGTTTGTGCAGTGGCACACTTTCACTTGGAGGGAAAGGCTTCTGAAATGGTGTTAAACTAAATGTTACTGTGTGAATTATTTGCTTTGTGATTTTTTTTTTCCCCCAGTGATGTTAATCCAGTTTTAAGCATGTGAAACTTCTGTGAAATTGCAGCAGTTTTACTTAGTTTTGCTGTAAAAAAGTCTCATATCAGGAGGGAAGCAGGAGGCTGTGGATGCTTTTTGGTCATGATGCTAACTTGTATTTGGCTGCAATGAGAAAAGCTCTTAAGCAGAGTTTAATTTTGAACACAATAATCCTTGTGGTTGTCAGTGAGACTAAATACAAGTTATTCACCTGCTTAATGTCCAGTACACCTTGAGTGGTGTTTGTGAAGGGTTGTGTAATACCCAGGTGCATACAGTTTTGTCACACCATACTTCCTTGTCACATCATCTGTAACTGAATATTAAAACCAGAATTTCTGATATGCAGCAGGCTGGAAAACCCCAGAAAAAATAATTTTGGTTATGTAAAATTAACACTGTCTCTCAGAACTTGAATTCTATCTGGTTGAGTGGTGCAGATGTACTGGTACATACAAAGTGTGCTTTATTCAGCTGTTGAATAATTAAGAACTTACTGTAGGATGAGTTAAATGTTTTAAATTGCCCTATGTCAAGGGGAATTCAAAGAACTGACCTATATGAAAGTAATTTGTACAAAAGCCAGAAGTTTGGTAGAAATCTCTCAACACTGTCAGCATCTCCAAATGTTCTCCGAATTGACTAGTTCCTTAAAAACACTGCTGAATATTCATTGTTAAGATATAAAAAGATTACTTTACTAGTTCCAAAGTCTAAATTTTGGATTAATAATAACAATAAAAAAACCCCAAACCCAACTCTCAAAAGAAACCTGCCAAAACCCCTTGTTAATCTTTTATTTGAACACAGTATTTCAGACAAACAGCCTATTGCTTGGCCATTCCTAGTTGTTGTATTTGTCCATCAGAGAGGTTTTTGCTAACATTACCATTCCATGAAACTTGCAAAAAAAGCTCTGTCTGCAAAGGAAAATATTTTTAAGAAAAAAATAGGCAAATCCAGCAGATTCTGAGGAGGCTCAAAGGGTAAAATTGGTTGTTCCTCAAGCAATGACCATAAACTTTGGCCTTTCAGTGTAACATTGCTTCCACATAAAAACAATCTACCTTGACAGTGCCTGGTTAAGTCTGTTTACACCATCAAGGAAGTTTTAATTCTCTTGTGATGGTATTGAAGTCACTGTGCTTCATTCTGCTGCTCTGCAGTTCTGTGGAGGACAGCTATTTAAATTAAAGGCATAATACTCATTTTATTGAGGAGTTGCATCAAAAATGCAAGAATGAAAGCACTACAGTGCTATATTGAAAGGCATAAAATAAAATTTATATTGGAGGAACTGTCAGTGAAAAGGGTAATTAATCAAGATCCTTGCACAGCCTATTTTTAATTTTTGTCTCTATTAGAATCCTATGAACATGACAATGGATGTATTCTTCTGATTAATGACCAATCTGTGCCATTGATCCAGCAGATTCTCTTACTGTTTATGATTGGCTTTCTGTCTAATAAAATACTGCTATTCATTTTCTATTCAAAGACCTAAATATTTCAGAACTTTTGAGATTTTAAGGGCTTTCGAGAGGTAAGTAGTTTTGTATGTCTTAGTGACCGAAGAACAATTTAAAAAAAGAGAGGAAAAAATCCAAGATTTAAAAAAAACCCATAAGACATGCATATGTTAATTTATCTCATATAAATATATACTCTATACATATTGATAAATATACTAACATATTTTTATATACATTAAAAAATGCACACTGTCTCTTCACAACAGTTGGGCACTATCACATGCACCACAATGTTTAAAGGTTATCCCTGACTCTGTTATTTATTTTATTCTTTATGTGAATTGGACACTTGAGCATCATACTTTACATACTTTGCAGGATGCATTTACAGGTTGTGCAGTTTGCCTCACCACCTTCTTCCTTTCTTACTCCAAAGCTGGTAATACCAATTGCTCCAGGCTTTCATTCAAGTTTCTGAGTTGTTCAGTGTTGGTCAATAAATGACATAAGTTGTGTGTCAAAAGAAAATATTCCCACCAACACCCTGGAGTGTTTAAGCTGATGGGACTCTGGCAGGGATGGTAATTGCAGTGGGAGTGACAGGCACTATTCTCTGCTGACCCCTCACTGTGGTTCCTGTAAAATACTGGACATACTGTGTAAGACGTTTTTCTCCCATAGATTTATTTTTTTAGCATTTATGAGGCTATGTAGTCATCTTTTTGAACTATTGTGAATGTCAGTCCACTGCTAGGCTGTCATTCAGAAATACAGTTCACAAAAAAGTCAATTATTATCAGGGTGCAGATCTGCAGGCAGATGGATGGTGTAGGTACACCTGATTGTTCCTGCTCTCTTATCCAAAGTTTGGGTTTTTCACTCTGAGCTGGGCTGCAGCAAGCTCATGGAAACTGTGCTGCTCACTCCAGTGGAATAAAGTTAGTGATTATAGCCCCATGTAGGAAATCTTTATTTTAGTGCTGCTGATGTTTGAGTGAGCTTCTAACATTCCTGATTCTCAGCAGAGTGTTAGACCAAAAGATTGATTTCTACTCCCATAAGCCACTCAATGTATACACTTTTTTTTTAATTTGAGGTCTCCATATCTCATTTAATCTCATAGGAAACAAATGGAATGTAAACCATTAACACCTACAACTTTTTTTTCCCCCATTTAAATTACTTTTCCTGTTCTAATTTTCACATTAGCTTTCTCTTTGATGTAATAATTGAATCTTCTTCAGAATAAAAAGGGGAAAAACCATTGAGGAACATGTTTCAGAGATTTAAAAAGACGTAATTTGTAAAATTGCATTATTTAATAAAATTCTGGATGATTTCTGGTAGGGGTTTGCCTCTTTAACATAGTACTGTTCATAAAGATAGCTGTCAAAGAGGTGGCAATGCCTGGAAGATTTTACAGTGTAAGGGGTCAAAACTGTGGCCTGTCCTTACAGAAGGACAGATCTGTTCTAGCTGCAGTACTGATCATCCTGGAGTTCAATCACTCATCTCCTTGGATGCAGTTCATATTCCTTAATGACTTGCAATCAACCTGAACATAACTCCTTAGTGCCTGATTAGTAGAACATTTAAATTTCAGAGAACATGGCATTAAGCATCTTCTGCAGAGGGGCATGGGTAGATTTTTGGATGGGGATGACTGGGAAAATTTCAAAGCAGGTAAGGGGAGGCTCTTGGTGAGCATCATCACCTGTGCTTGTGCAAAATGTGATCAGTCCAGGGGGGTGGCACAGGACAGGATCAAAACTGTTCATACCCCAGGTAATTAGGAAGTAATTTGTTTAACTGAGATTTAGTAACCATTGCAATCATCACATGGGGACACCAGGGTGCCAAGAGCCACCAGTGACTGGTTGGGTTATTTTATAATTCTAATTTTCTATTATAAAATAACTCCAATATCAGACTTTGTCAGTGGGCTTATGGTCCTTGGTTTGTGGGTGTGACATGTGAATATAGCAACCCCTTCAAGAGCCTTGGAAGGGAGGTTGGATTGGATGATGTCCAGAGGCCCCTTCCAACCTTAATGATTCTGTGATTTGTATCTATAAAGCAGAAACTGCCTACAAGAAGGCAGAAGTGGTTTTGGTGGTTTTTCGTTTGTTTCATTTTGGGGTAATTTTTTGATTGTGGTTTATTTGGTTTTGCTTTTGTTTAATAATTAGGTGAAGGAAATTGTTTTTCTCTAGAGCTGCCTGTAAAATAACCCTTGTGGTTAAGTAAAGGGTAATGGAGCTGTGGACCTGTAGATAGTGGTAATCATTGTAACTGTTAGCCTAAAGAAGATGCATTTGGCCTTAAGAGTGTATTATTATTAGGGCAACATTATTTAGAGTTGTTGGGAAAATCAGTATTGAAATACAGTTGCCCTGAACATTAATATAATTAGAACAAAGTAATGCTTTCTGGTTGGTAGTGGAAATTATCTATGGCAAAGGAAAACCCCTGACTTGCAGAGAAGAGAGTGCTGTGGGGTACAGTGTGCCTGTGCTGAAGGGCTGGGCAGTGGGAATGGAAAATAAACTGGGAATAATTGACTGCTGTATCCAAGGATACAGGAGTAGGGAAAGGGACAATGAAAGTGACATTTTGCAGTGACACTCTGACACTGATTTTCATAAATCTCCAGCTGCAGGTTGATGAAATGTTTTATTTTGCACACTGGGAGTGCTGCTCTGTGTGCTCTGTGTGCTCTGTGGGATGTTTATTGTGGTTGGTGGTAAGGGAATGCTGAGAGCTCAGGATTTAGCAGGGGAAGTGTTGGGTACCACGCAAGGGACAATGTTGATTCTGTTGCTGCTTGAGAGTTTTAGAGTAGCATCAATTTACTGTCTCACTGGGCTGAATCTTCCTGGTGTTAGACTAATGCAACTTGTAGCTGCCTGATGGATGGATGGAACCAGAAATATCTCCCAAGTCTCCATTCTGCCACTTGAAAGCTTAAGGTGTAAAAATTTATGGCTGACTTGCCCAACTTGTGCCATTGTGGGGCATTCAATTATGGATCTATGAGGCTGGCTCGGTATTTTTCATTTTCTAAACTTCCATGCAGTTATTCATTCTGGGACAGATTCAAAGTGTAGTGTTCTGGAAATTGTGTGTCCCTTCTCTCTTAAACTCTGTTGAACTGCTGCTAAGAAGCCTCAAGGGGAATAAAAAAATAACTGAGCTGAATCAGATCACCCAGGCTGTGTTACCTGCTGCCACCTGCTCACAGGATGATGAGAACTTTGGGTAATGCCTGCCGATTTAATGATTATTATTTTCTGTATGGTCATCGAAACAACGGCTAAGTTTTGCGTTATAGTGCTGCCATGTTTTCTGCATGAATTAAAGTTACTTGAACTTGTGATGATTTGTTGGGAATTTCAGTGTTAGGTTTCTAGCCTGATAGTGCTTCAGTGGCTGGTTGGCTTTACTCTGCTTCTTGCCCAGGGCTGTGAAATCCAGATGTGCTTGGTTGGGCAGTGGGGGACAGAACCAGCACTGAAAGGAGATGGAGCCATTGGGGTCTGCGGGACTGAGTGCCAGTACGGTGCTTTTCAAGTCTAAATAGGTTAAAACTGTTGGAATGTTGAATATTATGCCTTACTTGAACCCCACATGTTATTTCTAAAGGTTTAAGATCCTCTTTTTATGTAATGGGGTATAAAACACCTTCCTTTTCTTCCTGCTGGTGCTGCTGAAACTGTAACTTTTTGCTAGGATAGATAATGATTAACTTTGGTGCTATTGTACACAGGGGAGGAAACACCTGACACACTGCCAGCTTTGCTTTGGCTGCTCAGGAAAGCCAAGCAAAATCCTTGGGGGAGAAAACCAATTGGTCACTGACAGGAGCCTGAGTCTGAGGATTCACCCAAATTTAAAACAAAGCCACTGCTGCTGTGTTGAGGGGTCCTTCTCCGGGCAGAGGGTGAGGAGACACAGTGTAAGAGCACTTGCTCAGCATCTGGCAGGCAGATGTGTGACCCAGGTGGGAAAAGCTCTAACTGCTCTTTGAGGGGGCAGCAGGAGAGACTTTCCCACTTGCTACATAGGCTTGACTCTTAGTTTAATTGGCTCAGTATCCTCTGAAATATTTAGAAGGTGCATTCCGTGGTGATGCTGGTCAGTCTGCAGGTGTGATGTTCACAGAGGTTTACCTAAAGCCTCCTTGATTCAGTGTCCCATCTGTGTGTATCTCTCAGTGTTTTGCAGAGAGGTCATGCAATAAGACAACGTGCTCTAGGCTGGGAATTCCCAAACCTTGGACCTCGTCACCACTCCTGGGGATAAGACTTGTGTTCTGCAGTTGCAGGAACAGCAGCTCAGGGCTCTGTGCTGCAACTGGCAAGTTTTTCAGAAGGTGTGCAAGTCCCCAGCACAGCTTCCTGTCCATCCATGGGGTGGTTCTTGGGGGTGCCAAGCTCTTCTTGGCCTTGTGCAGGTCCTGGAGAGCCATTCCAGACTCCCATTTTTCTCACACACTGCTAAATAGTGGGTTTTGTGTCTCCAGATGCATGAAGAACCTCACAGGGGTTGGTGGTGAGGGTTGTGAGCCTCTCTAGGTACTCCAATGAAGCACATTATTTTCTAGGTAAAACTTGGTTATTTTTTCCTTAAATATCTCTGGTATTAAGTAATCCTGGTGTAAGGTGGTGTGGATAGATGTGTACCCTGTATCTCTCTAAATCTGTCTCTAATCTTGTCTGAAACCATATGCTTGGCAGCTTAAGAGCCATAAGTAGAGGATGCAAATGTGAAACATCAGGGATGTTTACATGGAGTGCTGAGACGTGATTCATACTGAAATAATTTTATGTTGTGTATTCCTAGCTAAATATTAGCAGAATTCATATGACTACCAGAACTTGATAATGTGTGAAAACTGTGACAAAACCACTTGAGATGCACTTTAGTTACATCTCAAGTAAAAGGTTAGAGAAGACTCATGCATCACTGTAAGAAATAAAATGCATAACGCTTCAGTAAATGTATTTTAAGTATGTAAAAAGAATAAGCAAAAACAAATAAATAAAACCCTTTAGAAATAGTTGAAAAAACGTTTTGTAGGTGTTTGTTGTGTGAATGTTCTTTGTTTTAGAGTTATCTACATTTATTTCCTCATTTTGTCCCTTAGTTTTGCCCTTCCAGAAGCTTTTTTCTAGAATAGTCTAGAAAGTTTTCTTGCAAGGCTTTTCTTTTTCCTTGAAAGCCAAGCACCTGCCATTCTTCCCCTTAAGCAGATATGCATTGGAGCATAGTTTATGGCAGGCAGGTTTCCATTCCTGAAAAATCAACAAGCCTCACTTCAGTCACGGCTTAATTATTATGCAGATTATTTCTACTACTACCAAAGCAAGTGGGCATTGTGCAGACAGTCATCAGTTATTCAGTTTTTCTCTTTTTAAAAAAATCTGATTTCGTGTTCCTCCTTGATCCATGTTGCCTTGTATTCCTTTACAAATACAGTGCATATATGATAAATTTATATATAAATAAACCTAAATATGTATTAGTTAACAGAAGCCAAATTTGTCACCTTACCTGGCTTGGAGTGGCATTTTGGGTTGTACAAAGCAAGCCTGGCGCTGCTTCCCTCGGTGGGAGAATTTGGTTGCACTGGAGTTTTATGTCATTTGAAAGTGATATGGGCTAATTATTGCTATGGTTTGTTTTCCAAATTGTAAAATAATGTCAGTGTTGTTCCCAAATAGTAACAAATTTGGTAATAAAGAAAAAAGGGAAGAGTTTCTAATTTGTTTCTGAGAGAGAGGAAAAGTCAATTGGGGCAAAATATTATGTATCAAACAACTATGCAATTACAGGAATGGAAAGACGAAAAATATTTGAAATAAATTTATTTCAGTTCATCTGATATCTAAAAATCAGAGGCTGATGAGAAGCTTCTCATACTTTGTAAAAGGAAGAGTGACTGGCATCAGCTGTCTCTATCTCCTGTGTTACTTTTCCCCAGTTGTCATTCCTGCTAATCTTTCCTGGCAATGCTTTCCCAGCTCCCTTAAATCTCATGTTTTTTCCAGGCTTGTTTGAAGCTGAGGTAGCCTAATATCCTTCTCCCAGAGGTTTACTTCTGGATGCTTCTGCTGGAGGGTAGAGGCTGGAGATGGAGCCTGCTTTTAATGTATTTGTAGTTTTTCTTTGAGATGATTAGTGCTTGAGTTTACTTAAAGTACGAATCCCAAACTTCCTTTAAAATAAAGCCAGGGGTAAGTGGTGGTTGATGACTTAAGGCTGTTTTTGTTCTGTAGCTGGTGGAAACCTGAAAGACTTGATGTTTATGACACGAATTTCCGCTTTCTTTTACATGGAAGCTTTCTATACAAGCAGCAGATTATGAAAACATACATTTTAAAAAGTGGTGAAATGGTTTTAAATGGCTCCTAAAGTGTTTCTTTTTTAGGAACACTAAGGGAGACGAACTATCTTTATATGTTTATAAAGTCTTTTGCAGGCAGAGAGAGATGCTTGATTCTTTGGGCTTTTTCCCTGCAAAAGAGCAAAGCGAGCTTTTATTCAAATGAAAAGATTGCTATTGAAATCTGTTTAAAGATAAAATGCAGAAGTAACTCTGACATGCTAGCTAAATTTTGTAGGACTGTTTGCCACTCTTAAAAGTGTGCTACAGAGAAACACACACATAAATAGGAGAAGAAAGTGGTAAAGGAATGGTGAATATAAACCTGCAGGCTTTCTTATTAGCTGAAGTGGAAAAATAGAAGTCCCAATATTTGTTATTTTTCTTCAGTTTAGTTTCCCCCCTAAAACCAGAATTTCTATACAAGAATCCACACTGAGCAGCTGACAGACAGCAGCTTGGGCAGTTAGCACTGAAGAAAACAAGTCTTTTCCTGTATCATACACTCTGTGATCTCTATCTTAAGAAAAAAAAATTCTCATTCTTTGAGCATTCATGTGGTAATCTGTAGTGTAATAAATGCACAAGTTCAGCTGGTTTGTGTTTGTTTTTTGTTTTTTTTTTTTTGTTCTAAGTGGCCAATACTTCCCAGTTTATGTATTCAGCAGGAGTTTTTCAAAGCATTGTGAGTAGAAACAGAACTTTAAGGGGCTTTACAAGTGCACACAGTATTTGCTTTAGAGATGGACAGAGAAGAATTTGCCACATTGACAAATGAATCTCGAATTTCCTGAGTTAGCTATAAAGATGCGTATAGCGTGACTCGGACTAAAGATGTTCTAACAAGTTGGACTGACTGGTGTGAATGTTTTTTGTGATGGCTCCACTAAGTTCGGCATCTTTGCATTATTTATAGCCATCTGCTTGATGTGTTGAAGGCTCTGGCTCAATTAGATTACCTTTTAGCAGGAGCAGCTCTCAGGAGCAGTGCAAACAGGCATGTGTCTGGCTGCTGCAGAATAAATAAGGAAGTAAATAAAGTCAGTGGTGTCTTCCTGCAGGGCTCTTTAACTGCTTTACTTACAGAGTGAAAAGGACACATAATGAAAATATTTCAAGAAAAAATGTGTGGTGACCTTTGCCCCTACAGTGTGAAAAGGGAGATTTAAGGAATGGAATTATCTGTGTATTTACAATGGGTTGCAGAAAAGCCCAAAAACAAACCCAATCCACAGACCAGTGAGTTACAAATACCTCCGAGCTGCTGAATTTCCAAAAATCTACATTTTCATTTTGTAGGATGGAGTTATTTATAAACATAATTGGGGGAAGATGTGGAAGTGATATTTGAAACAAGGTATTTAGAGAGACCAACCAGGAATGATGGAAACCACAACATACTGTGGTGCTGTGACCACAGGAAGTCCTTCAGTCCTATTTCAATCTGTTTCCAACAGCAGCACTGGGAGAACAGCATTCCTGTTCTGCATGATCTGGTTTGGAGAAAAATTTTGCTCTTAGATGAGTCATTTCACTGTGGAATATGGGATGAGTGAGGTTGATTGCATTGACTCCCTCTTAATTGTGGGTGGAGAAAGGAAAAGAACATCTCTGATGCTTTTAGAGAACTGTAAGCTGTAAACAAGAGTGTGCAGCTCCAGAATTGTCCTGTGTGCTGAGTAATCAGGGTGAGATTGAGAGGCAAAACAGTCTTTGAGCTTTTCTGCTTTTCATAGCAGGGGTGAAAGTGGAAAGATGACCAGGATCTCCTGGAGGTCAGCAGTGATGTAAGATCAAAGAGAGCTCAAGCATTCATTCATCCATGCTAAATAAACCCATATCAGTAGTGCAAAATGAGAGTGTTAATTGAGAGATGTGAATGGATGGTGACTGCTGGTATAGAAGAGAAATGCTGAGGAGTAGGCTGGTGAGCTTTTTATTGTGTTCCCACCAAAAATCTGCACCTGGGTGTATGAATGCCTGTGTCAGCCATTCCTGAGAGCCAGCACCTCAAGGGTGATGTGAAAACTTTGAGTTCCACAGTCAGTCTGGAAAATTTCTCTGGGAAAACTGTGGAAACTTAGTGGAAATGCATTATAGTCCTAATTTTTTAATTATTATTTTTTCTGTTGAATTCAACTTTTCTTAACTGCTCAAGAAAATTGTATGCTAAGAGCCAGCATTATTAACATTGACACAATGGAGCAGTTTCAGTTGTTGGGAGCTTTTTTGCATGTTGATTAGTGTTTGTTTATGGGCAAAAATATTAGAAGGATGTGGAATTTTGCCTCCACAGAGGTGAGGAGAAGCTGTCCATTCTAAGGACCATGACTGGAGCACACACATCAGTAACACTCCTACTTGTAATTATGGAATTTGGGTTTTAGCATCTGCCTCTTTCTTAATGGGGCAAATTGCAACTCATACAAATTATTATGACAATGACAGTAATTACAGATTGATAAATTAGAGGAACAAAGACGCTGAAAATAATTTGTTCTCTAAGTCTAATCTCGGTTTGTAGTTGTATGGAAACGCTGCTGTTTCTTCATCCTCTGGAAGTTGTTTTTCACTTTCAAGCAGCTTCTTGATATTTTTAAATCAGCCTGTTATTATCTTAGCATGACATTTGGCCTGCAGTTCCCAGCTAGGGATGGAAAAGGCTATCATTGGGCCTCTCTGCACAAAATAGCTGGGCAGAACATTTCTGTACACAGGGACTGTTATTCTCACCTTTTGAAGAGCAATTTCTTTGATGACTTGGAGAATATTTGACCTTCAAAGTAAAAGCTGCAGGCAGTACAATGTGCCTTTGTAGTAGCTGTGTTGAGGGTTGGATTTTGTGTGTGTGTCCTCCTTGTTAGTTTTGAGAATAATCTCTTCACTTTTCTGTAAATTGCAGTGATCATTGTTGAACTGGTTAGTCCCATTCAGGCTTAGAACTGAGTTACCAATACTGGAGAACAGGTAATATTTACGAAAACATCCTTTCTTGAAAAGCTCATGGAATTTTTAAAAGCCTATTCAGCTATATAGGAGAAAATCAGGTTTCTTCTATTTTCTATGTAAGGTGTACAGTAATTTTCTCTTCCCCCTGAGAAAAAACCCTCTCTTGTTGTCTCTCAACTTTAAACTAAAGGAAAAAAGCATGTGATGTGTGAATGGAAAACCTGTCCCCAGAGTACCTGTACCCCAAACACCTGCAGGCCTTTGCACACTTGCCAACCAGCAAAAACATATAACCTCAACTTAATTTGAGGATGCCTTGGGAGGCTGCTCAGTGGAGAGGTCAAAGCAGATCTTGAGCTCTTTTAGAACTGTTCTCATTTATTTTATCTACTATCAGAGGAGCTGCAAGAATGACTTCAAGGGAATTAATATGTGTATATATATATTCATATTGTTCTTAAGTTTAATCTGGAACTTGTGATTCTAACTTCTTGAGCACATTTTAAAAAAATTTGCACTAGTTTTTAAAAACTCTGGAATGCTGTAGCACAAATCAACATTGGCAGCAATGGAAGATCCCACAGTTAGCAAAGAAAGGATTGTTTTCCTATTGAAAAGATTTTTTGCACTAACATTCGAAGACTTTGCTGAAAGAATAAATATTTAAGCTTTGCTCTGTCAGCTGTTGATATTATTGATGGGTTCTCTAATTTTGACCAGAAAATCAGATAATTGGGGCTGACAGAATTCAAGTGTTGCAGGTGCACACCAAGAGGAGGGATCTGATTAAATACTGAGGTAATAACTGGTTTCTTATGTGGGACCATAGTGTTTTCTAAAAAGAGCTATTTCTATGGAGCCATGAGAGTATTGATTACAAAAAGTTAGTGCAGAAAGTCCATGCTAAATAGTGATTGGTTATTGTGAAACACTTGTCTGTATTATTATCTACTGTGTTCAGTAGGTGTTAATATCTTCCATTTAATACTAAGGTTTAAATTTCAAATGTAATCAAAATTATACAGTTCATCTTAGGAGTTTCTGAATATAGTGTACTAGCAAATAATATAGTTTTGGTTAGTGATTTTTCCAAAATCAGTGAAGTTTTACTAGATTTGTATCAACATAAATAAACATATTTTCTTCTCCATTCTATTAGATTGGTCTCTTTAATCATCATAATGTACTTTTTCACCTTTCCCTTTGTTTTTCCAACTTGATATATCTGTAGGAAACTTGAGCAAGAGGCTCTAAGCTGCATTTTATGGAGCATGTGTCTGGCTTGCTGTGACACTTGGGATACATCTGTGGACAAGGAGCTGAATTAGTTATGTGTATTATTTGTATTGGTTTATGGAGCACTGCTGCACTCTGTGGACAAGCAGAGTGGATAATCTGGTGTCTGCTAATGCACTGTGGGTTTTGATGTGCTGCTCTAGTGTTTAATGCAGAAAACCCTTCAGCTCTGCTTTTCATTGTGGGAATAAATGGATCAAACTAATCAACAGGTTAGAAGAGCTGACCTTTGTAGCAGCTGGGCAACAAATTCCTGAAAAGCACTGCTGGTTTTACCCAGTCCCTCCTGAATCGTTTTCGTGAATTACTTTTATTTCTGTAAATTATGTATAACCAGAGGACCACGAAAACTTACTAAAGGAGTGCTGGGATCATTCCCCTCTGCTCACATACGAGCTTGATGAGCCCAGTATTCCAAAGTACTCCTCTCTTTGGATGGGGGAGGATTCTTGTTGGCTTCTGTAAGATTAGGGACTGTAAGAGCAAGTAACCACGCACCGTTGTTTGCTGCTAAATAAAAACACATGTAAATTCTTCCCTAGTACAGAAAAAAAAACATTTTCATGTGGTGTTGTCTTTGAAAATAATGCTTTACAGAAGATTAGGAAGAGACTGGGCAGGGGAGATTCTCCATACTGTAAACTCAGTTTAAAAATCAGACAATCATGTCTTTCACGGGCATGAAGTTAGTAGGTGAATTTGTGGCTGTCAGAGTGGAGGAGAAAGAAGATGGGCTTGTGAGCAAAGAGAAATATTTATTTATTTAGGACTGTTTGAGGTGTTTATAGAATTAGAATATCCTGAGTAGGAGGGGACCCTCAAGGATTACAGAGTCCTGCTCCTGCCCCTGTGCAGGACACCCCAGCAATCCCACCCTGTGCCTGAGAGCCTTGTCCAAACACTTTTTGAGCTCTGTCAGGCTTGGAGCTGTGACGACTTCCCTGGGAGCCTGTTCAGTGCCCAACTACCCTCTGGGTGAAGAACCTTTTCCTAATACTTACTCTAAACCTCCCCTGACTCAGCTCCATGCCATTCCCTCGGGTTCTGTCACTGGTCACCAGAGAGCAGAGATCAGTGTCTGCTCCTCTGCTTCCCCCTTTGAGGAAGCTGCAGACTGTTATTTCGTTAGAGAGAACACAATTTACAAGTAAGACAATACTAAATTTCTTGGAGGTTATTTGCTTAGAAAAAATTCTAAGGCTTTTGTTCTTCTGTGTCTTTTTTTTCTAGGCAAGACATTATTTAATTTGTAAAACACTAGGATGGTGTTTATAGAACAAAGTCTCTTAACCTGAAGTCTGGTGATGTGTTGGTATTTAAAGGAGTGATAATGCTGGTATTGAGAAGATTTAATTACATAATTATAGACCAACAAAATTAGGCACAGCGACGTGCAGTCATGATAACCCAGTGACATGCTAAATTTATAGATAAGGCTTCTTTTCTCTGCGCCCCTACACTGTCAATATACAAAAAATGTTCCTAAAAGCATGCACTTCTGGGAATTTGGTGCTTGCTCCTGCACACCGCCTTCCCAGCCAGTTTGGTGACAGGCTGTATGGATTTCAGCACATTGATGAGGTTCAGTGTCTCAAAGATGGTTATTCACCTTGGAAAAATCCCTCTCCATGTGCAAGTTTACTTTCAAAATGTTAATCTTGGAGGACACAGTGTGAAAGCCATCAGGAGTCTAAGGTACCCAAGGATCCCAGCTGTACCTGCGGAGTTGGCTTCAGTCGTGAGCTGCACTGGGAACCCCCCCAGCCATCTGTCTTGCAACCCGTTCTGAAAAAAACACCAAAGCAAAGCACTCAGATTGCCTGTTAACGGAAGACTGAAGTTTATGATGACAGGTCAGCTTGTAAACATGGATTTACTGTTCTCTTTTACTGTGTGTCTATGCTAATCCATAGTTACATGCTATAAACTGAGACCTCCTATGAAATTCTGCATGCAAATCAGACATTATCCTGTACTATTGTGATAGGGTTTTTTTTGGGATGGGATCTTTGGGATGCATGAGTTACCAGGAGGTGTATGTGACAGGAATAGTGCTGATTATAACTACTCTTTTTCTTCAGTGAAGTGTTACACAGTCCATGGCACTGTCTGCTCTAGAGCAACATCCTAGTTTTGTGCAAAATGTGTCTTATTGCTGAGAGTGTGCTCAGCAGCACAGTTGGGAATGATTAAATGCAGCTCAGAGCAACATCTTTGCTCATGACACAGTGGTTCAGCACTTCATGTTTCTGAGCAAGGAGCAGGACTGCAGCCATCCCCTAATTGCTGTCAGCCTCGTGTACAACCAGTGTTTTCTGCTTGGGTCCTGTGCTTTGTCCATCCTCTGCTCTCTCGTTCTCGTTGTTAAACCATGGCAAGTTAACTTGCAGAGGTGTCACACCCTGGAGATAACAGTTGAATAGCATCATTCATTAAAACAAAACAAAACAACCTATATGGTCTCTGCTGCTTTTCATTTTGAAATAGGAAAATGATCTTGGCACAGGGCATTTCCTGGGGATTAATGACTGGCTGGGGTTAATGGCCCTTGGCTGCGCTGTGGGCCATCAACTCCTCCCTGCTGGTCATTAATCTGCAGGAAATGCCCTGTGCCAAGATCATTATTGTTGTATTTGGGTTCTTTGAGAGCTGAATTCGCGAACCCACACTGCTCTAATGTGTCAGAGCCTGCTGGGTGTTCTTACATTTAGGCCCTACACATTATTATTTTTTTCCCTGAGCTTATCTGAAGTTTCCAAACGTTTCTCTTAATGGAAAGTGTCTGTAACGCTTGAGGTCCTTTAAAAATACTTCACTGAGCAGCGAGCAAGGTAATGCTAAACTTTGTGGTGAAAATAAAAGTTCTGTGTAGTGAAAATTTTTGAAAAGAGTGTGTCCTCGAGGGCACTCTGTGCCTTTTAATCTGGCCTAGAGCAACAGGCAGAGCATTAGACCTGGCATGGGAACCTGACAGGAGGTGTGTCTTGGCTAGGGTGGGATTGCAGGACTTGGGGTCTGCACAGTCTGTAGATCCCTTCTTAAAGCAAAGATGTTTCCTATTTTTAACAGATTTTTGCTTTACTGGAAAATTAAGAGGAAGAAGAGATAAATTGATTTTTTCCTCTACCACGCACCAGCAGTGTGTGTGAAGTAGGGTTCTGTTAATTCTCCCCAAATGATTTCTAGTTCAGAATGCACAACTTTTTAATATATATTTTATGTATTAAATTTATGATGTCTTCTTGGACTCCATACTCAGATTGGTTTTGGGTTGAATACAGATTTCCAGAATTTAAAAAAAAAAAAAATATATATATATATATTTATATCCTTCAGGTAGGTCAGTTTAGTGTTGTGGCCTGGAAGTGGCAATTCATGACTACTGAAAACTCAACCAAACCACACAAAAACACCACCCCCACCCACATACCAGCTACCAGGCTTCTATTGATAAAACTATTAGATCATATTAGACCATATTAGAAGCAAGGTTATGAAGAAGTGAAGCTCATACAGCAAGCAGTAAATGCAGTTTTGAGGGACTCAGTTGTTGAGTAAAGTTGGTACTGTGCATTCATCTGACATTCTTAGATGATTATTTTTATGTCAGTGAATTAATGAATTCACTGAAAAGAGTAAAAAAATCAATATTGTGCCCTGATTTTTTTTTTCTTCTTAAATGCTTTATTCCTTGCTCCTTCCTTTCTCTCTGTGACTCAGACAGGTCTGTGAAGTGTCCTGCTCTTCCATCAGAGGCTTTGCAAACAGGCAGCCTGTTGCTGTCCTCCTCCCAGTCCTCAGATGTGCCACGCTGTGAAGCTGCCTTTGGTCAACAGGAAACCTTCAAAATGTGCATTTCAGATCTTGAAAATGCCACAGTGTGCATGAGATTGGAAGACAGCAGCAAGCTTAGTAGAGTCTGTCACATCTCTGTAGACCTTTTTGATGGATTTAGTAGCATTTCAGCAAGGAGAAGCGAGAGATGTTTCATCAACAGAAAAGGTCTTGATTCAGGGCTACATCAAGACTTTTACAGATCTTCAGATTTAGTGTGAGATTTGGATTTTTTGGGATGAAAGTGTATTCATAACCCAGTCCTTGTGTCTACCAGTCAAGGATTATTTCTGCTGCTGTAGAAGGAACACTCTGAAGTCATTCTCTGTAGTAGTGATTACGAACTGTCAGTCTGAAAGTTTTACCTAGAAAATGTGATATGACAAGAAATAAGGATTACTAATATTTTATAAGTAAACAATACTATTATAGCAGCATTTTTGTTCCAGATGGAATGGTAATTCCTGCTCTGACAGTAAGCCTGTAACAAGGGGAAGACAGCTTGCCATTACTAGCTTTCCATGTGCTTTTTAAAAATAGATTTTCATGTTCTGTCACTTACCCACTGAATATCAGAGATGATGTAGGTAAGTCAGGGAGTTGATATTGTTGTCGATGCATTTGAGAGACTCTGTTAGTGAAAGCCAAGTAAAATGCAGAGAATAGCAGGGGAGAAATGACAAGCCTGTCTTTGTTTGCCTAATCTAGGAAGATGTAAAGGAATGGGGGAAAAAATTTGCATGTAAAGAAACCTTGCTTAAATTCCAGAGTATTTTTGTTTTGCTGCTGGTCTGGTATAGCCATCTTTTATTGCTGTCAGACTATAAACTTTAAGGAGAAAATGCCTACTCTATCCTGCAGCCTTTTGAGTTGGTAGGCATCCATTAACTTTGCAAACCTTTGCCTGCTTTCTCACAAAGACCATGGTTTTTTTTTTCTTGGGATGAAGGGACAGGGGAAAAAGGACTCCTAGGGGAAGGGCAGTAAGTCATGGGAAATGGATTTTCCAGCTGCTTGTTTCTCTGCATCCAGCCTTGATAAGGACTGGTCAGAATGGATCCCTGGTACCAAGAAGTGGAGGATCCCCTTTTGGCCATGTTGGCCTCATTGAGAGATGAACATCTATCCTGATGATTTGTATTTGTGTAAATAATTTCCTAAAGTACACTCAAGGATAAACCAGGCTTTGGATCTGTGCTGGTTTTGGCTGGTGTGGAGTTAATTTCCTTCACAGTGGATAGTACTGTTGTTGTTGTCAGACATACCCAGCTATTTTACTTTGGTATTGTCAGGATGTGAAATGAAGAGGTGTTTTTTTGTTGGTTTTGTGCTCTTAAGATCTCTGGCTGTACATAAGGTTAACCAGCTAACAGTTATTTTGTAGTCAGAGACAAAAACAAGGCTGCAGAGTTCAGTATGATCTTTGTCTCAGGAAGGGGTCAGTGCTGTCTTTACTGTATGGTTAAAAAAAAACTGTCAGAAGTTGAGTAAATGTTAATTAAAAATTGTGGGCTACAGACAACATTTCCATTACAATTAACTTTAAATGGAGAATTCTGAAGAAGTTTTGCTGGAGCTGGAGCCATCAGGTCAGAATGAGGCTGAGTAGTGAAGGTAGTCTGATGTCCACTGCCAGTGTTAGATTGTTATATACCATACTCATTTCACCTACTGTGGCTTTGTGTCTGTTTCCAGAAATTATCCCTGTTTTACCTTACTTTAAATTTTTTCTAACTGCTCTAATGTTTACAGAGCAATATTTAGAACATGGCAAAAAACGTGAAAGCAGAACGATGCCCGTATTTTATCTACTGCATGTAATATTCATTCTGAAGAAGGATGATTTTGTTAGCTGCTATTTTTCACTGTAAAAATTAATGGGTGGTTGTGTACATTTCTTAGCTAAATTTTAGCTGGTATTTGTCTTTGCTTCTCATTTCCTACCTGCCAGACATTTGAATATGTTATCCCAAGAAAGAGACAGAGGCTGTGATAGTGATTATTAATTGTAGAAAAGTAAGTAGCTGTCAGTAACACTTTAAAAACTTGTTAGCCAGATACTTGTCTATGTGTATGTATTGCTTAGTTTTGTTGGCTTCAGCAGAAATTTATCATTCTCTTTGAAATGTGGAACATCTTAGAGGAAAGACAGACTCTTAGCATTTGCAAACCCCAAGATACCAGGAGAACTCAGTTTGCAATCATAAAGAGAAGCACTCATACCCAAGAGACATCACTACTGGACTAAGGAAAATGTTTGCCAATCAGCAATATATAATGAATAATGAACAATATTTGTCATCTCCCTGAAAAGTGGGGCATTGCAATACAAGCTGTGCAGCTGTTATTGTTTAATTGCAGCTGGATTAATAAAACGTAATTTTTACAGTCCATTTGCAATGTACCACTGGGGAATACATTTTATTACCACTTTGGGTGTCTCTTTGTTAATAATTTGTGCCTTTTGAGCATAAGTGTTTGGCTTCAAATCCCAGATACAAGTTTATTAAAAATTGTAATAGTTCTTAGAGACTATAAAATGAAATGAAGTGCACTAAATGTGCATTTCCAGTGCTTGAGTTTGAAACTATTTCTTTTACTTGACTAATTTCAGTGTTTCCAAAACTAGTATTGAATTTAAATAATTGTTAAATATTTAATTTGCTAGACATACAGCATTATTTTCAATAGATTATTTATATTTGTTAGTAATTAAAGATTGAGAATGGTGCTGAGAGGATATGGTTGTAATATGCAGTTTTTTAAACTTGCCCAATGTTGATGCAAAGCAGTGGCAATGCAGGGAAACGACTAATATTTGAAGTCAGAAGCAAGAACAAGACAGTAGTTAAATGATTTGATCTACAGAATAAGGCTGACCTGGTCAAAAATAATTGACAAGGCTTTTACAGATAAACCGGGCCTTGCTGCTGATTGAATGGGATCTCCTGTTAAAGTCAAGGGTAAATCAATTCTTGGCTAATTTCCCTTTGCTTATCACTGGCAAATTCTGGACAGAAACACTTCCCTACAAATTCCCTCAGACAGCTGGAGTAATTTCTCAGTTCCCTGTGAACAGCAGCACTGCTCTGGCCTCTGTGCTCCACATTCAGGTGCTTGTATCTCTTTGCCATCCACATCCAGCAGTTACTCCCATTCGATCATCCTGAAATACAGAGAAACAAAACCCTCTGTTATTTTTGGGATGTGGGACCTTTGCTTCTCCTGTGATTATTTTCAGGTTTTAAGCTGGTGGTAAAAGGTGAGAAGGTGCCACAGTGCAGGTGTTGCTGCTTGATGCTGTGAACGTGCTTCTCTTTCTGCTGTTCTCTAGGCAGTCTGTCTCAGTAGATACAAGTAAAAGTTGATATTTTTGGGATTGAAAACGCTCTTCTGTACAAGTGGGACAAGGTTTTTTGACTCAGGTTAAACAAGAATGGTACCTGGTGGTTCCAGTCTTGTTCCTTTTGAAGCAGAGTACTCTAACTCAGTTAAACTGAGCAAACATTGCAAGAATGAAATGGGAAAGAATCCGTTCACTGCTGGCATTTAAAGGAGCTTACTAAAACCATGCTCACTGTTCTCTGTATTAAAAAAAGAAAAAAAAAAAAAAGAATAATGTTCAGATAAACATTTGGAAAAAGATTTCCAGAACCCTAAATCCAAATTCTGTCAGAATGAGAGGGAAGGCTGAAGAGGAGGAGGCCTAGAAAAGATGACACTCTGCAATATTCAGAGAAACTCAATTTCAGAATTAGATTTTTGCCAGAAAATTGATTCTGTTCCTTGTTACAGCAGTGCTTAGAGCACAGGTGAGTTAAGTATGTGCAGCAGACAGCCCCACTTTATAGAAGGTGCACTCTGATCTTGTAGTCATTGTCCAGCACTTGTACATAATTACAAGCAACTAACCCTGCCTTTTTAAAAGTGGTGATATTTATCATGATTATCTGAGTAGAGAAATGGAAAAGCAGCTTTTCTGTAGTGTTTCTCTTGTGGCCAGCCATGTTTTAGATTGAATATGTGCCTGTTACTCCTTCATCCTTTCACGATTTTAGTTTGAATATTGAAATTGGTCTGTGCCAGGGAAAACCTCTCCCATCTTTAGTTTATTCCATTCTTATCCAGAGTAATGGGTCACAGGACAGGATTAACATAGCCCTTCTGTGGATGGTTGTGCAATTTAGATCAAGACTAAGGTGAGAATAGAGAAAGGTGGAGAGCTTGCTCTAAGTAAACTGTAACTGTGAAGTCTCTCCTACCCTCTGATAAGTCCTCTTATCTCTGAGCATTGTGGGGAAGGGAGGGATAAAAGATGAACCTATCCCTCACTGAAATAGGAATTTGCTTAAAGGTGAGAGCAGAGTAAAAGGAACTGTGTTAAACTTGAACTGTAATTGCTGCATCTGTGCCAGGGTTTGAAGGATCATGCACTGCGCTGAGCTTCAATAGAAGAGCAGTCCAGTTGTAGTCCTGCTTTCTTTGTTCCTATTTTCCTTGCTGTGTGATGAGTGAACTTGCCTGTGTTACTTTACATGTGATGATAAGTACTTGTGCAAAAAGACAATTTAATTTGGTTTTTTTAGGTCTTTAAAGAATTTGTTCTTGAAAACGGAAACTGAGCAATAAATAGGAGCTTGCTCTATCTCTTCCAGATAATTTTGTCTGAATTTAATGTTTGAAAGAGTCAGAGTGAAGCAGGGAATGACCCAACCTTCAGACATTCCCACACGTCATGTGACTGTCAGTAAAACAAGATTTGCCTTGTATGGGCACTTTTTATTAAAGCTTGACCATGGGAATCCTGACTGAACCTGGATTTCTGTTAGACAACTTGACACATGACTTGCTTGGTACTCACAAAAAATCTATAAGGTTTGATTTTTAATCACAGGAGGTAGTGCAGACAGATGCTCTCTGTTTGTGTTCAGTAATACCCCAGTGGAAAAGCTGCTGCAGGATCTCCTGTGAATTAACTTTTCCTGGTAATTAATGGTCTGAAAACTTGAGGGGGTAAGCTAGGAGAAGTTCCTCACTACTATTGCAGCACCTGGAGGAGAAGGTTAAAGTTTAGAAAGTCCATCAAGCTGCTGACTCTTGTTTGTGCCTTCTGAAAATTCTCCCTTCTTTTTATTTTCACAGCCACATGAAGATCGGGGGTGCTGATTTACAGCACATCAGTAATTTGGATTTGCTTGTGGTGTTAGCAGTCAGATTTGTATTTTTTTTATCTTGAGACACTGAGTAAATTGACTGTGAGCATTTATATTAACTATTGTTCTGGCTCCACATCTTCTGGTGTGTTCATGGCTATGGCATTATACACCCTTGGTGAATACAAAGATGCTTATGAAATGTTAAGGCTCAGTGTATTTAGTTTCATGTCAAGAAGGACTCCCTGCCATAGTGTTCATCTGAGCCTTTGTGAATTACTGTCAGTCTCCACACTGACATAAAGCACTTTTGTGTGTGTATGTGTGATGTGAGTTTTTGTGCATTCAAAGCTCTTTTTTTTTGGTGTATTTTAAAATTCTACGACAACTGGGCTTTCAGCTCTTCAGAACGTGTGGAGCAGTTTGGCTCTGTGGTTTTTTGGACCTGCTAAAGTGAGCTTCATTTTGAGGGGTGGGTATCTTCAGACCTCACCAGTTCGATTAATTAGTTTCAAAATTTATATATATACAAAATAAGTGTATATGTTTATTCCAAAACCATGGGCCAATCTTCTTTAGTTGAGCTTTCATATTAATTTCTTGTGTCACTGTCAGTGCTGGAATATATGTGAGCAACTTTTCCATAAAAACTTTTTGATATTAATAGTGTTTTGTAATAGTAAAGCCAGTAGCAAGATAAAATTCAGGAAATTATTTGGCCACAATTAAATGAGAGGGAAAAGTACCATCCTGACGACAAAATTGAATTCTTTTTCAAAACTTGTGGGGTAGAATTTTGCCAGTCTTCAGGAAGCATAAAATGCCATTAACCAGCATTTAGTCGCTTGCTAATACTGGATGTGATTTCTAATTGCTTCTGTACTTTGTCATTGTTTAACACAATCAAATCAAATTGGCCAGAAAATTTTTCTTGGATCGTCACAGTCTATGACTATGTTTTTACTGTTATTGTTCCAGCTTCTTTTTCATCACCCCAACCTTTACTGCTTCATTAAGTCTAAAATTAGACTTTGACAATCAGCCTATTTTATTGGAGTTATCAAAAGAAAGAAATATACATGGCAAAGTTGAAGGGGAGGCTCCAGCATCGTATTTTATTTCATGCTTAGCAGTTCCTTGAGAGTTATCAAAGTCAGGGATCCTTTATTTGTAATTAAATACTCCTCACTTTAAAATCATGACTAATAAATGTCAAGTGCAAGAAGAGGCACTATTATTCAGTGAAGGTCCTTGGATATGTTTTAGGGTGAAAATGTGTAGGCACGAAGGTTGTTAATTTTTTAAATGCTGTAGGGCTGGTTTCATTACAAAATCCTAAAGTTAACCACTTCAGATATAGCTCAAAAATCATTGAAACATTTGGGGAGCTCTTATCCTACAGGAAGCTCTTGACATTTATGGTAATTGAAAGTGAAGGTATCTATTAAATGCTTAAGTTATTCATATAAACACCAAGCTGGCATGCAACTGTAAGAGTTTATATCTCTTAATTAGAGCTGGTCAGAACTGTTCAGTGAAACTGCTTTCTGTGTTTGGTGGTGGCTGGGGTTTTGTGTTTTAATGAGACCCAAAACCTTTGAGGAAATATTGACATAAATGCTTTGGGAGTCACCTGGAATGAGGTTTATCATCTTGTGATTGGCAGATCCATTTCGGCTCCTGCAAAGCAAGGATTTGCAGTGCCTGGAGCATCTCTGTATGATACAGGCTGGGAGTGTTGGGGCTGTTCAGCCTGGAGAAGAGAAGGCTCTGGGGAAGCCTTAGAGCCCCTTCCAGTGCCTCAAGGGGCTCCAGCAGAGCTGGAGATGGGCATGGAGTGATGGGCAAGGAGGAATAGCTTCAAACTGAAGGAGGGTGGGTTTGGATTGACTATTAAGAAATTCTTCCCTGTGAGTGTGGTGAGGCCCTGGCACAGGTTGCCCAGAGAAGCTGTGGCTGCCCCATCCCTGGAAGTGTCCAAGGCCAGGTTGGATGGGGCTTGGAGCAACCTGGGATAGTGTCAAGGAGTGGAATGAGGTGGGCTCTTCCAGCCCAAGACATTCTGTGATTCTCTGATGAGTCTCTCTCCCTTACTGATGTGTCTTGTAGTCTGTTTTGGCATGGGTGCTCTGGGCCCGGTGTGCTTTTTTTTAAACTTCTAATGAAGAATAGGAAAATACAAATCTTTCATTTCTCTGTGGAGTAGCCCAGTTGATCTTGGCCCCAGTGACCTCGATGATTGTCCTGATTCTGACTTACAGACATTTACTAAAGTATTAGGATTTAAGAGTATCTAGAGAGAATTCTGTTTAGAACCAACTTTTTGAAAGTTACGGTTTCTGTTGGGCAGCATCAGCAAAATATTGTTAGTTCTCAGTGCTGTTTTAAAAGTTGCAAGAATTAGGTCTAAACTGTAGAGAAAAACATTATTGTCATCACTTATTTGATTGTGAATCCCTTTTAATAAAACTTGCAGAGTGCACCCAAAACATATTTCTATTTATTCTTACTTATTACTATAACATTTGGGGGCTTTCCGGCCAAACAGAGAGATAATCCCATCTCTAGGATGGACTCTTTTGCCATTTTTTTCCCTCTTCTTGAAGGAAAAACACTGTGTGCATTTGGATTTGTGGAATAATTAAGGATGCATCAAAAATGTATCTGGTTGAACTAACATGTAACACTAAGCACTGGTACAGAGTAACAGCTCTGTAATTGAAACACAGCCATAGAAATTGTAATTGGAAAGGCATTTTCTTTCCAGTGATGAAAGGCTCCCCTGTAAAATGGTGACATCTCTTCCCAGTCTGTAGTTTTTTTCACACTGGGCAGTCCTTTTAGTGGTGACGGGAATAACCAGAATAAAATACTGGGTAGCAGATTGGCACTTCATTATAACCTCTTGAAAATAATAATCAAAATTACTTTTTGGGTACCATATTAATTCAACTGAGAAATATTTATATACCTTAAAAGATGTTATAGAAACATGTTTCAGTGCATTTCAGAAGAGATATTGAGCATGCTGTTTTCAAATTTGATGAATGTGCCACTCTTATCCATTTGCAAATCCAGGTTTTTTTCAATGTACTTTTTAATGCATTAGGTTTTTAATACTTACTTTTCCACACGTGCCCTGGAGAAAAGCAGGCAATCCACTGTTACTCTGAGGTAAACTGGATTTCAGTGTAGCCTGTTTCAAATTAAATGAAATTGTTTATTAGTTTTGCAGTTCTGGAGAGCAGAGGCACCCTTGGGTTTTCATCGAGCTGATGTGGGATATGTTAGCCTATACATCCAAAGAGGACTGATGCTAATTGGTCTTTTCACTTTGATAAAGTCCTTGGTTTCAATGATGATTTGCAGGTTAGCTGCATCTTTTAATTAACAAAAAAAAATTAAATTCCTCTGCTGGAATTCCCTAACTGGTGAGTGGTTTCTGTATGCAAGTATGCTCTCTTGTGGTAAGCCATTTTATTGAATCCTCCACCAGTTCGAAATTGCAACAAATTCTATTTCAAACGATGATATTTTTAATCTATTATTTTTTATTGTGCCATTATTTCCAGGGTTTACAGTGTGCCATACAATGGCAGAGCTCTGAATATGGAATATGTGGCTGTACATATTTTGCAGTTCTGTTCAGCACAGTGAGTTACATTCAGTGCTTGAGCAGCACGTGACTTTCCTGGTAGCATCCAGCAGAATGAAGTGCTGTGTGAGTAACCATGATTGTGTGATTCAGGGTGTGATACTTGTAGAGCCTCTAAACATCAGGTAGTAAAGACACACGGGATTCCAGTGCTGAAGCACCTTTATCAAATTCTAGTAACTGCTTTTGTGCTTGTTGCAGCAGCTAAGATGCTGTTTAAATGTATCTGGATCTTGGAAATTCAGTTACTCTGTTTTTGTCCAATAACAAAGAATGGGGAAAGAAAAGGCAAAACAATCCAAACTTTGCTGTGATGTGGGTACTTGTGGGTGGTATGACTGCCAAGGTGCAATTCTTTGCTCAGCGTTGCAGTAGGACTATCACAAGTATACAGATCAATTCAAGAAACAGAAAATCAAATATATCTCAATTCCCTCCTCTTAAAAAAAATCAGGAAGACCGTTTTAGTCTTCACGATTAGTTTAATATCAAGGAAGTATAACTTAATAAATAGCTGAGATACCCGTAATCCTCTATATATTTCTCAAATGACAGCTGGGATTTCTATCCAGATTCTTTACTGGCTGAGTAATATCCATATAAATTTCTGTAGTGTTTTGCCTGGGGGTGAGGATAGCCAAATGTCAGCAAAAACATGAGGTTATGTTCAAATGATCTCAGTCATGCAAGCCGTGGATACTTCCCTTCAAGGGAGATAAGGCTGTAAAGAAGAATTTCAGAGAATTTTTTTTGAGGGCCATGAAATTCATGGAATCAACTTAAACCCAGAAACACTGGGCACGTTTCCTGTGAGCACAACTGCTGTTGACTCCTGTGGAAGTTTTGGCAGGCTGGGGACTCAAAGATCACATTCCCATGGTCGCAGAGATGATGCGATGTGTGCCGCTGTGCATGAACATTTAATGTCAAAACAATCAATTATGCAGCAGGTGTGGGCTATAGGAGAATGATCTCATTTGGCACAGATCTTGGATAATGTGTAGGAGAGCAGGAGATGGATGGGATAAGAGCATGCTGGAGTAATACCTTCCATTTGCTGGAGCTTAATTTAGTTGAGGAGATGAGCAGCGTTCTTAAAAGAAGTTTTTGCTGCATTCGTGTTACTTCATTTGTTATTCTTTAATATCAGTTACAGGTTCATTCAGTAAGAACTGAAAAGTATGACCCTGTCGTCCAGTTTTCTTCTGTTTTTATGTAACCTGGAGAAATAGGGAGTTTAAATGGTTCAGCATGTGATACGTTGACTCAGCTCATCATGAGAGCTTAATAGACCCTGAGCAGTAACCTGTGCTAGAAGCTTGATGTAAATATTTTATGGAGAAATGGAATATTATTTTAAGGGCAGAAGTTGGTTAAACAGCATCAGCAGTTTCAAACTATAGAAGGCAGACAGTAAACTGCACTGTTGACAGTGACAATTGTAGGAAGGTGTGAGGTATGAATCTCGAGTTGAAGATGATGCTGTGTCACTGTGTTCAGACACAGCCATGTGCTGGTGGTGCTGTTTTACCCCATCTTGTTGCAATAACTGTCCTGTGCAGTCTGTTTTACCTGGAGCACAGGATTAGTCTCAGCTGAAGTTCCTTTTTCCCCATGGGGCTGGTTTGCTATATTTAGCAGTCATCATCTCTCTTGAAGTGGACTTCAACTTCCAAGTTGTTTTTGTTTCCTGCTGTCCCTCACATTTCTCTCTTCCTCCATGTCCTCACTCACACTTTTCTTTCCCCTCTAATGCTTAAGAATCCCAAGAGTTTCCAAACAAAGAAATGTTTTCATTTGAAGTTTCAATTATCAGCTACTCATTTCAGAAACACTTCATCCATCTTTGATATTGATTCAGCTTTCTCTGGTATGTGTGTGTGTTAAATATAAGATGGCAGTGTTTTTCTTCTGGTTCAGAAGGCTCTCTTCAAATTTTTATGCAACTGGGTGAGATTTGCTGTTTCTTTTTCTCACTGGAGAGTACTGATAATGTAAGTCAAGAACAAGGAAACTGCACCTTCTGTTTTGCCTCCACTTACATCAATTTAGAGCATAGAATGATGCACAGATTATAGTATTATAGTATAATATTCATATTAAATAATAATAACAACAACAAGAACAACAACAATATAACAAAATTGATGACAGTTCATTGCTTGACTCTGCAATATTATTCCTTTTTTTTTTTATTTATTGTTCAGTTTTCTAGGCAGGCTGAATAATTCTAATCAGCCATGCAATGCCCACAGAGTTGCCCAGCACCTTGCAGTGAGCCTTGAGACCTAGAGATGTGTAAAAAGGCTCTTCTGGTTATCTTTGAAAGAGCAAGACCACGGGTAGTATGCATTCAGTAAGGATGAGGGATGCACAACTTGTTAGGATGTGCTTCCAGAGGAGCAGGAGAAGTCAATTGTTTGGAATATTTTAGGCTCTGCAGTAGGATTTTTGGAGAACACTGTTCACCTCGAGTCTCGCTGCTCTCTGGGTCCATTTCTCATCTTTTGTTTGGCCTTTCCTTGTTTTCTCTGCTGCTTCTCCCCAGCCCTTCTTGTCCCAGCCTCTGCACTCTGAACTCCATTTCCCCTAAATCAGGCATGCTGTGGTGAGATTTCTTGTTTGTTACTGGTGAATTAATGAAATCACATTTCAGAAATCTGTGGAAACATCTGCCCCTGGATTGAGAAGTTCGGAATTTTAACCCACAGGGTCAAAATCTGGCAGTTGGAGGCGTTTGGAGCCAGATGCCATGCAGTGATGGTTCAGCAAGATTGACTGAGCTGGCTGCCATGGAAGCTGTGTGAAAACAACTGCTACTTTATTCCACTCTTTTCTATTGTCTTGTTGCCAATTCTTCCTTTAGTGTCCAGTGTTCAGAACCTGTCTTGCTTTTTATTTTTTTTTTTTTTCTAGCATGATTTTGAGCTCAGCTCCTTACAGTGTGCATTCTTCTGTATCTAGAAGAATAAATCCAAGAGGATGGAGGAGAAACTCCTGTCTGTAGTAGGTTAATGTATGAATTAACAGTAAGGATCACTGAACTTTGGGCAGAAGGTGAATCATATGGGAGCTGTATTGGTGCTGCAACTGAAACAGTTTTAAGGTCTGAAGACCTATTTTAAATTAGTGATTTATCTTGACTCTCCATACTTATTTCTACCCTTCAGAAGGTGCAAAGAATCCATTATCCTTCTTTGCCACAATGAATAAAGTTATTTCTGTGCTGGAAATAAACAGGCAATCACCAAAGCTGGAGACAGTTTTTCTTCTGCGTGGGTGATATTCAAATAATTAACTAATTCTGTCATATGCAGAATATTGTTGTTCTTAAAAGCCTTCTGAATTTTGTGTGTGCTGGCAAGGTTTTCTGTACATGAACCTTGAAACAAATTTCAAAGCTATCAATTTTCATAGCCACATTTGTCAGTTTGGCAGCAGTTCATTCTGGGCTTGATGCTAAGCATGATTATTGTAAGTTATTAACTATGCTTACCGTAAATCACCTGAATCTGCCCAGCTCTGCTGGCAAAGTGGTGTGAGGCTCAGAGTGGTGCTGGTACATGTATTTATGACATATGCTACTGTTCGGAAATTACCTTTATCTTCAGGTTTTCAAGAAAAAGGATACAATTTGGTAGCAAGGATAATTTTAGCAGTATTCCTGTCTTGCGAAGAAAATTACTGAGCATCTGGAGTTCCTAATATTTTATTTTTTATCCTTCAAAAATGAGCCGTTTGTGTTCTCTGATCCTTAAAATCAATCCCTCAGCTGAAAAACATGTCAAAATAACAGGTTACTCCTGGTGTTTAGAGTAATGTTTAGAGGCTGCAGCGGGAGTCTGGCACCCTTTGCATTTGGTTGCTGCCTGAAAAAGCACCCATCTCCCAGCCCAGCCTCTGCCCCAAAATCCTTAAATTGAAATTTAATGGCAGTGGGTGTAGCTGGAGGAGCACAAGTCAAAGTGTGATGCCTTGCATTTCAGTAGGTACAAAAAAAAAAGAAAAAAGAAAAAAACCAAAAAAAAAATGGAAGGGGGAAGAAGGTGAGGTAGAAGAGGAGGGAAGCCACATGTGACCTTCCTGAGGGAAGATGTGTCACGGCTCAGGCTGGACAGTGCAGAGTCCCCAGCCAGGGGCTGCAGGAACCAACTCCCACAGCTCGCTCCTGTGTCTGCAGAAGGTGAAATCACACGTGCAGTGCATGCTAGTGGCCCCTGGAGGTTTCTCTATTGATCTGTGTCTTAATAATGCATAATAGGCAATCAGAGCTCTCCTGATCTTCGCAGAGACACACTGTCAGCGAGAGTTGTAAATCGCCCTGCTGCTGGTGGCTGTGTCTGACCTGCCCTCCACAGCACCTCAGCAGCTTTCACTTCCGCTGGGACTGCTCCTGACTTACCTAGCAATCAGGCTTGGCCTTTGGAACACTTACAAGTCACCATTCCGTGGCCTTTCAACAAGGCAAGATAGATCTGCATGTGGTTAAAGAAATTTATTCAGAATAAAGTCAGTACAGGTATTAGGATTATTTTATTTTATGTTTCTGCAAGCATGAACAAGAACGTTGGTTTTCTTTATTATTAGCCAATTTATGTGTTCTGCCCTGTTTAGACTTTGCTCTCCTTTTGAAGATCATTCTTTTGCAGAATGGCTTAGGATGGGATTTTTGCTTTAGGTGCTCAGCTAATTAGGACTTGGCAATTCTGATATCACCCCTGTCCCACCTATTGGAACATTGACTTTTAGCAATGCATACTCTTAAATCAGTAAGATCTTTATTGATACTTGCTGGCGACATAGCTAAGTTTGGCAGGAAGCTGCTGACATACACTGCAGTAGTGCAGTGGGTTTGCTTAGAAAGCAAGAAAATGGGATTTCAGAATTATTTATTGTTGTTGGACACCATCTGCAATACTTGTCGCCTGGACTACAGGAATTCATAATCACTGCTGTAAAATAAGTCTTTTGCCCTTGGCCTTTGAGAGTATTTAACAGCACAGGCTAATAGAAGTTGGTGTAATTGTGTTACTACTGTGTGTAAGTACACATTGTGCAAACCCGTTCTGATTTTGCATTTGACAACATCAGAAGTTAATTGGATTACCAAAATAATGCAACAGCAACAATGGCACAAAATTCAGTTGACAGCACTAGTGTAAGTTTGTCTGTTTCTATAATCTCATGGCTATTCCCTTTTTTTCTCCCTTTTTTTTTCTCCTAGAAAAGTCATAGTTTGTCGTGGCTTTTCTCTGTGTTGGTTCTTTAATAATAAAAAAAAGCAAAAGCTGCTGGAGCGAGAACTCATTTAATTTGCTCAGGAAGTAGGAGAATTGCAGGCTATTTTGGATATTTTGAGTACAATGTTCAATGTTTTATTTATATCTAGCATAATAAATATGCTGACCAATAATAAGTCAGCAAAACTCAATGTAGCTGAACTGTTCAAAATGAATCAGCTCCTATTTTTCCTCTAACCTTGGCTGCTAGAGCTGTGGCTGGCCGGGTGGATATTCCTAAACCAGGATTATTTGAGGAGGATGAAGACCAGAAGATGCCAATGGATTGAAGATGAGAAGTCCAGAGATCTGTTTGGGCAGGGGTAGACTGGGATGGAGGTCCCACATCCATGGCATGTCCTAGCCATGAAATTCCAGGCAGAATCAGGTCATGCATCTTCTCTCCTGGTGAATCCGTGGCAATGATTACTCCTGATCCCGAGCACTGAGGAACAGGAGGCTCAGCCTGGTGGGGCTGTGTCTCAGATGCTTCATTGGTTCTGTGGGGAAGAGGAGGCTCTTCTCCCTGTCAATCCCCTTTGTGAAAACATGGGATGACTTAACTGTGGTGTCTCCTGAAGGGTGGGATGAGGGAGCACAATTTAGGGCTGGGCATGAATACCTGACATAATTCAGGATAAGTGTCTTGAGTTTCATTAGCACCCAGCCCTGAGCTAGTGCTGTTTGTAACATGCCTGGATGAGCTCATTGATTCCTATTTGGTGCATCTCTGCACCACAAAATACTTTATTAGATAAAAAAGTATCCAAACTGTCCCCATGCTCTTTGTTGGCAAGGGGACTGAATCTTCTTGTCCTGGGCTCACACACCCTCTGTGATTCCCTGGACACAGAGGAGGAGGTTTTAAACCTGTTGAGTGTTCAAAGTCACCTTTTCCCAGAGCCCCTGAAGCCCCTGAGCTCTCCCATCCCAGCCAGGGCAGAAGTGGAGGATGGAGGCTGAAGATTCCACAGTGATGAGCACATTTCACACAGCAGCTCAGCCTTTGCTGATGGGCCAAGAATTGTTTTAGTGTTTGAAATTTGGCTGGCTGTGTGCTGGGGCAAGATGGAGATGTGTGATACAGCTTTTTCTCTTTCCTTAAAAAAACGTTGGGCCCCACAGTGGAGCATTTCTGTTGGGATACTCTATATTTATTTTATTCCCAGCTTATGAATTCTGCTGATATAAGGAATTTAATAAAAATGCTGGCAGATGATTATCTGTAGTCATGCTATATAAACCTAGTTTTGGAGAGGTCTAGATCTTAGCACTTGGAAAATACAACAAATTATTAGATGAAAATAGTTATAAAGTCTGGAAATTGACTTTTTGCTGCTATTTTATGATTTAATCTATTTCTATATAGGGAGACAGACCTTCTTTTCCAACTGGGATGAATCTTAATGAGAATACAAGTAAAAATAAAATGTATATTAGCTGCATTTTTTTTATTTATGTCGAGGGAGAAAATACAAACTATTTTGAAGATGAACCTGTTGTCTTTGTTCTCCCACTGAGAAATCTGCATTCCCTCTCATTTGCTTTATTTCTTGTGTCTGAATTCCCTGAGTGTGTGAACCTTCCTTTTCCTTAAAGGAGAGAAGCTCAAAGATAAAATGTGTTGTGTGTGCCCACTAAACCTGATAAACTGATACTCCTTTCCTGATATAGTTTCAGAGGGCGTAAGGGACATATTCCCAAACCTGTTAAAATCAACAGAAGTTCTGCAGACTTTAGTGCGTTTTGGACCAGGCTGAAAGTGAAATGTGTCACTGAGTATATCATGGCAAGTTATTTTGTTCTCCTGCAGATTGTTTCCTTCCCTTGGTCATCTTGTGTTATGCACTTGCTGCTTTGAAACACTGCAGTGGGGCTTTTTCTCAGTTTGTGGTGGCCTCAGCCAGCAGATACTTCTTTTATCTTGGTATCAAAGAGCAGAATGTGGCTTTAACGTTGACAAGAAGCACTTGGAGACAAAGACTGACCTTTTGAAACTGATGAAAAGGAGACCCCAGGGAATCCCATTAGGAGCAGGGAAGGTAGATAACAGCTCCTTCCACCCAACAAAGGTACAACATTCTGCTTATTCTTAGGGGACTTTGTAACTGAAGCCAGTGTCTTTGGCCTTTTCTTTCAGTTCAAAGCAGCCATCTGTGTCCTTTAATTTGAGTGGTAGATATTCAGTTATTTTTATCTGAATATATAAAGGCAAACTGTTGGAGTTCTTCTCTCATAGCAAAAGGCCAAAATAAATTCCTTGTTTCTCCTGGTGCAGTGACTTGGAGTGGCTCTTCTTTCTTCCAGCCCTTCCTTGAGGCCCAGAGATGCAGAGTGGATCCCTCAGGTGCTACAGGGGTTGGTGGTAGCACTGACTTTTATTGTTGATCTCCCAGAGCAGTGTATCCATCAAACTGCACGTGCTGCTGAGATCTCAATTGCACCTATTGATTTTTCTCGTACATATAATACGAATATATGCTGCTCTACCCCTAATATAAGATGTAACAACTACTATGTCTAGGTGCTTTCTTGAAGGCTTGGATGAAAGAAATGGGAAGAGGGAGATAGACTGTGTTGTTTTAACACTGTTATTCTTCCATACAAGCATTTAATTGTATTTTCCTCAGTGTTTGTTTCTGTTTTAATTGGCCAGAATTTCCTGACTGGGAGATGGTGGAATCCTTGGAGATGCTTCCTTCTTTTCCAGCTCGATCTAGCATATGGTTAGGTCCTTTAAATTAACTTCAAAATGATGAAATAGAAAGCAATGTATTGTATCCTTTAGATATGACCTAGCCATTTTCAGTAGCAGGATTGGAGATTTGTGATCTTTATTTTGCGTGATTAAAAAAAGTGTGAGTTCTGAGAGACCTTATGAAAATTAGAAAGACACAATAATTTCTCTGTCATGCTGTGGCTCGAGAACTTGATGGTGATCATAACATTGAATTGTTCTGTTTACTCAGGGTTCCTGATTTCAGAGCTTACAGATGTGGCAATTGGGAATCCAGGGTTAGAGTTTTATAACTATTATTGAATCTTCCCCTAACTTTCAGTCTGGTTGTAAATAAAGTCATGAAAGCACAAGGGAAGGAGAACTTTTCAGTATTAACTGTTTGATCTGATTGCAAGTCAGAGAGCTTGCTATGCACCTTTAATTGAATACCAAGAATTAGAGCAGTGATAAAATAGCATTATTTGGATAACATTTTAGTTACTTCAAACATTAATATAATAAATAATATTGTCTATAAACAAGTACATGTATAAAATGTATTATATATAAATATTTAAAAAACAGTAATAAAACTGAGTTTTCTTAGGTTTGAGAGTAGCAACTTCAGATTATTGAAGTATAGGAGGTCATAAAGTTGATACTTTCCTTTTTCACCAAGATGTGAAGACAGAAAAATATCTCTTGTGCAGTCATTTTGCTTTCAGATTCTGTGTCCAGACTTGAGGTTGAGGAAGTCCTCTTTTCAGAGGCTGAAAATGTTCCAGGAAAATTATGGTTTCCTTTAAATTCTTCTTTTCATCATCCAGTGTAACGGGTGCATATTATTGCCAGCACGGGATTGTGCAGAAATTGAAAAGATAAATTTGGATGGAAGGTTTTTCTGAACTACTTTCCTTCATTGAGAGAGTGGGAGAAATCTATGGTAGTTATCAAAATTTACTGCAATCATGCTTCTGTGTTTTATGTGTCTCAAAAGCAGAAAAGTAAATGAAAGGAGTCAAAAAGGATCTTTCAAAACTGTTGAAAATCTTTGCTCTCAGTGATGCCTTGGCTATTGTTTTAATTTGCTTTAGTTCTATGGTAGATCGTAACAGTGGGTGAGTAATTTACAAGAGCAACAAAGACATCCCATTAGTTCTTGGAAATAACAGAAAAGAGCTTTTATACTTAGACAAAGACAGTTTAATTGCAGTCAGCTCTCCTGTGAAACAGTAAAAAAAAGTCAATCCAAGAAAAAATTGTTATTTCTGGGCTCTTAAAGTGGAACATAGCTCTGTGTCCTTTACCTGCAGCTGGATGTGCAAATTGCTCTTTTAATGAAGATACTTTGAACGCTGATCCTAATAGCAGGAAGTACAGGGGAGAAGCTTTTACCTGCCTGATCTTGATTTGTGAACTGTCTGCTTTTACAAAGGCTGGGATGGCTGCACAGCTGGCTTGGGTTCATATTTTAGGCCACTGAAGGTGTTTTCTTGGCAGGGATGAGGCTGCCAGAAATCATATCTGTTGTTGTACTCCCTCAAGGGTTTTCACATCACACAGCACCTGCCTGACCACATGGACGTGCCTGCTCAGAGCAGCCTGGCTGGGCGTAGAGCACATCAGGAGAGACAGCAAGAAAGAGATACCTGGTGCTGATGTATTTGAAAAGTGACTGTCACCAGCTGGAGCCTTTCTGTTCCTGGGAATGTGCATTCCTGGAAAGCAACTGAAGGGGATCCTGACTGCTGCCAATAATTACCAGCTGCTTTTAAACTTTGCCCTAAACCTTCTCCTCGAATGCACTCTGTGTCTGTCTAATATTTAACTGGCAGGGTGGACTGACGGGCTGAAATATCAAATGGCTTGAGATGCCAATGCACAAAGCTTTAAAAATGAAAAAAAAAAAAGGAAGAAAAAAGCTTATTTGGTTGCTGTGGTGCTCTCAAGTATTCACTTCTGCATCACTGTGACTGACAGGGCTTGTTCTGGGCTGTGGGCTGCTCTGCTTCCTTCAAGGGCAGGGAAGGGAGAGATGTTCACTGCAGGGGTGGGTGAACTGGCAATATTTTGGTGAGGTGCTGGTCCCAAGGGTTTTACTGGAGAAGAGATCTTCAAAGTTTAGGGACAGCAAATGGTGACATTAGTTTGAATTAGTACCCGTGCTGTGTGTGACACTGTTCAGTGTGTCTCAGACTAAGACAGGCTCCCTGCAGGAGGTAGAGCTCTGCATCTGACAGTGGGCATCTTGCACGTGGAAGGCTTGGAGCTTGAAAATGCTCCCATTTCCTGACAATTCAGGGAACTGCCTTTGGGAGTTTAGCTCTCTAAAGAAGCCAGAATAAGAGCCTGTAACTCTTCTGCTTGACTCCAGTCCCTTGTCCCTGATGTCCTTGAGTACTGTAGAGCTCAACCATGTATCCAGACCCTTCTCATGCTGCAGCATCTCCAGGGTTACCCATAATGGTCTCTTTCACTGGGGTTGGATACCTTGATCTCTCCTCTGCAGTGGTAGGTTTGGAAGACACTTTCTACTTGTCAGCCTTTCAAGGGAAACTCTTTTGGTTTCCCCACATAACTCGTGAGATGCCTCAGGTTTCTGTGTCAATATTGCACTTTAAGACAGTGGGTGTAAATAAGATGGTGAGAATAGGAACAGTTTCTGTAGTGTGTCCTTATGAACCAGCAGCCCTACTGATACCTCAAGTACCATTAATTCTTGATTGGGGCATGCTGAGCTTGTCAGAGGAGCCATCTGCCACCTCATTCTGTGTGTATTTATTTATTTATTAGTAAGGTGAATCCCAACACCTCACATGGAAGAGCTGTAAGGGGAATGATGTTTTTTATTCCACTTCCTGCAGAAGATCTTACCAAGGAGGGTGGTTTAACTTCCCTTGTTGATTATTTCTCCTGGTAGTCTGCATCACGATGTGTTCCTTTTTATACTGTGTTCACTGACTGCTTTCTGACTAATATGTCTTGATATTTGCTACTTGAAGTGACATACAAAGAAGCTGTCATCACCAGCTGTGCAGAAGACATCTGAGAAAACCAACACTAAGTACTAAGAAAGAAATGAAAATGTCTTTTCTGCCCTGCTAAATCTGACTTTTGGTACTGTTTTTTTTCCCTATCTTTCTCACTTGGCTCAACATGCTTGGCTACTCTGAAAGAGAAACATTTTGCTGGCTGCCTCTTGCATGATCTCCAGGTGCAGGGGCCAATGCCCAGTTTTCTGCAATGCAGAAATAAGTCAGCTGATTACGTTTCTGATGCCTTCCTGAAACCTGTAATCTTCAGGCTCTCCTCAAATTTAAGGCATATCAGGATAGGTTACTTCTGTGTGTCTAAATGGTTTAGAGTGGAAAATAAATGTTCAGCCCCAATCATGAATAATTTACTGTTCTCTTAAGAGGGGAGAATAGGAAGTAAGCTATTACCATAAAATTTTTTTACTGCAATTTTCTTTTGCATAAGCTTAAATTCTGTGTAGAGAGGTTGTCAATTAGTGTGCAGATTTTTTTAATTGGCTATAATAAAAAGCTAATTGGTGTTTTGCTTAAAGAGTGAATTAAGAAAGTGTTGCTATAGAAACTTTACATGTGTGTAGTGCTGCTCTACATAACAGTGGATATAATAGTCTAATGACCTTTCTGAGCCAGCTGTAAAGTCAAAGAAAATGTGTTAAATTCAGGCTGGCTGCAGAGATCATTAAAGAGTTTGTGACTTCACCCATTTCATTGCCAGAAAGTGTCTCTGGCATTGTCTCATAGAATGTTTCTCTTGACTCATGTCAAACCATATAACAAATGCTGGTCTCAGAAGAGCTGAACTTCTGTAAAATCCAAGTGCTCCAGTTGTGAATGTGTAAACTGATCTGTAATCTGTCAAGCATAAAATGTACTACTGGGAAAAATTCATTTTCATAATCTGAGAAAATGTGATGATGGATCAAAAGTGGCAGCATCTAATCCATGAGCTGTTGTATCCTTGTATCCCTCCCTCCTCTCCCTGCCCTCTCTACCCACTGAGTTCTGAGCCTCATGTGAAACACAGGAATCACAATTTCAAGTGAAATGGAATTTCTGCTCTAATTTGCAATATTCTCTCCAAAATACTTACGTTCTCAAATATAAACTTTGTTGAGGAGAGAATAATTTCTTCAGGATTTGTGAATAGGGTTTTTTATTTTCCTCAGGCTAGTGCTTCCCTACTGAAATCACTTCAGAGTCATTATCTGTACCTTTGCTAGCTGCATAAAAGTTATTTATAGGTGGCATGGACAAAAATTTTGAAGCATGTGATGAACATCGTAATTTCTGCCAAGGAAGGTGGTCACTAATGAAATAAATGGCTCTGTCTGGTAAAACTGAAACATGACCTTTTATTTTCAGTTCCCTGATCCTGAATCTTGTTGTTACTATGTCAATAAACAATTTTTTTTGCTCCTTTTTAACTGTGTATCTAGAAGGTGTAGGGTGTAGAAAAAAACCTTAAAAGATTCTGCATGTCCAAATGTGAGGGACAGGATAAAACTATAATCTATTGACATTTTCTGGAATTGTTCACTGGAATTTTTTTTCCTCTGGTTCTCAATTAAAAAAAACCCAAAAAAATCTCTGATTCTATGTCTGCTAAATTTGCCCCTGCACTTGTTCTTCAAACTGGTAAAACACAATCATGTTTGAGTGATTAGTGTATGATTTCACCTTATTTTTCATCCCTTCTTTTCCTCTTAATAGATGCTTAAAAAAAAATCAGTCTTCTAAGTGGGTGAATTTAGGAGAACCTATCAGAAGTCTGTGGAATTATACAGACAGCTTCTTTCTGTGCTTCTGGGTCAGGACTGAGTAGTGTCATAATTTAGCAGCTATTCTTCCCTTGATACACATATGTTAGCCCTATTAGTGTTAATGTCTTTTTGAAATGCTTCCCTCATATATTCAGTATCTACTACTGTGTCCAAAATCTGAAGTCTTACGAGTTGCATGGCACGTGACTGTCTCTAGAGCTTAATAGAAAGTTGGATTTAATCTCATAGTTCATCTTTTGAGCAGTAAAACTGTAGGAAAGATAAAATGTTGTAACGTGAAGCTTTTATCTGAGACCTGTGAGCAAATAAGTTTTTTTTTTTCTGGTCCAGGGAAAGGACTGAGTTTTTTTGTTATTTTTTTCAGCTTTCTTTTGTCTTGCCCAGTCAGACCATGAATGTAATGTATGTTTACAGGGGCTCTATAGTCTGGAGGTGTTGTTTTGCAGAAGAACAGTACAATATTGTATTTATGATTGTCAAGGAAATGTGATTTTTGCAACTCAGTAAATCCATCCTTCAGTTTAAATTTTTGCTGCTTTGCTGCAGTTCATTTTCAGCTGTCTTTGTGAAGAGAGTTTTTGAAGGGCAAAACATGAATTTTCTTTAGGACTGGTATTCTTCTCAGTTTTACTTGAATGTACAAAGCTCTGAGCATCCCAGTCTAACATTGCTATTCCTGCTTTAACTGTAATATCAGTAAAATTTATATCAAAGCCAAACGTCTGGGTGATGAAACTCCTGCTAGTTCAGTGTATTATTTGTTTATTTGGATTAGTGCTGGTTGTGGTCCTACAAAATGAAGTCATGGAGGAGCTGGGTGGGTTCTGCATTCTGGATGTTGAAAAGGAGTCACAGAATCAACGAGGCTGGAAAAGACCTCTGAGGTCCAGCACAACTGTGGGAACCAGAGCACAGCACTGAGTACCACAATCTTTCCTTAAACAGTCATGGTGCATTTCTCTTTCTTTTTTTAGTTACTTCTTTACTGATATGGTTGTGTTTACAGAAAGTTATGGCAAAACTTGGTTGCTATTGGTCCTTTTCCCCCTTTGTTCTGTAATTTATGGAGTACAGCAATGGAAGCTTATTAGTGGAGCAATCTGTGGAATCTTTATAGTAAGCCTTGATTATGACTGAACTTCAGTGATATGCACAGAGACTGTTAAAATATGTACTGAACCACCTTGTTCTGCTTGGGGAAGGAACATGTTGACAACTCTTGAATTTCATTAAAGGAAGGAGGGAGATTTATATGGGTAATAATGAGGTTGCTACTGGGAAATAGGTGAAAAATTGAAATTATTGTATCAATGTTTTTGGGGTTTTTTTGTAATAAGAACAATTCGAGTTTGCTGATGGATAACAAAGGCAATTGTTTATTGTCCAGTGTTTTGTAGTAGAGCAGAAGTGCCACCATAAACTCCCTACTGAGGAATCAGCTGCTTCATGAAACAGACCTTGCTGGATACAAGGACATTGATTTTAACATTTAGGCAGATATTTTGTTTCTTTAAGTATGAAAAATATTTCCTAAGTACCCTCCTGCTTCGATATATGTTATACTTTGCTGCTGTGTCAGAAAAATGTGTCTTCTATTTGTATTTATGATTTGCATCATTGCAAATTGTCAGTTTTCTGTTTCAGTGAGTGGTATTATAAAATGTGATGTGTTCCTCTTTTGCAGATAATTAGTGTAGAGGCCAGATTGAAGACATGCCTTCGTGACAAAGTCTCTACAAAGCTGATCCCATCTTGGCTTTAAGGTAAATGAAAAAAACCTCTTCTAACTTTTCTTCTCATCATGGTTGTTATTCTGCTTGGAAGAAATGTGAGGATATCATGTGCTCAGAATAAAGAAAGTATTTTAAGGAGTTAAGTTGCAAAACTTAAAATTTAGTCAAAATAAAGTGTAAGCATAAGCCAGTAATTTGGGTATGGCTTCAGTAATTAAAAGAAGTGACAGACAGTGGCATGAATGCTTATGTGTCTTATGTACTGCCTTGGCAACTGTGTTGTTTTGTCTGGAAATTGAATATGCATATGAAGGAGAGATCATTCTAATTGAATGGAAAATGTGAAATTAAAAAGGCAACAAAGTATAAATAATTGAAAATCAGGTTGCAACTCTGAGCTTCTGTGTGTCGGGAGCTCAGTTGCAAATGGAATTGGTAGAATGGAATTCACATTTTCCTTCCTCTTAATTTTCCTTTCATGGTACCATACTCCTGGTGTAGGGAGCAAGGCAGTGAAAATGATGAAGGGGTAATTAAATATCTGTAAGAAAGTAAGAGCCAAACCAGAGACTAATTTTCAGCACTCTACAGCTTTCATTATATATGTATATGCTTTGATTTCTCATGTATATGGAAAATGTATCCTCTAACTGCATATTTTTAGTCGTTCTCCTCCAGAATTATTTAACTTGCTGTGTTCCATAGTAAGATGTGGCAAGCTTGTTGTGTTTGTGAAATCATTGCAGAAAAGAATTATTTTTAAAACTTTATGAACAGTGAGTTACCTGTGAGTGCAGCTAAGCATTCTTAATCTCAACTAAGTGTCCTTTATCATGGTTGTACCTCATTTGAATGTTTAGCATGTCTTGTTCATTCATTGAAATCATGCAGAATGGGTAATTTTCAGTGTTTGGAACTTCTTGATTCTACATGCCCTGCTGTGTCAGTGGATGAAGGCACCAGTGAGGTTGCTGTACTCACAAAACTTTGTTTTCCAGCCAGACTTTCCCCAAATTTAACCAATGCAAGTAGACACAACAGAAACCAACTTTATATCCCAGTACTGGGGTTGTGAGACTTGTGCATGCCATAGACCCAAGTTCCAGGAGCACAATAAATTGGAAATATTCATTGCCAAAGCATGTTCAGTTGTGTATTTGGTTTAAAGGCCTAGGATTTCGCCCTTAAATGTCAGGTACTTCTAGAACCAAATCAGATTCAGTAGTTGTTGGTTATTTGATGGCAGCATAAGGTGATACAATAGTGGATTTCAACTGAAAGAGATGTGTCCTCCCCTCTGTCCTCAGCATGGCCCTGCCACTTGCCCTGTGCCACTGGGGACACTTGGGCTGCCATATGAGGAGCTGGATGAGGCTGAAGCCAGCCTGGGGCTGGGAGGGGAGGAATCTTCACCTTCATTTGCACTGCCCAGCTCTGTTCAGGCTGCAGGACTGCCCTGCTGGTGCCTGCAAGTGGAATTTAACCTGTGGCTTGAGGATGACAGAGGGACAACTGCTCCAGAGGTGAGGTGAATCTCCACTGATACTAAGGACTGGATCAGTACCTCCAGTGGTTGAAGTTCTGCTTTGTTGCTGTGGAATAAGTTAAAGAGAACACATTTCTGCTTCTGACATCAATTGTTTTTTATTTATCTTTACACAGTTTAGAACAGCACTTCCTGATGTTGAATGCCATTCTTTTGGATTTTAAAAAACTGTCATCTGTTGCTTTATTTTGTACAAATTCCAAGGGCATTATTGTCAGCATGAGGTCATCACTGTCTAATAACATTAGAGGTCCATTAATGTCAACTTTTAACAGAACCCTCTTCCTAATACAGCCATACCTTGCAATCATGCTGTACCTTCCACTACAAAGCAATTAACTGAGCTGTGCAAATTGGCTAAAATTTGTCAGCTGTTAAAACTCAGAATGTTGCTTCTACTTGGAAAGAAAGTCATCTTGTTTAACTTCCCCCTCCCCTTCACCCATCTCCGAGGGTGAGAGCCTGTATGAGGCAGAAAAGAAAGGGAGCCTGATGGTGCTTAATGGCTGATGAATACAGCCAAGGATGCAGGAATGGTTGCCTGGCAACCTGGGAGGATGGGCTGAGGTCCCTTGTCACTGCATGGGAGTTGACACTGGCTCATCTCTTGAGCTCATGAAGACTGACTTCTGAGGGTTTGCACACTTTATCCTCAATATGTATCACAGCTGGGTTACGTTTGTGTCTTACACGTTTTGTCTCTGGGTATTTCATACTTCTGAAAAGAAACACAAGAAGAATGGAAGCAAATCAAGCGTTTTACTTAAAGGAAGAAAACGTGAGCTTCCTGTCCTGTGCACTTACTGTGCTTTCAAGAATGAGAGCTGTGTCTAGGAACAGATTTGCCTAAAATTGAGAACTCTTAGACCTAATTCCAGGCAAAGTTCTGTTTTCTCAGTCTGAGAGCCCTCTGAAAATTACCATTAGTGGTGAAAGAAAATGAGGTTTGTGTTACAAATGCAGCCTTGAGAAGAAGCCTTTTTGTGGTTAAACAGAGCTCTGAAGTGACACATCTGCTCTGTTTCCCTTCTTACACAGAAATAATGTCAGGCTGCAAACACACTGAGGACTCTGACAGACTTGACCTTGTACAAGTTGTTCTTAAACAATTCAAATGGATTTTGAACACGGGTGTCAGCACGAGGGGTGGATCTCTCTGTGCTGCAGTAGAGTTGTACGTAGGTGGTGCTTCCTTAGGGAGGTGGTGTTAATTTGGTGTTCCCTAGAAGACTTTTTTGGGAAAGTACATGGCCATTACCACGCAAAGGTTGTTGCCATCAAGTGAATATTGATCCAGTAACTATTTTTCTTTTCTGTGGAGATAATTATTAATGAAAAAGGTGCAGCTGGCTCGCAGAGGCTGCAGAATTTGGTGTATTTTGAATATTACTGCAGACAGTAATTTTCTTTACTCTTTTGTTTATCAGAAACAACTTTGGTGCCTAATGATGGAGTCAAAGCTGTAGGAAGCAGGTTGGGTTCTTGTTTTGAGCTGTTGGACAGAAGATCTACCAGGCAATTTTGTGCCCATTTCTTACACCATGTTAAAGTGTGTGTATATCTACAGTTGTATGATCTTGGGGATTCTAAAAACAAACAAAAAAAATCAAACACCTCTCTCTTACTGGTAAGAACAATTGTCATTTGCCAAATGCTTGCTTCCCTTTTTGCTTGTTGAGTTCATTTTTTGTTAATGGTTGTTCTTAAGGTGGAAACGTTAGAGCATTTTAACATATTCTAAAACCTGACTAGCTGTCAAAAAACAGTGTTTGCATGGAAATGTATTGATGGAATTTGCAAAGGAATCCATTAAATTTACCGCAGGCTTTGCAATTATCAGACTTGGAATAATAATCTGATTTTTGCCAGCATTTTCATCTGACTTTTCGTTTCTTCTCAGTTTATTCTCCCTCTCTGTCCCCAAGCAAACACACAGAGGGCAGACAGCAGCAGCCAGCTGTGTGGAACTGCTTCCTTGTAACTGGAGATCTCAGAAAATCAGGTGAAAGGTTTGAAATGTTTCAGTTTGGACAGCCAAAGCCTTGAGGCCATTGTCATTAACAAAATGGTCTTTCTCCTTCCTTCTCTTGTAAGCTGTAGCTTCTGACTTACTATTTATCTTTTTAATGGTTTATACTTGTATTACAAGCCCTGAGTTTGCTGCAGGGTATTGAGAAATGTTTCGTAGCTCATGATGATTCATGGGAAAGTTTGGATAACTGCTCTGGACTGTATTTCGTGGTAACTTGTATTCTTTAGGGCAGCCTTGGTCTGGGGCAAGATTGCTCTTTCTCATCATCAGCACATGTAATTGTCTCTGGAGAGAATTGTATTAACCCAAATTTAACCAGCAGCATTGAGGGATCTGCAGCTGCACTGATGTTACAGAAACTTTGGATCCAAAGTCTCAAAGTTGTGCCTTAATCTGCTGTATCAGTGAAGGAAAAGATTAAAATTTTAAGATTAATCTGTGTTTGTGTCCAAATTGCAGGCTGCTCACTCCCCTATAGCAGATTCTAAGATAGCAAAATACCTTAAAAATACTTATAATTGAACCAAGACAATAAATAAGTAATTTTTTTAAACTGTGGGCAGATTGTATTATTCTCTGTCTGTAAAATGCATTTCTGTTGAAAAAAGCCTGACCAACTTCTGTAATGTTGCCAGAAATATTCTTTCATTTGCAATTCAAATGGAATAATTTTAAACTTTAAATCATTTTTGTCCAGCTTTAGTAAGGAATGTGAGTGGAACATATTAAATGCTTTCAACATTCTGTTGAAATGCTTGCTGCTCTCAGGAAATTTCAGTATTACTGCTCATTTAAAACATTGGTTGTATTAAGGAAACTTGCACTATGGTGCTTTAAATCAGCCAGTTTTGACACTTTCAACTTATTTTTTCAGGGGTTTTAATCTTCTTTAATATACTGACTAATACTGTAGTAATTTCTGTTTGAGCTGCTGCATTTCTTATGGGATTGAAACACAGAAAGTCATGGAAAGATCAACCCAGGGCAGACAAGAGTTAAAAGATTTTATTTTTTTGTGTGTACCATGAAAGTGAGATTCTGATTTCTGTTCTTAATTATGGACACAAAATTAACTTCTCATCCTTCATTTTGGCTTCTGTGCTGTTTTGTGTTACGTAATATCCCATCCATTTGAGATATGGAGACAATTTATTGATTAAAGCCTGTGATACAACAGGAAAAAAAGGGTCATGGCTGATGCATTTTAGATTTCATTTCCTATGTAGCTTCTGTATTTAAAAAAATCCATGTGGAAATAAAAGTAGGCAATGCAGTAACTGTGTACAAGCAAGTACCAAGCCAACAGCTGTGTTTTCTAAGAGTACAGCACTGCAGCTGGAATTGGAAAAAATAAAACTTTATTGTGGATTTGGGGGAGAAATGGAAAACAGTGCTAATCTAAAAATAATTGGCCTCCCCCTCCCCCCCATCCCCCCTCCCCCAGTTGGGGAGAATAAGATTTTGCTGCCTTTACTCTCTCTGGAAAAATAGAGTTCCTTCTGTTTTTTAGCAGTACTGCAAAGCTGATTCAGAGATGCAAACAGCAATGAAGAATGTGCTTCCACGCTAGAGAGGCTTTGTATGGGGAGTTACTTATGGTAAATAATTGATCTAACAACTAGTTTGGAAAAAAGGAGGAATTTATTCAGTCTGGAGCACAACTTGGATGTGGAGATTGTGCTGGGCCAGAGCCTGGGCCTTGCTTTGTGCAGTCCCAGTGCCTGCCCATCTGATTTTGCAGAGTAGTTGTTAAAAACTAATGAGACTTGCCTTGCTCCAGACTAACGAGCTGTGCCTTGTCTGCAGGGGGCTGTGAGCAGGTGTGAGACTGTCCCTGGGCAGGAGGGGATGGGATTTGGGCTGTGAGCAGGGATGATGTGCAAGGCTCTCACTGGACAGGAGGGGATGGGATTTGGGCTGTGAGCAGGGATGATGTGCAAGGCTCTCACTGGACAGGAGGGGATGGGGATTTGTGCTGTGCTGGGCTGAACGTGTGCCCTGCACTGAGCAGCTGGGTCAGGGGGCTGTGCTCACCTCACCACCTGCCGGCAGCAAGGAAAGCTCCTTCTCCCCCTGTGTGTGCTCCTCTGGGGGCTGATTAACATTTTTTAAGTAGCAGGAAACAGAGATGTAGTAGGAAATAGTGGATACTTTCCTACTCTGGTTATGCCATGGTGATTTTTTTGCCTTTTCTCTTACATATATCTATTATGTATTTGCAGTACCCTTAGCATGCATACTTTTAAGTCCTTAAGTCTGATATCTTAGCACAGTCCTGGTATTGTGTTAGACCAGCAGACCAAACATGCCAAAGGCTGGAGGCTGGAAAGCCTTGAGCTATCTTGAAAACCAAGATCTCCTCTAAAACACATCCTGTAAACTGGGATTAAACCCATCGAGGGGGGAATACTTTGGGATAGGGAGATGTGACACTATTCATTCAAGCCTCTCATTGGGGTATCTCTGTTAGATATGCTAATTTGCAAGATCTATAAAATTGTATACATGATCTACTGTGTCTGTGGGATTTGGCACATTCCACCTTGGTGAATTGTTGCACCATAAAAATCTTCATTAAATACTGAGGTAAAAAGCCCTTTATCCCTTAGCCGTGTCTGGCTCTTAATTTTAGAACCAAAGAAAAGGCATCACTGGAACTAGTGAAGGGAGTGGCTTACTGGAGCTTTAGGAGACAACCAGACCTGGCACAAGAGGGCAGTAAGGCTGCTGGCTGAAAAAGCAGTAAATGGGTGTGGGAACATCGGGTCAGAGGCATTTCTTGGTCACTTTGCGCCCTCATTTGTCCATAGGCATGATCAGAAGTATTTGTCAGACACTCTGTTTAGCCTGGTGGATGATGTGGCAGGGCAGGGTTTGGTTGCTTTGCTCGATGCTGGAGGGAGGTGGTGAAGCTCTGCTGGATGGGATGTGTGGATTGCAGCTCATGGCATTGCAGGAGCTGCCTGTCCTGCTGTACAGGGCACTCCCACACAGTGAGGTCCTTTGTAGCACAGTACTGCTTCTCTGTAGGATATACATAGATATATATCTTTATATATACATATAGATGTGTTTTACAGCTCTCCTGTTGTAACAATCTTCAGCAATTGAGGATTCACACATAAGGTTCTTCCTGGCTCTTCTATTTTTGCTGGGGTAGAGGATATTTCAGCATTCAAGTCTTCATTGGCTTGAAAATCCATCTCCAGATTAAATCGCTGTATTTCATATAGTAAATTTGTTATAAAAGCTTACATATGTGCCTGGAATGCAAGCTGACCTACTTAAACTACAGCCCTTCCCAGCTGTGCTAGATGGATCTAGAGATGTGAGTTCATTTTGCCAAAATCTAAACCCATTTTTAAAGAGGTGTTTTTTCTAAAAGTGTAGAGTAAGGATAAAATGGTGATTTTTTTTTTTTTCTATTTGGAGCTGATCAGCTTTTGATTTCCTGTATTAGGTTTCTAGACTCTGTGCTTCCTAAGGTGATCTTGGAATATTAAGATTTACTTCTTAGTTGTGCAAGATGGAGTTGGTTTTTATAATGTGAGCTCTCTTGCTGACAAACTTTCTTCCTTCCCTCACTCTTCCATTCTCCTTTTTTTAACCTGCTTACTTTTGTCATGCAATTTTTCCTTTGCTTTCAGTTATAACTACAAGATTCATCAAAAGTAGGGGTGATAGAAATAAATTGTGAAGAGATTTTTAAGTCAAACCAATAGCAACTTCAAAGAGCAATGATTTAATTGTTCTGTTTTCCTAAATAATTAAGTGGATCAAGGGGCAGGGAAATTGTTTTTATTGTGTTTTGTATACTCTGCATTACTGTCATTTATAGCCCCAGATTAAAAAGTATCATCTTCTGTGCATCAGACCTTTATAGTAGTTTAATTTTGTTGAATACAGAAAAGACCAAGTTAGAAGGAAACAGGAAAAACTAATCCTTTTTTCTACCTTCTGCAAACCAACTTCATAGTAATGTGTCTGCAGCTTTGGCTTCTGTGCACTCATCCTTCAGCTGCTGAAGCTTGAGTTGTTATTTATTTTCTGCAGACCTATATTTTCATTAACTAGGAAGTATAAAACATTAGAAGTGAATCAGGAGGCCATTGCTGATTTTGATTGCTAACATTATTTTTTGAGGTTTGGTTGCTAAAGCTCTGGGAGTGAAAACTGAGGAGCAGGAGCTGATTAGAAAAGGGAATTTAAAGGAACTTAAAAAATTGCATTTTGACAAAGCACCTGTTTTCTGTGGAGGGAAAAATATCTCTGTGAGGAAAGTGGTCTTGTTTCAGCCTTCCAAATCAGCATTTTGAGAGTGAAGAAGGAGAGATGTTGAGTTTTCTTATGGTCATAAACTTAGAACAGGTCACAAATTGTGTTGCATTTGTCTATCACATCAGGACTGATAGGTCTCAGAGAGACAGAACAATTACCCATAATTCAGGTATTGTGAAAATAATGTATGCATTATTAACAAAACAACAAAAAATAATGAATCCTTCTTTTTTTCTGCATACTAATAAATTCCCTTGGCATGTGATTTTCTCACTCAGCAAGGGATTAGGGAGAGCTTGAACAACATGTCAGTCATTTTGCTGGATGTGCTTTTGAAAAAGGGAGACTGCTCCTCTGTGCAACCATCCCCCAGCAAAGTGGCCAAGGGGGAAAACAACTCCTCTGGATCCTGGAAGACCTAAATCTCAATTTTGTTCAATCCACATCAGAGAGTTTCAGGTCAGAGTGGTGTTTTGGGGCCTTTTCTGGTCCCTTTAGTAGTTAGCCATGATCCATGCTTAAAAATAAATGGGAACAAATATACTTTGTTTCTCACTAAGCTCCAAAGTGGTGATGTTTGCATCTGTGTGAAGTTTTATACCACAGCATCCTTGTAAGTGTTGAAAAAGTGGTGAGCACAGTTAGGCTTGGAAATAAAATTTGGACAATTGAGGAATATGGGATGGAGTAAATCTTTCCTGGGCTTTGCTCATTGCTCAGTGCTGTCTGTGCAAGGTCTCTGCTGCTGGCACTCACTCTTGTTCTTCTTAGTGCATCATTTGCATAGACACTGAAAACCTTTTCACTGGGTTTTGAGACTGGTCATCCTTGCCTTTGTGTTTATTTTAATTTCCTTCCATTTTAATTGTGGAAGACAGTATTTTTCCCTCCCATCTCCTGTTTTAATTGAGGTTGTAGCCTAAACAACTGCTTGTAGTTTAGAGGCAAACCAAATAATGCTGTTCCATTTGCTGTACCATTTTTCATGAGATAAATGAAATAGCCATGTTGCTCTTAAAAATAGACAAATAACCAGCACTAACAACAAGAAACATCAGAATCTTGCCCCTCTGGTTTAGTGGAGCTGATAGGATTGGCACTGTCCCTTTTCTCCCAGCACTCCTGGCATTGTTGAAGGTGAAATATTGGTTATTATTATCTTGTCAAAACTGTCAGTCCATGATGCCAGACAGACTTTCACTGCAAGAAACTTTGTGGGCTGCTTCTGTCCTGTGATACACTTTAAAACATGTGGTTATCAAGGAGAAAATATTCACAAAGCCTAATCAGAGTCATCTTAGCAATTGTGTAAAAGAATTCTGCATATTCACAGTTCTTACGCTTCACTTCTAGATTTTATTTCTATTATCTGTGCAATTTCGTATGCAGGAAGTGTGTCTTATTATTCGAGTTTTGGAAACATTGGAATGATACTCTTTAGAAAAAAACAAACTAGACCCCAAAACGTGTATTTCTGTTCCCTTTGTATAGTATGTAAAATAATAAAACATGTTGCCAATAAAAAATGGCAGCAGCAGTGTTAGCTGTTGGTGATACTGCTTTGTTTGCATTAGAGTCCTGAAAGCCTTTGGGCCAGCACAAAGAGGAAACCTTTGCTTTTCTGAAGGATTTCAGTTGTGAGGGCCTCTCCAGCTTTGCAGAGCTACTCTAGGAAACTTGTGACAAAATTAATATTCTCTGCCAATTCTCAGCACTACTGGTGGAGTGTGTTCTGTTTCTAATGACATGGAATAGGCTTACAGTCATCCATGGTGTCAGCAGGACGATGCACAGCATAATAACTGAATTTTCTTTTTTTTAGCCCTGATCACTGCAATCATCAAATTGTGTTTCTGTTCACTGACTGTCAAATGCACTCTTTAGACTAGGAAATATTGTATCTGATGTGCAGTAAAAACAGAATCACTTCCTTTTTTTTTTGGTCTTTTTTTTCTGGGAGCAGAACAAAGCCACTGCATTTTCACACTTGGGTCTTTCTGGAGAGGGTGAATGAATTAAGAGTTCCTCCTTTGGAAAACACTCCATTTAAATCGTTGCACGCAACTGAGCACAGCAAACAGTTTTAGGAGAACATAAAAGCAAGAAAACCACTTCTCACCATCACTCATTGTTGGGAGAGGGAGTGTGAAAAATCTTGCGTTTCCGTCCTTTTTTACGCTATTCCCACTTGTAGGCTTCGTTTCAAGGGAAGAAGTATTTTCAGTACTATCACTCTCATCTCTTGAATTCTTAAAAATACTTAAGAGTTAACAGAAGGTGATGTGAGAAGATGCTAGAACTTAAACTACAAAATCCTTCTGTAGGTGCTAAAAGCCTAAAATCAAAACCTTACTCTTTAAGGAAAGTGCTGGTACTCAGTAGCTAAGGAGAAGAGTTATTTTGGTTGCCTTAGACTTCAGTTTTCTTTGGAATTAGTAGCTCTCTTTATAGGGGTGGGGGGACACAGAATACAGTAGCGGGGGTAAAAACTAATCATTGTAATTTTTCCCATGCCTGGAAATAACATAGGTTATTTAAGGATTTCTCTTTCATGAGATGGACAGTTTGTGTTTGGAGAGGACAGAAATGCTTTAGATGTTTCTGTCTCATCAGTTAATTACCAAATATATTTTGCTTTGCAGTGCAGAATGACATTGATAAATAAACTTATTTTGCTTAAACATGTCTTTTAAAAATAGAGCAGCTCCAACTTGTTTGTTTATAGAAATTCAGCGCCAAATCGCTGACTTCCCCAAGTCAGGAGGTGAAAGAGGAGTTTCTGAATGTGCTCCTCTGCTGTCCCCAGGAAGGGATTGTGCAATTCAGGTATCTCTTTTCTTAATGGGGACCTTGTTGAAAAGCAGGAATAGACACAGACCCTCTAGTAAAGGCTCAATGTCTCCTTTTGCACAACGGTTTCAGTAACTGTCCTAACAGAAGCTTTCAGGGATGACCTCGTTGGTTTTTCACTCTCAAAGTAAACACAAAGCCACCAAAGTTCTTACTTACTCATTTCTCTGCACCCAAAAATAATTTCATTTAGTCTCTGTCCCTAAGGAAGAGGAAGCTGCACCAGAACTGAGCTGAAAACCTCCACCCACTGAACGGATGTTGCAGTGGAATGTGTCACTGGTGCTTTCCAGTGAAAGCTCAGTAAATTAACTCAGGATGATGTTCAGCATTGGAGCTGGAAGTCACAGAGCAGCTGGGGAGATTCCCCAGGTGTTTGCTGGACTCAGCCCTTGCACTGTCCCTGAGCTGACCAGGGGCAGCTTCAGCTCATTGGCAGTAAATGACAGTAGGATTGATGAGCCTGGTGAATTGCAGGAACCACTGACTGCAAATTTTGGGCCATGAGCTGATTATGGGGGAAAATGTAGCAACAGTTCAGCTAAGCTAACAGAAATAAAATAATAAAAGGTGTAATTTCAAATGTAAGCTCATTTTTCTTCTCTCTTTGCTTTCTTGGTAAAAAGCCTTTTCTGACTGGAACAGTTGATTTAACCCAACTAATGTAATAATCAGGCAAGAATAAAGCATGAGCATTTTCTTGTAAACTCCCTCATTTCTGAGAATCAGGTGAGAACTTCTGCAATTCACTGTTCAGATGATTGAGGTTTGGGGGATGTCTGATTTACTTTCTGTAGCAAAACTCAGGACATAAATATTTTTTACTTCTGCTTATGTGATGCTTACCTTGAGGGGTGTTACTGGCTGTGGGGATGTTCTTACTACTAAATGAATTTTGTTTGAATTACCATCGTTTATTTCAGAAATTTTACTTGAAAGGTATGTTTTACCTAGCCTGGATTATCTTGAAAAACTCATCTTCTAGTTTTTTAGCCTCTGTGTTTCTGTTTCTGTACTTTTATTTTTTAAAAAGGGAAGAAAAAACAATACATTTTAGTTTCAAAAACAGACTAATTGCTTTTGGGTTACAAAAATTTTCTAATGCTATTGATTAGACCATTTTGAGTGTAATCCAGATGGAGATTAACATGGTGTGAGCTAATTACCTCTTTTATATTACAATTGTTTGTTCCTTTAAAATAATGCTGTGTCTTCTCTTTGATTTTTGTCATTGGCAGTTGCAAATGTAAATGTTGAAATAAAACTGTCTTTGAAGGCAGAGAGACAGGTGTAGTTTTTCAACAAATTGATTACAAATGTATCAGACACCTGTTATTTGATTTACATGGCAGAAAAGAGCAAATATTTCCTTGGAACTCAGCTGGGAGTGTGGCTGGATAAGATTATCTCCTTGTGCTGGAGAGGGAGCCTAAGACAAGCAAAACAACCTTTTGTTTTGTTTAGAAGCCCTTTTTGTTAAACTATCAAAACAATATTGAAGGAAAGAATTTTCCTTGGGGGTAATCCTTGGGGAAGGCAGGGGAAGGCTGGGTCGGGTTTGAGGTTCTTTTGCAAAGATTTTACCAAGGGGCTCTGCACTGGCAGCAATAATTGTCCTCTGCGGTGGAGAGCTGCAAAGTTCCCATCCCAGACACTGGTTTGATAGTTAACATTCATTTTTCCTGTGAAATGCAAATTCAGAGGTTCCTTAAAAGCAGTTGCAAACTTTTTGTGGCCTTTGGCATTTTGTCCCAAACACCTGCCATGAGCCAGAGATCTGCCACGAACCAGAGATCTGCTTCATCTCGCTGCCTGTGTGAAAGTGAAAGGAAAGGGTGGGGAGCAGAGGAAGGAGCAGGAGAGCACAGGAGGAGACAAAGCAGCCTTGCCCGAAGCACATGTTAATCAAAGCAGATCAAAGGATATGATGTCAGTTTATAGAGAAACAGGTCAGGCAGGCCCAGGTAGCTCAGGAAGCAGGGTACTGATTATTCCCAGAAGAAAGTCAGGTATAGGGTTACAGTGGAAAGTCAGGAGGTCAGAACTTGCACAGCAACCAAGTCCCGTGGCTGGAACAGCTCGGCTCCTCTCAGGGGAGTTTGTAATTTAGTGGAAATGGGGGAGAATGAGCCCAGTGCAGCGGGTGCAGCCCAGCCAGGTAAGCACACGTGGAATGCTGAGCTGTCGGGAGCTCTGGGGCATCCTTGCTCTGCCTGTGGGAGCTTGTTCTGCTCTCAGCTGTGTCCATGCGAGGGGACGTGTCCCTGCTTGTGTTTTGGGGAAAGGAGGAAATCCACATCACTCATCTCTGCAATGCACTATTAAAAAAAACCCCACTGCTTGCATTTAGGAGGGTGAGGAGAGGTCTGATAAGATCGTGTAAGCATTTGGCACTGTGCTGTCAATAAAGGTTGCTTTAAATTTAAGTTGATGTGCGGATGTTGGGGTTACTGTTGTGCAGCTTCGTTAAACCTTCTGCAAATGTTTTTTTTTGGCTACGAAGTGCTTTTCTCACCTATTTAGCACAAATTTCGTGCCTGTTGCATGTGAGCAGGGCATGGCAGATGCAGGGAGATGCAGGATATTGTTTCTGTTTAGCATTCGTGGCTTATTCCGGCTTGTTGCCTTTATGTTTTTTTTCCCCCCTTTTGTGGGTTGTGCTGAGGTTACACCAACACATGCATGCAAAATAGCCCTTGTGGGCACTTGTGTGACTAACTGTAAGAACAGAGTATTCTGTCCTAGGTATTTTAAATTTTCAGTAGAATCCTGAATGCAACACTTCATAAATCTTGCTTAGTCCTTCTTTTGCAACATTAATGTCAAATTTTTGCTTTGAGAAAGAATGTTTTCCCAATAGCCCTTTTTTCTTTCAACAGGCTGTTTTAACATCCCAGAAAATATTATCTTCCTGAGGAATTGTTCCATTATTTTATCTTCTTAGCATTCAGTGGGGTTTTTCCCCTGATATTCAACCCATGCTTTTCTTTTGCTTGACTTTACCGCTTTCTTCCTGGCCTCTTTCTCATGCTTTGCATACAAGGGATAAAGCTTTGTGTCTATTTTGTGTTTTGCAAGAATCCTTAAATTATTGTAAAATTTGCAAAAGGTTTTCTGAGAGCTGGAGTGGTAACTTCCTAGTCAATGACAAGATATGTTAGAATTTTACCCTTGAAGTTATTCTTTATATGCATGCACACATGTAATCCAGGGGTTCAAATGTGTGTCTGATTCCTGTATTTAATAGGAATAACTCCATTGGTGCTGAAGCAGGTTTAGTTCACAGAGAACTTTTATTCCACTGCCTTTTTCTTTCTCTTTTTTTTCCCCCCTGTATGTTAATAATTATGTAGGAACTATTCAGAAAACATATGGTGGCAAATTACATTTCGATCCAGATTTTAATACTGAATAAAGCACCAGGAATATTCAATACTCTACAGGTCTAAACACCATTTCAGGCTTAGCAATGAAAGAATTGGTATTGTTTCTTTCTCTCTCTCTTCATTTAGGACTTGACTTGTGCTTACAGGGGTTTGGTGCTCAGAAGGTTATTCAGTCTAACCCCCAATCTTATTTTTTGTGCTGTAAGTGAGGAACTATTTCACTTCTGCCAGTATAATCTACGAATAAAACTAATGGAAAATATTTTCAAGCACGTTGTATTTTATACAGGTCTTTTGGGAACTATGATTGTGATTCTGGCTTAATTCGCGCCTTTTCTCCATTAGCTAAGTGAGCTTAGTCAAATGGAATTCCTTCTGATTTGCATTAGTGGAAATGGAACAAGAATTAGGGCTGCACAGTAATTCTGGTTGAAAAAAAAATATTCTGTATGTGCACTCATGCAAACACACATGCACACCCCCACTTCCATTTTTTTCAGTTGCCATCAACCTTATTTCCATGTGTGCTTGTTTTTAGAAGCTGTCCCAAATAATTGGTGATTCAACTGGTATTTTTTTAAGGAAAGAAAGGTGCAAAGATTAACATTACTCAAGATACCTGTCAAAACCAGTGCTACTGAGACAACTTGGGTTCCTTTTCATGTTATTTATTTTTAGAGAACTTTGAGGCTTGTATGAATTACTAAGGGTGCCAGATTGACAGCCCTGGAGGCTGGCTTCACTTATTCATTAGCAAAAGAGATACGGCCTGGGCAGCAGGTGCACAAACCTTGCTGTGCTGTACCCATGGCTCCAGTTCTGCTGTGAATAAAAACCTGATTTTGAGGATCCAGGGTTTCAGTCCTGCTCCCTCCTTGCCTTTCCCTGCAGCATTTCCTTCTAATAGTGCTGTGATGATTAGGTTGGAGCACTAAAGACTGTGCAGAGCCCTTTATTTGCTTTCCCCCAGCAGCCGTCAGATGGGGAAGGAGGCTCAGGGCTTACATAAGTCAGTAATTCTCGCCATCTGGTCAATCAGTAAATATAAGGTCACTCTACCGTCACAGCAGTTCTGTTTTGCACCAAGTACAGTAAGCCCAGAGAGTAAATTAACTCTTGGTTCTGTTCTGTTGTTGTTTTGCTGCTTCTGGAAGTGGTTCAGAGCCCCGTTCCTGCAGCCTGGGTGTGACAAGTGAAAAGAGCAAAGCTCCGAACAATGGGGCTTTGACTGCCAGCCATAGATTGATTCCTTGTTCAGGCAGTGCACTGAGAGCCCCTCAGAAATGCTCTGAAACTCACTGAGAATACCTTGTATTTTTGTGGTGATTTGGTTTTTTTTCCTCTGTTGACGTTGTTTTTTTTTTCTTCTAGAATTGAGATCCATTCCCTTCACACGAGTTGTTGTTTTCAGTCTTCCCATGAATTAAGTACTGTTTACTGGAGAATGTGACAATATGAGCCCCACAAGATGCAATTACTGTAAATTTTAATTTGATGATATTGTACGTGAGTTGTAATTGATTTTGCACTGTATTGTGTTGCTGGATGTTGGTAGCAGCTTTGCTGGCTTGCTCAGTATGTGCAATCCATGCTTGCCTCTGGCCCAGAGAGGAGAGAGGTGAATTGAGAAGTTCAAGTTAAAGCAGCTTGTTCTTTTGGTTCTTGACAGGCACAGGTTAGTGAGCAAGAATGAAAGGAGTCATGTGAACATTGTTAATAAACTATCCTGAAAATGTTTGGGTTTGTTCAGGGCTCCCTTATGTGCTGTTTATTAGCATAACTTAAGCATTTTTATAACTGGTTTCATTATATGTATATTTAATATAAAAGTATGATGAAACAACTGCATTATTTCTAAAAGCAGTTTCCAGCAAGCTCAGATTCCCTCTGTAATTAATCTGGACTTTGGATCAGCTCTGAGTGTGTGTTCCTTAGGGTTTGTTTTTGTGTTCTGATGTTGATTTTTAGATCAATATATATGTAGTCTCATGAAATATTTACAGACCAGGTCTAAAAGAAGCAGCTACTGCTTTTTGCTGAGAAAGGTGATAGGAAAATATCAAGAGCTTACATAAAGATCCTGGTGTGCTTGCATGGAGCACTGGGAATTGAGAAGGGAATATCCCAGAAAACAAATTCTAGTCTCAAATGTCTCTTTCTTGCTTCTTGGCCACCACATCCACCCAGCTTGCTAGGCTGCATGAACAATTTCCTTTCAGGTTTATATTTCTGAGCAGGACTCTGAATAATGCTAATGAATGCTGTAATCAGCTGCAGTTATTAATGGGGGGGCTCTCTAACAAAAAGTGGCAATTCTGAAGGTGCATTGTCAAAGTGCTTCTTCTCCCCTTGGCGTTGCATGACCTCAGCCCTGCAAATGGAGGTTTGCTCTCTGGACAGTTACTCACAGAACATCACTGGGTCCCTTTTGGCTCCTTTTGAATGATAATAGCAAGGGTTTCCTGTGACAGCATTTCTTGCACAGCTTGGCTCTATTCCCCGACCAGGTACAGTAACAATGGGTAATTTAAAATAATTCGTTTTATTGCTGCCTCCTGTAGATTTTTGACTTTCTTTTCAAAGTGGTGAATCTAGAGAGCTGGAGAAGTATGTTCTGATCACTGTCCTGGTGCTGTGAAAAATACAAGATTTAAATAGTCCCGCAGAGCCATAAGCAGCTGGAACAGCACAGAGCACTCTTTTTACTTCAGCTGAAGTAATTCTAACATTTTCAGGGTGCTTTTAACTCTTTTATCACAGGAATACCTGGGTTTTTTAGCTTTCATTTCCCAGTTTATATGTGCTCACAAATCAGGAGTTGAGATTTCAGTTCTACACAAATATTATCAGTAATATAAGCATATTAAATCTGAGAAAACTGCATAAATTGAAGCATGGTAAGAGTGAATCTGTCTGCAAAGGTGAGAATTGACCACAAAACTGGATATCAAGCCCAAGACTTTCAGCTCCCAATCTGCTTGGTATTATTGTTGTTTTGCTGTTAGAGTCCTTTCCAGTTCTTAAAGGGATGTTGCAGATGATTGCATCCTAATATGTGTGCCTGAAAATGAAACAAGATAGCAACGTCTTGCTGCAATAAGTAAAACTGAAATTGAAAACATAGTAGATGTACAGCAAAAGGATGATGCTTGCAAAGTGTCTGAAAACTTTTCCTCATAAAGCTGCTTTAAACTTTGAAATCCTACCAAATGTAGGAAAAAGCCCTTGTCAGCAGCAGGGTCTGTCAGATTCAGTGTTTGCCACTTAGGGAAGTGATCCAAAGGAAGTTGTTGGTTTTTCCCCCAATACATCATTGTTCAGTGTGTGTGGTAAGGGTTATGTTTATTTTGGCTGCTCCTGCACCTGTTTTTTTCTGAAAGTCAGTCACTTACTGGAGAAAAGCAAAGAGCGGAGGTTGGCGCACAGGGAATATCAATGTGGTCTGAGCAGTTCAGGCAAAGGAAATCTGGTTTTATGTAAACTTCTTATGCAGATATGAACTAGTTCATAAACTAAAGAGTGCTCTGCATTCATAGCAGGTCCTGACAAGCTCTCTTTTTTTTCCTCCTCCTTCAAGTACTGGAAGTTTTCTGGAAGTGGCTGGAAATTTTTCCATCTCTATACAGGGATTTCATTCCATAGTCCTGGTGGAAACGGTGGTGATGGTGAGAGATTTTATTTGTCTTTTTCCTTTACTTGAAACAACAGCATCCCCACTGATCACCACCACAGTGGGACAGTGTCCTAAAGCCTATCGTGTCTTGCTGTGAGTTCTTGAGATGTTTCTTTTAAAGACAAGCAAGGCTGGCTTTTTGTTGCAGTGTCATTCTGATCCAGGATTCAGAATTTTTTTTCCTGAGTGTTTGATTTTGTGTTGGGGGGTTTGTTTGTTTGGTTTTATTTCCCCCTTGCCTCCCTCAAGGCCTGGTCTCTTAATTAGTGTCCTGGTTGTGGGATACATAGAACTAACAACTGCAAAACTGTTCATTTTGCATTTAGTCAGCAATCAGAGAAGCAAGGAAGATTGACTTCATGTAGATCAGGCAAGTAGCTAGAAACCACTGAAAACCAACAGTGAACTTCAAAGTGACTCGTCATCTTTTTCCCTCTTGAGAAAAATGTGCGTGTTCTGTGAAGTGTTGGAGCTTTTCAGTCAAATTTTAAAACTCTGGGTTTTTAGGGTCCACTCTCATGTTTCAGCTGGTGGAGAGCCACAGGGTACCTTGGGCCTGCCTGGTACCAAGGGTCATCTTTCTTGGGGTGTTGCTGCAGCTGCTTCTGCCTTTTTCCAGTTTCATGTGTCTGGTTATATTTTGGTCATATCCTGAAGCTCTTCTTAGCATTCAGGAGAAGAAAAAGCATAAGCTAAAGTTAACTAAATCCATCCCTGTAGAAACAGTTATAGAAAGTGGAGCTGTGGTTTTTAGCCCGAATGTTACTGTGAATCCACAGTGCTAGGCATAATAGCTGGCTTTGTCAATTTGTAAATATATTCATCTTTTTCTTCAAATAGTGCTTTTAAAAGTGGCATTTCTGCTGTCTGTGTAAGCTCAGATTTTCTGTGCCTTCATAACACAATTAAGTTTACCACATTTTATTCCTGCTAGCCTTGCAAAGAGGGACTGAGTCAGACTGTATTTGTTCTTGTGCTTCATCAGCAGAAATGTTTACCAACTTTCTAGTTTTGTTTCATTTGTGAAAATGCAGTGGAAGTAATGGGGTTGCACTGGCTTCGGGAGGGTTTAATTTGGTTTGTGTTGTTATTAGCCTTGATTGAGATAGGAGCAAGAAATAATCCCACTGTCCAGGGATGAGTTTTTAGGGCTGACAGCAAAAAAATATATGTATCTTTTCACTTATGAACAGAGTCTATTTGACCTGAAAGTCTGAAGTTACAACAAACCCAAGTCATGACAATGATGGTTGTGCAGAAGGATTGTTGCTTCTCCCTGCTCATGGGGGTGATGTGTAGTCATCCATGATCAACTCTGCTTTCTTCTTTGCTGTCTGTATGCCTTGGGTAGAGGAAAGCATGGGCAGACCCTTTGGCTTATAAATATAAAGCCATTCCCATGTGGCAGTAAATTTAATTTAAATTACCAAATACTGCTCCAGCTCCTGGCAGCACCAGTGACTCTGGTACCTGGCACCCCCTCCATGGAGAAAAGGGAGCTCTGAGGGACTGGAAATTCAGTTTTCTGGTAGTTCATGAGCATTGTGGCCACCCCCTGTAAATTGGAGCACAGCTTCACTAGCAGATAATTATATAAACCCATGTCTTCTGCATACCTGAACAAAAAAATGTTTATGACTCCTGCCTTCCTGATATAGAGAATTCTTTCCTAGTTACTGTTTCTATACTTACCAGATTACATGTAAAAAGCATAAAATCCTTTATATTATCCATAAACATAATAACAAATGCTACACTACATAACTCACACTTAGTCAATAATTCTATACTTAGCCTAAGGGGTTGAAGAGAAGATTATTCCTGTTACAAATTTTAATTATGCCATAAACTCTGGGAAATAGCTATTGATCTTCAGCATCTGGCATCAGAAATGTCGCCTGCTTTTTCTGGTTATTTAGTTTGTCAGTAGCATTGTCATATAGGATAAAAATAAAAAATGTCACAGGAGATGAAGATGTACCATATGCAAATGAGAATATTTTGGTTTGTTTATGTGCTAAAAATATTTTATTGCTGAAGAGTTTTTGTTTCTTACCAGATTTTTTTTTAGCTATCTCCAGAGAAATTTGCATTTGAGATGCAAGAAAGCAAATTCTAATTCTATCAAAGACTCTTTCTCACCATGGGATGCTGTAATGTGTACAGTGTGTTTCTTGTCTTAGAGGTACATTTAAAATTGGAATTCAATTAACTTCTCTGTTGTGGAAGAATTATAATTTCAAGGGCCAGATGAGACAAAGGCTGGAACCTTATTTCTGCTTCTTTTCCCCCCTTAAACCAAGGCTGTTAGATGATAATTGTTAGTGTCAAAATTTTAAGCCTGGTTTAAAATAGTAACCTTGAAATTCTGATCTGCTCTGAAATCAGTGGCTCCTTGGCACAGTGAGCCAAGGATGTTGAAGAGTAGAAGGAAAAGCTGTTAAGAAGTTTGAATTTCGGAGCAGAATGTAATGAGACCAGAACTAAAAATGCAGGCCACCTTTCTAATCCACACAAGGCCTAGAGCCAAGTGTGTTGTTTGGTGGTTGGTCTGCATGTGGTTCACGAGGTTTGATTGTAGGTCACCCCCAAAAATAGTTGTTTTAGGAAATACAGGCTGTACTCCACTAAAACTCGAGTGCAGGTGTCCTTTTAGGCAGAGTAGCATAAGGTTCCCTTTCTTTCCATGTATCCAAAATGGTTTTTGAGGAGACATTGCTCTAATGCAGATAAAAGAGTCTTCCCTGTCCAGAACTGGGGCTTTATAGGGGAAAATGGGTTGGAGAGCTCCAGAAAAGTGGCCCTTGGAAGGACAACTGGGGGCAGCTCACCAGAGTGACAGAAATAACTGGCTCTCTGAGTGCTGAGCAGGTGCCTGGGGGACCAAAAGCACTTTGTGCTTTCCCTCCAGATGTCTGAAGCAAGGAGGGAATTTGTGTGGTGCTGAGACAAACGAGTGCAGTTGGCTCAATGCAGATACAGTGAACCCAGATTTAGTGCCAAGACTGCGTCGATGCATCGATATTCAAAGGAAGGATGTTCGTAAAGCTAAACCGTGGGCTTAGAAGGAGCTCTGTAAAGGACACTCCCAAGAACACCCTTGAGAAATACTGTCCTTTTCTCCCAATTTCAGCAAGGGATGGAAGCACCTCTGTGCTTTAAGTTTTACTAAATTCTCATCTTATCCTCACCCTGTAGTGAGCCATGTGATACCATACATGGCATCTGAAGTTTCTCAGACGTTGTGCACGTGACTGTGACCTCATATTGAAGAAGTAAACTCAGCAAAGTAGGACAAAGCTGACTTCAGAGGGGCAGCTTGTGGTGGCTGCTGCCAACTCTTCGGCAGGAAATCGCTGCCTCTAAGAGTATCTGCCAGTGGCGTATTGATGCTTGAACCCTCCTGGCTGACTTTACTCAGCCTGGCGTTGAACAAAAGGGACAGAAACAAATACCATTGAGGCTTGCAGGCATTTGAGGTGGCCAAGCTGACAGGTTGCACTCCAGCAGGTAAACGGAAGCCTATTAAGAGCACACAGAGACAAAATGTGTTGTGTGAGCGTCGAGTGTTTTTTGGGATGGACCTCAGCGAGGCAGACAGCTGTGGCTGTTTCAAGGACACGGAGCAATTGTGCAGTTTCTGGAGGATTTCTGTGGCAAGTTCTGACTTAAATGTTTTCATGTAGCACTGAATGTCTAAATCAAAGTTTGCATCTGCATCCACTTTGCAGAGCAGGACTGAGGTGGCATCTCCATCTGACTGCAGAGCCCTCTCAGCAAAATTTAAAACACTGCACCGTCCCCAGTTTTGTGTTCTCTGAAGAGCCCTAGCACTACTTGAATAATACTTTTTTGTCTGCTTTCATTTTCTAAAAAGAGTGAAATGTAGGAAATGTGTGCAGTTTTCACAGGGAAAAGGAATTATTGAAATGCCCAGTTCTCTCTAAAAGCTTCCAACAGCTTCTGAACCCAGACGTGCAGTTACCCTTTCGCTGTTTAATTTAGGCCTTGTACTCTGGGAAAGTTCTGCCATTTATGTGTTCTGCCATTTATTTTGGTGACAAAGAGAAGCTCAATACCTTGAAAAATGTAAGCTCTAATTTTTATATACTTGGATTTTTCTGTCTATTGTTTCTGGCTGGCAGGTCAGATTTGTACTGCTGCTGTACGCAGCAACTTAAAATTCATGTTGGTGTGTCACTGCAGTTACTACACTCCAGCCACCACACCAGAAAATTATTAACTTTCAGTTAATGATAACAGAAAATGTTTTATAATAAACTGTGAAATAACCTAATCATCTGCAAAAAGTGTAAAGATTTTATATTAAAAAGCAATTAAACTTTGGGGGGTTTTTGTTTGTTTGTTTCTTTTTAACAAATTGTAAGACATGCAATTAATTGGCTTTTGCTTTGGAGGGAATTTGTGCTTGCTATAGCATGGTGTCTGCTCTAACAATAGATGTCTGCTGCTGAATTTTGGGATGTTTGCATGCAGGGAAAGGCTCTTTTTGGAAGGAGGAGAGGAAAGCAGCAGCTTGCACCCATTAAAGCTTGGTGCTGTGTTGTACTGTGAAGACTCAAAGCCGCAGATGGGCTAAGAAGGAAACACTTCTCTCAGTTTTTGGTTGAATGACAGATTTTCTCTGTGGGTTGGGTTGCCCCTTGTCTTGCTTTGTGCAGTTCATGTTTTTACCTTCTAGTGTCATTTGGGATCAGCAGCAGGAGCTGCCCATGCTCTCCAGGCAGCGCAGGGTTAAACTCCGTCAATAGCTCTCAAGTGCCTTTATCTTAGGAAGGTAAATACAATATCGCAAGAACTACTGACAAGTGCCTTTGTGGGTTTAATTGGCTCATTCCTAACAGTAGAAGAGAGTGTTCAAACGAAATGGAAAAAAACAAGGTCTTCTGTGCAAAAGGAAGCTTTTCTAAACGGTGGGGTTTGAACGAGCTGAGCTAAAAATCAAGAGGATGAATAAAACTCTTACTATGAAGGACGGGAAGTGAAAGGTTGGGAGAGAATGAGGAGCAAAATGAACGTGATCATTTGCCCAGAAGACATTTCTGCTGCACTTGTGGTCAGCTAGGAAACCTGGCAGCACCAGCACTGATAGAAGCCTCAAATCAGGGAGGAGGTTTCCACCTTCCCCAGGGTGTTCCTTGTTTCAAGACAGACTTTTCCAACACCCAGTTGGCCACACATCCAAAACGCTGTAGGCACTGTGCTAATAATAGGGTTATAAAACAGCTTGGAGTGCGAGTCTGGATGTAATTATTTATGTTCCCTCCATCCTGTGCCGTGTGGAGGATTCAGGGCAGGTTTCTGGGTGAGGGAGGGATTAGTTCCTCCAGTGCCCTGTGTACAGCAGTAAAGTGAACACTTTTCCTTTTATCTTGTGCTTTAAATTCAGTGTCAGACTAAATAGCTCTGAGCACACTCCAGAGGTGATCCAGAAGTGAAAGGTTCCCTGTATATCACTTCGGTGTAGTTTCTTATTCTGCTTTTATGGCATTTCAACTCCTTTTATAATGCAAATATCTGTTTGCTTCGTACATGAATTCTCGAGTATTCCCAGAGATTGTTTTGGGAGGGTTTTTGTGGATTTGTTTGTTTGTTTTTATTTTTTATTTTTTTTTAATGAAGATGGAAATGTATCTAGCACAATGATTTGGTATTTGTTTGACTCATGGAAATGCTAAGTGTTTCAAGACTTCAAACATCTTGGGGAAAAAAATCTAGGCCCCTAAATTTATTTTAATCAAATATTTTCCCAAACACAGTTTTCTTAAGTGTGAAAGCTGAAATTCGGCTTGGAAATGCAGTGCATTTCATTGTTTATTCTGATGTCATTGCATTTTGCCTTTTTAAGGTAAGCTATATCCTCCAGTGTTGGCATGGAGGTCTTGGAGTCAGAAAACAGCAGGTGCTGACATCTGGCTCTGCTGAAGGTGGCTCTTCATGTCCTTCAGGGACATCTCAAGGGTCCATAAGCCAGTCTTTCACTCACCACTGCACTCCTCAGATGAAGGTCAGAGATTGCAGGTTCCACATCTGGAGATCCTATCCCAGAGCTGGTGGTGCAAGCACAGGAATGAATTGCCCTGTGACCTGAAATCCATCGCACTTGGAGGCCTGGTGGTGCGTGGGAATGTGTGCACAAGCAGTGCAGTGATCTGGCTTTGCCTACAGCCTTTTTCAGGAGCACTCAGAACTCTGCCCACCGTGGCCCTGCCCAGAGATCAGGACAGAGACAAACGAGCAGAGCAGCGAGGGAGGATTCTACAGCAGCTTGCTGCACGTGTTCTGTGGTTACACACACCAGAGCAGTGGTTAAAGTTCACTGTTGTTTACACTCTTCGCTTATTACTGAAATCACCTTTAAAAAACTTAGGGTTTGTGTTTTTTGCCTTTCCAGTACATGGTTGTACTCCTAACCTAGGATGTTAGTGGTACCTCCACAGGCAATAGTCACATCATTTCTCCAGGCATCCACCTTGGTCAACGAACCTTTCCTGAACAGTCTGCAAAGGTGGAGGAGATGTTTTGTTTTTTTCCTTTAGATCTACCCAAAAGCAAGAGAAAAATCAAACTGATTCTGAGACCAAAAGGAGTCTTAGTGCCTGGATACACGTAGCCTCAGGGTATTGCGTTCTCTGGTTTCTCTCATTTATGTAAAATTATAGCTCTGTTTATGTCTATTCCTTTGTCTTTAATGCAGACCAAAAGGAAACATTTAGCTGGATTTAAGGTCTGTGTCTCAGTTCTGCAGCGTGGATGACTCCTGCTGTGCTCCAAATGAATGAGGATAAGGTCCAGTAAAACCTGGTTTTTGTCTGTCTGTCAGCTGTTGGGTTTAAGGAACTTGGATTATTCCCTTTTCTTTTTCTTCTAATTTGGTGTCAGCTGCAGCCATTTGAACTGGATTGCATCTTTTATTGCAATTACAGCAAAGCTAAAAGATGCAGGAAAGAAAAATCACCTTCATATTTCCAAAGAGATGTTTTTTAAAAAAAATAAAACAAAATGGGTTTTCTGTTGTCTCAGAAACAGATGTTTGTTTAAACCCAATCATGAACTTGTACTCAGATTTAATTTATTGTTTAATTTTGTAGCAGTCTTTAGTAAATAAACTGCCTTGGGAGCAACTGAATCGGAGTTTTCTATATGCTGAAGTCTTGGAATGAGGCTTCTTTCAGCAGAGTTCAGCATCCCAGGAAAAGAAACAAAATTGCTGATAAAGCAGGCTCATGTATATAGATATTTGTCAGGGTTTTAAAAATGCAGCAACCTCAGTTTGCAGCACAACTCCAGTAAAGTCTGAGTAATTGAGTTCAGTCCAAATCAAATCTCAGTTTTCAAAACTCAGGCTTTTGAAAAGTGGAGGTTGTGTTTTATATTTTTTTTGGGTTTTTTTGGTTTTTTTTGTTTTGTTTTGTTTTTGGCTGTGGGGCTCTGGCTGTGTTCAGGCATTTCATCCTCGCTGCCTCTGAGTGCAGACAGGCCCTGAGTGGAGGCGATGAAACCCAGCTGGTATCTTTAAATTATTTCTGACCAGATGTGAAATAGCCCACTGAAATTCTGTGATGGTCATCTTGTTTTCCTTTATGGAAATTCTTAGCTGATAAGCAAGCACAAATCTTTAAGAATGAGGGCTTGAACTGAACCCAAGCTGTAAAACTTTTCCTGACTTGCAGTAATACACTTCAACAGATCACAGGCATTATAAGCAAAAACATACATGTTTGTTTTTTTCTAATTTTTTGCTAAATCTATTTAACAGCTTTGTCCTGACAATCATAGTCTATTTGATTTCTTCCTGTTAAAGACTGCAGTAAAATTTTCTGCATTTCATTTTATTCACTTTATCTTGTGTATATTTCTTATTCAGAGTTGGAAGAGGGAGCATCCAGTCCACCCACTGACCCATGTCTGACTTTCCAGGGAAACTACTAAAAAAAAGAATAATTTAAAAAATGGACTGTTTCAATCCTGGAATACATTATTAAATACAAAATTTAGGACTGAAACATTCATTTGAAAAAGGCAAGTTACAGTTGATTGCATATATTAAAAAAAAGAAAATGTTTATCCTGTTGGAATGCTTCTGTTTGACAGGCTGTTTATAGCAAGCATTTTTTCTTGTTTTCTGTTTTTTATGGCATTTATGGGCTAAAAGTTGTAATTGGCCATATTTTTTGTTTTGTCTTGGTTTGACTTTGTTATTTGTTTTGGAAGTGAATATTTATGTCTTTGAATATGCACATCTGTTGTGAAGATGGAAAACTGATAGAGGCATGATTGCTTACTGTAATAGGAGAAAATTAAAATCCTATATTCCATGGAGCAGAATAGGAGCAGAATGCTGAGATAGCCCATTCGAAAAAGCAGAATTTTAAATGTTCCTGGGTTGTTCAGTTATCATTTGTAAACCCCGTAACCGTGAGGCATTGCAGCCATTTTAAATTACTAGTGTATAAATGTTTAAATTATGCCAAGTATAAAGATAAGCATTTCTATTATGCTTCCGAATTTGGAGATCATCAGTAACTTCCTATTCTTCATAAAGTTCAATTTCATGCAAGAGTAACTGATGTTTTCAGCTGCAGTCAGTGATGCTGGGGCTCTGCAGAGCTGTTGGGTGGTGAGGGAGAAGGAATCAAAGAGCAATAATTTGGAATAGCCTATGGTTGATTTAGTAAGGCCATTGTGACAGTGTATCCATATCATGTTATTAAACACAAATGTTATCATATTAGTCATTTTATGTATCATTATAACTGTATAATTGCTGTATTTTATATACCCAGCTTTGTGCCCATTTGCTTTTAGTCTTAAATCATTAAAGGCAGATTTTAATTTCCACATGAATATGAATGCACTTTTTTCTTAATAAAGTCAGTCTTCAAAAAAAAACCTCAACGTCCTGCAGATGTTGCCTTTACCCATTGTTAAAGTTTCCCTTTCTCCAGTCAAAACTTAATATTTCTAGACAGTTTGTTGTCTTTTTATAATTGATTGAAATTAGGACATAGTGAAAATGCATTTTTAAGTACTTTAATAGTCCTATTTGAAATTATTGTCTTCTTTCCCATAATGAATCAAATTTCTAATGATTCTTCCTGCTTACTAATTTGCATTGCTGTCTGGTTGCCTTGCATTTAGTCAGCGAGAGTAAACTGCTAATAGATCACCAGGAATCTGTCAGGAGCACCAGTGGAGCAGTGTGAGTGCTGACAGGGTGTGCAAATACCTGGAGATGACGGGCTCAGTCCATTGGGGATTTCATCCCTTGTCAGAAACACAATTTAGCATCTCAAAATCTTCAAGCAGAAGATGCAGTTACCCAGATCTGTTATGGGGCATTGTGCTTACCTAGGAACTCCCCTGCTTTCTGCCTGGTTTAGTGTGCTGCTCTTGTCCTGCTGTCTACCAGTAAGCAGCAGAAATGTGTTTATTTTGGTAGTAAGTGTTTACAGAAATGCCTGGTTTTGCACTGCTGTTGGTTTCCATTCACTGTGTTAACAGAGGGTTGTGAGTTGGGCTGGAATGCTCTGCATGGTTAACTGCAAAAATGACATTTGCAGCTGGTTCTGACAAACCTCAGCTGGGAGTTGGACACTTCCTTTGGTAAGGACTTTCTACTTACAGAAATAGTACAGTTTGTGGGTATTAAATATTAGACAAAAGATCAGTGCTGAAGTGCTGTATTCTTAACTTCCTTCCTGTGCTTACATTGCCAAAATGTAAGCACTGGTCCGGTGGAAGCTGTCCCTGCCCATGGCCGGGGGTTGGAGCTGGATGGTCTTTAACATCCCTTCCAACCCAAAGCATTCTACAGTTCCATGATTCTATGATTAACAATGGTTCATGCATCGAAAAAATAAAATAAGATGTACTAATATGATTTTTTTGTAGAAGCCCAGAGACTGCACAAACATTAGAGGGATGATTCAGCCTTCATCCAATATAGTAATTAAACCCAAATTTAAAACACTAATTGGTCATTAATCTTGGAAAAGACAATTAAAATTTGGAAAGAGACAACAATAAAATTTTTTTTCTAGAGTAAGGATTCCCATCTTTATGCATTTCTGATAAAGAACAAAAGGCTTAATGAATGTGGAGAATAGAAAAGAAAAACTTATGATAACTAAAGTCTCTGTGTGATTGCATGGCATTTACTGTCCAGTTGGGCTGTTATAGCTGTGGAACATGGTGAACTATAAATACTTGGAATAATCTGAAGTTTCCAAGTTCAATACTACAAGGAAAAAAAAACATTAAGAGTTGCTAATCCTTATTTGGCTGGTTTGTTTTCCGAAACTGAATACTTGGGGGAAAGGGATTGTAGCATTTGAATGATCATAGAACCATGGACAGGTTTGTTTGGAAGGGACCTTAAATCTCATCCCATTCCACCCTTGCCATGGGCAGGGACTCCTTCCCCCAGACCAGGCTGCTGCAAGCCCTGTCCAACGTGGCTTTGAAAACTTCACTCCTTCCCCATCCAGGTCTGTGCAGGGCTCTTTGGCTGCCACACCATCAGTGAAGAAAGAAATTTGAGTGTTTTCACCTGTCTGATTTTACTCTCTTAACTAAGTCTTAGACAATAGGATGAAAAATGGCTCCTTTGCTGTTTCCATTGTTGCACATATCACACAAATGACAAAGTCTTAGCTTGTCATTATTTCTTACAGTTTAATCTTGCTGTTGGCAATATCAGGGTGAAAAAAATATGAAAGCATATTTCAGTGTTACTCTTCAATTCTTTCCCCCATTTTTTTCTAGCAGATCCCCAGCACTATTTGAAGATTGAAATATGTTTTTTAAATCTGTCTGATAGGAACATTGGTGTGTCCTTTCCTTCCCAACTTTTGAGCCAGCCTGGCTGTTGTGTTGGATGGAGGGAAGACAGAGGGGACTTTGTCAAAGGTGCTTCATAACCTGATTATAGCAATGATTGTGGTACACTGCCTGCATTAGGGAAGCATTAAACACTCATTAGAGCTCTGAAGTGTTATTCATTATGAACCTGGCTGCAGCTGGCATTCAACTTTTATCTTCCATGTTTTGATACAGTAATAAAAGTGTGAATTACAAATGGGAAGGTCCTGAGAGCAAGTGTAACAAACAAATCAGTATTTTACAGTCCCTTTCACGGGCAGAATATTTTTGTTCTCTTTCCGTGTTCGGAGACAGAAGCTAATCCTACCCAAGGCACATTTTAAAGTGCTCACAGAAGAGATTATTCCACAGGGACTCAACCTGCAGTTACAGCTCAGAGCTAATGTGACACTGTGTATTAAAGTGCTGAAGCTCCACTGAGCCACAGCCGAGTGGCACCTGTCTGTGGGGAGGACAGGTGCATGATTGAGAGGATTTTTTTTCTAAATCTGAGCCTCAGGTGGCACATCTGGATTCTAACAGGGATGTCAGTGATCTGTTGTCACGTTAGTAATGCATCAGGGCCCTGGAGCCCTGCTCCTCGTGTCCCTGCAGGATCCCACCCTCCGCTGACTCCCAGGATGTTGCACGTTTGTGGCTGCATTGAAACCCGGCGAGCCTGTGAAAATGAAAGCCCTTTTCTCACCGTTCTCCAGTTTTTCCCCTTGAGTTGTGCTTCGTGTCAGGTTCAAGATTATTTCAGGTTCTGTAAGTACTGCAAGGAGTGAACTGCTCTGTCTCAATTTAACAATGCAGGGATCTACTGAGCCTCCTGAAGCACGGCCAGTGCTGACATACACCTTGTAAATGTAAAATTACTACAAACCCCAGCATCTCGAGGCTGTTTTTATTCTAACACCTACTTGGCTGTTCAAAGGTCACCATGGGCTGTGTCTCTCTTGAGAAAAGAGTTGCGTGCTGGGTACACAACATTACACAGAGTTTTATTCAAGAGGTGCTGATAACAGACTTGATTTGCAGGTTTGCTGGATGCTGGATCATGTTTCCTGCTTTGCAGGCCCTTCAGAGTAGAAATTGGTCTCATTTACTTCAATTTAAATGTTAATGATCCTCTTTTTCTCAAAGCAAAGGGAAATATGCACAATCACTCTGAAAATAGAGATATATTCTCCTGACAGTCCCAGTAATAACTTTTTGTCTAAAAATGCCTTTAAATACTTGTTTTACTACTTGGGATTAAACTATTTCTTATGTAGAAAACTTTTGAAAGGCATTGATCAGAGTTTAAGATTCCAGACCAAATTTGACAATATATGTACTTACATGAAGACAGTAAAATGAATAGAAATTGTTTGCTTTTGTTGTTGGCAGGTTCTTTTTCTAGCTCTGTAATAGTTACAGAAACTTCCAAATGCTTTACAAATTTTGGGTGTGGAAATGCCAATATTTTATCAAACGTTCAGTGAAGTTTTATCATCTGCCTTATTTTGAAAACTTCATCCATCTGGGTTTATATAACAGCACGTTTTTGAACCCTTACTTAAAATATGTGGCAAATCTGCTTAAAACCCACATGCCACTACAGTAGTAAGCAATGCTGAGCTTGATTTCCAACTAAGTATGTATTTAGAGCAGAATTTGACATATGTGGTACAAAGTAGTGGGTAGAGAAGAGGAAATGTGTGGTTGGGGGATCACAGGACATCGTGGCTGGTTCCTCAGCACTGCTTGGGAATGAAACCACTGTGAAAACGTGTCAGGGACCTGCAGAGCTCTGGGTTCTGCCACACTGTGAGCAGGGCAGACAGATTTTGGCTGGTCCTTCTGAATTGTGATTAGCAGGCTCTGTCCAGTGTGTTACAACAAAATCCAGTTGCAGAGGTAGTGCTGGAGGGGAATGCTGCTGGGCACCAGGGGTGTTGTAAAATCTTCATAGCGGGCTGGACAGGCTCTCTACATTAATGGAGCTGATGAGAAATTAAGGATTGTCTTCTTCAAAGTATTGAGAAAAGTACTGCTTTTATATTTCAGGTGGCTGTTAGTGCCTCCTCTTTTCTTTCCCTGTTTCTTTTCCTCCCCTGTCCCTCAGAAATCAGGGTGAGGGTCAGTTTGTGGTCTCCAGAGCTGCATTCCCACCTTCAGTCTCCTCTTGTCACATCCGTGTGATGAAGAACTGAAGAGTTGTCAAGGAACCATGCTGGATAAATTTAGATGAATGTTAATATGAATATAAATAATTTACCCTGTCAGGGTGCTCCTGTGCCTTTCATGTCTCTCCCAATTTTTATGTTGCAACTTCGTGTTTATTTTGCAAGACAGAGGGAGGGTTTTCCCTCTCTCTGATGAAGTGGTTTGTAAAGTTCAGTCATTTTAAGTTGTGTGCTAATTCACTAAACAGTCTCAAGTCTACCCTCTTATATACAGTGGTGTACAGAAAGTTGATTGCTCTAAATTAAGGTGATGTGGATATTACAGGAAATGCTTTGTGCATTTGAACCTAAGAAAATACATCTGCTTTCTTTCAAAATCAAAGTTGTTTCTGTTTATGTTAGCAGCTGAGGTTGCCATTAATTTTTATTTTGTTATTCAAATATTCTTAATAGGCAAAGGTGCTAAAACAGCTATAATTGCATCACCACATTTGCTGCTTAGAATATTGTTTATTGGCTTTGGATTAGGTGTCTTAATTACTTGATTGCTGTATTTTGGATTTGGGTAAATGTCTCTTCATTTTTGTGGCATTCCAAGTATGATTAATATCTGCAAAACATATTGAAGTCATTAGGCTTTAATGTTCAAAATTGTTCTTTTTTTTGTCAAGATGGAAGAAAGTGTCAATAAGAAAATAATTTTCATTTCAAATGAGTGCTCATAAATATGTAAAAATTAAAAAGCGATGAATTGTTTTTATGAATTTTAATGGCTGGCATGGTGCTGCATTATGCCAAGGGAACGAGTGGCATAAATTACAGTAGTCTATTAATTCATATAATTTCTGTAACTCATTTCATATGTGCTGGTCGTGCCTGTGTGCAGCCTAGACAAGTTGTTGTCGCACACATTGTGCGTCTTTTCCCACAACATTGAAACTCATCCACACTAAACTGGAATGTGGTGGCAATTTTAATAGTGCTGATCAAAGCTGTAGCACTCTTTTTGTAGAGCTGGAGGAAGGGAGGTTTGCTCTGTCTGCTAAGTGGTGTAAGAGAAAGGATGTAACAAGTACTGATGCATTTTAATGCTGTGTTGGCATTGCTGTGGTTTGCTGCTGCCTTTTAACTACACCAAATTATTCACTAAGTTAAATAAATGTTAATGTGGAAAGTAACTGAGTAAATTTATGTTTCATTCTTGCTGGAAGGGATGTAGGTAAAGGATAAGTAGACAAAGTGGTATTAATGCTCTGTATGATTAATTATTTTACATCTGTGGTAGGGATAGAGCATTGGACATGGTAACAGGGTGAATTCGGGGATGGTACAAAGTGTGTAACACCATTGGTAACAGACACCAGCAGGCAGGAATTCAGTGTCTTCCTCTAAAATCTCAGATCAGAGCAAACCATGGTGTTCATGGCAGAACAGGATGGTGGGTATAGGAAGGCAAATGTTAAATGGAAAGGTCACAGTTGTACCTGTTATTTTAAAAATAAAATTGTAGATCCTCACTCCAGGGTAGCTGTGGTTTCAGAAACAGTCAGGAGGGTTCAGGAAGGCCCACGTGCTGAGCTGGGGAGGTAATTGTGGCTGGTCAGCTTCAGTGACTTTCTCCAGCACCGCAGCAGGAGCAGGTTCAAAGCAGAGTCATGCTGAGCTTCAGCTGCAGAGGTGCTCGTGGGGGGGAGGCTGGAATGAGGCAGTGACTTACACCTGGCAGAGATGTTTGCAACCTGGTGGCCACAGGCTCAGAGTCAGTGGACCCTTCCAGGGATTACTGAGGATAATGAATAAAAACAAAACTGTCAGATGGCCTGAATTTGCTATACTGGGGTCTGAACTGGCAGGAGAAAACTTGCAGGGTCAGTAAACTGGAAAAACACTTAGAGCTTAAGTGCCCAGACCCATCCTCGGTGAGATTTGCAGGAAGATTAATTACTAATAAGTGATTGGATGCTAGATTACTTCCCTACCAACACTTTAATTAACTACAATTACAGTTGTCAGTTCGGGTTGAACTTGGTACTGATGGCTTCCCGTGAAGTTTTATCACTTTGTGAAGATACTGTGCCTCTTTGATTAAAAAAAACATCTCCCTGTGAAAAAGAAACACCAGAAAAATTCTTTGTCCAGCTGCTTTTTATTTTATCTATCTTTAATGGGAAAATTAACCTTTGAAAGGTATCCAGCTTTTGCAGAAAGCAGAAGCTCCATTCTCTGGTGTATTCAAATATGCACAAATGGGCACTGCGGAGCAGGGAGCTGGAAATCAAACATCCTGTCACAGCTACTAAAGGTTATCACACACTGTTGTACAAGACCTTTGCAGAAGTTATTTTATTAAAGTATTAACTCAAGACAGTATTTAAGATTATTCCTAACTTCAAAGGTAGTTTAAATAATATATTAGAAATTGTGTCTAAGCACTGATCTGCGGGTTTAAATCAGTAAGTTGCTGAAATCAGAAGACTCAACAAGTTCACTAACTTCAGTTACCCCTGAAGATAAACCTTAGTAATTTTTTAAAGCTGTGAAAAAATGCAGTCTGTAATTTTTGGTTGGTTTAAATAAAAAAATATATCCCCAAAAACATACTCCTTTTGGAGAAAAACTTTTCATTCTCCTCCTGCCTGTGTTGGGCAGCAACACAGGAGCATTTCAAGAAGTGGAAGTCACACCTAGGTCCAAGGCTGGTTCACGTGGCAGCAGGCAGTGTGAAGGTTCCAGGTTACTCAGTGTTTGTGTACGTGTCTCGTTTCACATGACATGATGACAACACGCCTCTCAAAACAAATCTGTTTCACTGGAATGCAAATTCACGTGGTGCAGGAAGGCAGTGGTGCCCAGGAGCAGTGCTGGTGCATAACCAACTGCAAATATTTTCCAAATATAATTATTTTTTTCTTTTAGATATGTTAATAGAGAAACATGTCTTTCACTTCAGAAAAACTTTCAGCATTCTGTTGGCTGGTCATATAAAAATAGAATTGCTTTCATTCTAGATGTCCATTCTGTAAAGACACTTGGAAGTCAGTGGCCTAAAGGCATTTGTTTCTTCCTGCAGCAATTTTCAAGATATGCCCTTGATTCTTTAATATGTCCTTTACCAGGATTCCAGCTCACTCCTTTTATCACAACAGGTCTTCCTCCTTGTCCTCTTAATATCCTTTATGGAAATTGTAACCCATAGAAAAAACAGCAAACACACAAAAGAGTCAAATAAAACAAATCTATGAAGAAAATCTGTTCATAAATGGAAAAGTTAAATAGATTGTAGAAGTGAGACTGTTACTTTCATTACACTTGTGCCCGTTTTTGTTTCCTGAAATGGCTAGGACTAATATCAAAGGTTTCATGCAGTATCAATAGGCTTGTGCAGTTTGTTTTTAGGAAAGAAAAAGCTCTGTGGCTTGGAGATAAAACATAATGTAGTAGTTGCTAGGGTAACTGCATGCTTTTGTGAATAGGGGAACAAATTAGGTGAGCAAAACATCTGTAAATTGTCAATAAGAACGTTAGAGCAGCCCTCAGCTGCTGAAGTTTCACCTCTCTGGGCTGGCCAGGGAAGCCAAAGGGGTGAGGAGGAGGATGATCCTGAGCTCCCTGTAGTGCTCATACTCCGGAGAAAACTGTCCCTTCTCTGGGAAGCAGAGGTTGGTGCTGAGCCTCCAGGGGGCCTGTGAGCAGGGGTGAACCTGGTGTGTGTGAGGATAAAAGCTGCTTGCTTGTGTTTCACCTGGAGTGGTAGGATGGGTGTGGTTGCCAGGTGCCATCAATTCCCTGTGCCATCTGTGCCTCCAGCAGCTCCTGCTCGCTGGCTCCAGGGAGAGCTCTGAAGGAGCAGGAGCTGAGTGATGCTGCTCTGAGGGATGGGACCCATGTCCTGTCACACCTGCTGCCCCAGGACTGCTGTGTGCCTGCTGTGTGCCCTGAGTCATGCACAAGGGGTGGCAGTGCTCCTTTTCAGCTTGTCCTGCAGGTGGTTCTTGATTGAGTGTGCTCCTAAAAAAGAAACAGAGTTGGTTCCCTCTGGAGGCTGAGCAATCCCACCCCCACACACCCCACATTCCTCTGAGAACACCCAGCAACTGAGTGTGCGTAAAATTCCCTTTGCTTAACCTCACACCCTGGCAGCTCCAAGTAGATGAGCCAGGCTGCTGTCTGGATTTAACCAGCTGCCCCTGCCAGCTGCTGGTGGCCAGTAGGGCATGTTTTGGAAAGGTCTGGAACACAAATTTTACAGAATGAAAGCCTGATGCTGTTATGTGATTACTTTAATGAGTGATGGCTCAGGACTCCAGTCAAAACGTGGCCTGTATCTACAGAGAGGTGGATAAGATTTTATTTGGGAGGAGAAGTTTACTGGATTTTTGGCATACTAGAGGCTAAAGACTGAAAATGTGAGCAGTAAGAATGGCAAATACCTTAATGGCTCCAAATGCTTTAACAATTAAAAGGATTGTCCTCATTGCCATCCAGAGCAGGGATTATTTTCCTAGGAAAAAGTCAAACAGTCCAGGTATGTTTAGATGTCAGTGATTTTATGTCCCCATATTTCTGAGCATCCATTTCTCGGCTGAAAAAAGATAATTTTTTTAAAATTTCCTTACCCTTGGCTTCTTGTTGTTTGGTACTTTCCTCCCATTAGTGAAGTTTTGAGTAAGCTGTAGCTCCAGCATCCAGCACAGCCTGTGGTTTGTCACGTGAAGCAACTTTTGCGTGTGAAACTAGGGCCAGTACCTGCCTGTAGAGCTGCACGTCTTTTGGGTTAGATTTTGCTCAGCTGGGACACAAAATATCTTTACTTGGTAGATCAGACACAGCAGGAGGTCAGATTCACAGTTAAAAAAAGTAAAATATGGAGTTACTTTGTATTAAGTCCATCATAGTATTTACCAAATAGCCATAAATAACCAGTTGAGGGATTTTGTTTGGCTTGTTAGAGTTTTGATTCTCAGTTGGAAACAAATGCAGCTTCTAATTTTCTAGGGGGTTTAGTTGGTTGGTTTTTTTTTTTTGTTTTTTGTTGGTTTTTCCCCCATAGAAACTCCTGGAGTTGTTCTTACCTGAATAATTTCAATGAGCAATTTTTTCAGAACGTGAAAATTTTGACTATTAGGTTTTGTGTTTAATTGTGTAAATTAACCTTCAAAATAAGACTTTGTGCTGTAGGACATTATTTGTTAAGTCTGCCTAATCAATTCAAGAGGTTGGAATAAATAAAAATGAACTTTAAATTGGGAAATGGGGCATAGACAGCAATACATTGGGTTTGCTGATCTGCACACAGGATCTAAAATACTCTGCAGAGTGCAACTCCATAGACAGGAAGAAATATATTTTGGAATTAGGCAGGTAGCATTTTATACAGAATTATTTGGTCTTGGAGTATAGACTGTCCAGATGAATGAAACCTATTTGTCCCAGCTCAGAAATCTCCTCCATTTCATTCCTTCTAGCTCAGTGATTACCAGAATCTCATTTTGGAGACACTTTCAAATCCAACCACCTGTGCTTGGAATTGGACCAGGGGATTCTTAAAAATTTTATAAAAGCGACAATTACATTGGTCTGACATTGCTCGCATCCCTTCCCAGGGTGTTTTCCACCTCACCTAACTAACTTTCCATGTCTCTTCAGCTGCTTGCAGCCAGAATTGCTTTTGACAGTGAGATTTGAGAATAAGAAGGAGTAAGTTATTAGTGTGGGGCCTCATGCAGCCCCATCAATTTTCATCCTCACTTTCCCAAAAGTGAGGAGATGCTGAGAGCTTTTTCTCAGAGGGCAGGGCTTTGGACACTATATTAAAAATACAGGCAGATAAATGAACAAAACCCAGTTTTCTGCATCTCTCATGTTTCAGGTTTTTTTAGGTGGTAAATGTTAATTATGTGCACTTCAAAATTGCACACCCTGTGTCTCTGTGCTTTGTAGCACACAATTCCAAACAGCATTAGCAGAGTGGGGAGATAAACGTAACCATAAAATATGCATCTTTATAAATATATTGTTGTATGCTCTGTCTTTTAAAACACATTTGACTGGAGAATTTACTTTCATGACATCCCTTTTCTGCCAGTGAAAACATTGATTTCTTCTCTCTAGGCCTCAACAGTGATGGTTTTCTTTCTTTGCAGTTCCTGATTACCCCGGTTGTTTTGCTGTTCAGAATTTCTCAGTTTCTTTCTGGAGATCTCTTAATTCCAAGCCGTGAACCTTTAGTTATTCTACACTTCCAGGTGTCTTGAGAGGATAAATGGTGTCGGTTCATGGCTAACACAGACACCTGCCTAAGTTCTGCCACCTTTTGGATGAATGGTGATTACTTCTCAGAAGAAATCTCAAAGATTTATTGAAAAAGTGTTCTTGTTCTTGGCCTTTGCCAGGAATATCCAGACTGCTAATAGCTGTCAATATGAAGTAAATTCGAGGCCTATCCATAAACCACACTTTTGACCCATTAAACAGAATGGATGATTCTACATATTTAAATTAAAAAAATCCTCTCTATAGACAGCAAATTTTATTCAGAAGAGCTGGACTAAAATAAGAATTTTCTTTTTTTTTTTTTCTTTTCAGCCTGAAAATCTGTTTGCAATCTGTCAGTGGGAGAAGTGAAGGAGCTGACCAAACATTGGAGTTTAGACACGATAACTAAAACTAATATTCTTGTTTTCATCTACTTTGTTGGATCAGGGAAATAAAACAGGTGGAGCAAACCCACCACCACTGAAAGTGTGACAGAAAGATCTTATACTGCAGTGGTAAATATAAAATATGTGGGTGTAGGATGGATGGAATGGGGAAGTTTTTCCATGGCTGATGACAAGGGGCTGCCATAGTGAGGAGAAAGTGTGACAGAGGTGTGTGTCCCCTCCCTGTGTGTGCTCTTCCTAAAACTGCAGCAAGGTGTTGTCTCTCTGGTTTGGTTTTCCCATGTAGAAGGTGTCAACTCCTCAAGTCTTTGACATTCTCTGGATCATGCAGATTTTTTGGCTTGTAAACAGTAAAAGAAAACAAAATCCTTGTTACCATAGTCATGATAATCGTAGTGGCAAGTAGAAAAAAAATCAGTTGTAAGAGAATTCAGACTAGTTGTGGATTTTAATCACAAAGAGAATCATGGCTGGTTTTGACAGATGATAAAAATAAATTCAAGAGGCAATTCTGTGTTGCTATCAAATGGAATGAATTCTGGGGAAAAACCCCTCAGCCTATTACCTCTGTTTCTGAAATTCATAACAGTAATTATAGTTACAAGGGTTTTGATGCAGTGATAAGTGTACAATGGATTTTAATGCATTTGTCCAGGGCATTCAGCTGGCTGAATACTGGAATGTCACTGAAATACACCTCTAATGTGAGGCAACTTCCTTACAATGAGAAAGTGAAGTTTTCTTTCTGCTGTATAGAAAAGCAGTGTGGTATTTGGTGTGGTTCTTATAAATAAGAACATAATACTGGAGGAAGAGCTTCTTTATAATACGGGCAGTGGGCAGGATTTCAGAGGATTTAACAGTAACTGTGTCATTTCACACTTAGCTATAAAAGTGATATTTTCTAACAAAACGTTTTAGATGGAGCCATAGTATTTTTGAAAGGTGGAAGCATGGGGAAAGTTGAATTTGGGCTTGAATATAATGTAGTGAAAAAGGGACGTTCTTGATGTCTAAATTGGCTGCTAGTTAGTGTTAGATTAAAGTGCATAAACTCCTCTCTTCATGAGGAGGTTCAGAGGCATTAGAAGCAATTCTTTTTCTGGAGTGATATTAATAAGTACAGTGCATTCCCTGGAATAATCAGATAATGGGAATAATTTGGCAGTGCTGAATTATTTACAGGCTGGTATTCTCAGCCAGAGATATACTGCTAAGATATATTTTAAAACAGGCAAATAACTTGTGCTAATAATAAATGACATAACTGAAATCGTTGTCCAGAAGATGCTAAGTGTTTGCAAACAAGGGCTGGCTCTTGTTTACCACACCTCATGAATTGGAATTTGAAACTGGATTCAGGTGGGTGTGTGCTTTGAATTCAAGAGTGAAGTGTTTGAGAAACACCTCTTGGAGAGTGATTGTTATTGTGGGCACGTGTTTTAGATTTGTGATGCAAATATGTGGAGTGTGGGGCTGAGATTAGAATCAAACCCATGACTGAAAGGCCAAAAGCTGAGATACTGTGGATCTCAGGGTCATGAACCTGCTGTCTTATGGGGCTTTCATTTGCTTACAGTCCCGGGATTTTAAAGCTGTTCTCATACCTGTGAATCACCGGCTGGAAAGCTGAAAGCATGGAGCTAAATGTAGAGCAGGGCAGGAGTGCAAAGCCTTTGGGGAGCCAGAGATGACAGATTTAAGATGCAGCTGTGGTGCTGCTGGTGTTAATGTTGGTGTATTGCTGATATTGTGGGATATGTATGAAGCTCAGGGTTTGGTTGATAATAGAAGCTCAGCAGATTTGATGGGCAGAGGGTGTTAACAGTATTAACTGATTGGATATCCAGCTCATACACTTAATAAACATTATGGTTGTACAAAGGGAATAGCTCTTTTAAAGAAAAATTCCCGTGGATAATTTAAAGGAGAACAATCTTAGGATAAAAGGATGCATTATTATTTAAAATGCTTTATTAAATTCAGGCTCTTCTCTTACTGCTAAAAATTCAGAGAAGCCCTTTTGACCTTCCACTGTTTAACAGCTGTCAGTAGCAGAGCCATTACATTCATAAGCAGTTTTGCAGTGCATCTCAGAATACATCACCTGTTTATATTAACAGCTTTGTGCCCCAACCTGAGTCGCAGCTCTTTTCTATTTAAACATTCACTCATGGGTGGCCTAGAGAAAAGTTAATGAAATGCAGATTTCATTAGCCGAAGTGGAACATGTAATTTGACTACTGAAGTTAATGCTACTGCTCACTTAAACCTACACCTCTGGCCACAGGAATTGAATGTGTTTGATCTCTGAAAGTGCTTCAGGAGGATAATTGGCTGATGGATTGGAGGGAAGTCCTGAGCTGGGTGGCACTGGGGGTACCAGGTGAGAGGAGCGTCTGCCTGGGGACTCAGATTCCTTCCCTCTTGCTGCTGGGGTCCTTGGCACTGGGTCACACAGAATCACAGAATGGTTTGGGTTGGAAAGGAGCTCAAAGATCATCTTATTCCAGCCCCCTGCCATGGGCAGGGACACCTTCCACTCGAGCAGGTTGTTCCAACCCACATGCAGGTGAAAGCTCCCATCAGGCATTGTCTGGGTGTGCTGATCCCAGCAGGGCTGCACACCCAGCAGTGCCCATCTAGGAACACACAGTTACGTGTCAGCTGAACACAGGGGCTGCAAAACAGCATTTAAAGGGCTTAGAGGAAAAGCAAAGTCAAACTGCTTTTGGTTTTCCTTTACAAAATGTAAAGAGGAGTATTTAAGAATGATCTAAATGTGGCCTTCTGGTAGAAAAGCAAGCACTGTTTAAATACTGGCTAAGGTAGGAAATAGTTGCATTGTGGAATGTAGCATTATTTTTTATTGTTCTCTGGACAATACAGATCTCCTTCAAAGATGCATCTAAACCCATGTGGCAATCCTTGCTCATTTGCCTTTTGTATTTCCACATCCCAGTGAAAAGAAGCTTAAGACACAAATCAGTGTTCTGTCTCCTGACTTACCTTAAGATTTGTGCATTTTTAGTCCATTTAGTCCTTTTTAATGACATGGATTCGTGTGGTGAGGCTCTCTGTTGATACGATGTTTTTGTGTTTGGCATTAGCCATGGAGAACGTGCTGTTTGCAGAGGAAAAGGAGCCCAACAGCAGGTGGAGCAATGAACTATTTACAGCAGGGGATCGTGATATCACATGTGCTTTTTTATTTTGTACTTGCTCCTTCTCCTTTTCCTCACTTTGTTCAGATCAATTGTCAAACATCTGCCTGTCAAAAAAAAAAAAAAAAAGGTTGCCTTTCTATTTGGAAGATTAATTGGGTTATTTCAGTCACAGGAAAGTTGCCAGCTCGTGTGAAAATGGGAGGAGAGGGGACACAAATTCTAACAGCTATTGATTAATAATGGATGTATATTCAACGGGATGGAAGATAAACTGCTCTTTCCAGGGATTTGATGGATAGGTGCTTGCTTCTCAGTTTCCTGGGGAGCACTGCAGGTGCCTCTGTTGGGCTGCTGAGGGTGTTACCTAATGAATTTCCATTAATTGCATGATAGTGAGCATTGATCAGGTTTCTGCTGCCAGTCAAGCCCCTGCTTCTGCTGCTGCCTCTGCCAGCCTTCCTCCAGTAGCAAATAACAGCTTTCAAAGACTGGTTTTCCCTATTTCTTTTCTTTTCTTTTATGTTATTTCTTTCTGCTATTAAGGACTGACTTGAAATGATGCACATTCCTAGAAAAGATCAAATCCTAGAAAAACCAGCCCAAAGAGCATGCTGTCTTTATCAATTACTTCGTTTAATGTGTAAAGTGTCCAGCAGAGTGTATAATCCAGTGTTTTGGTCAATTAGTAAATCAATATAATCCAAAGCAGATTTATAAACTGCACACAGACAACCTGGGGAACGGGGTCTTTAAAGCCGATAGCATCAGCCAGCATGTCTGAAGTTATAATGACAAAAGGACTGGGAAGAGAGTAGCTAAATGCTGGATTGCTTTGTAATGCCAGTGTGAATAAAAGGCTGCTTTTATACACAATGAGAGGAAAAAGCATCCTGGCCTGCTGTAGGGCTTTTGTGCCTCTGTGTGTGTTAACTGTGTGTGGATAGATGGCTACCTCTGCTAGAGAGAGCACAGGGAAAACATAAAAAAGCAAAAGGAGAGGTTGACAGAGGAAGTAGTAGGGAACTTCATGAAACAGTAATTCCTAATCCACTTGCAGAGGTATCCTGAAGCGTTGCAAATGCTCTCTGCCCATCATGCACCATAGGAGTGGTTCAGGTTTTTGTTCTCCTCTGTCATTTGCGTTGTGCTTTTTGTCTGTAAAATTAATGGTTGACATTGTTTTGCGTGGATTTGGGCTGTGTTGGTCTTTGGATGAAATCTGGGTTTATTTTTAAAGATTCCCTGTCACCTTTTATCCCTGCAGGTGTCCTGGCATTTCTCTTGAATTTTGCACTGGGAATCACATAGAACTGCATTTCAGTCCTGCTGCAGACTTACTCATGTGAGGGCCACAGCACTTGCAGTTTCCTGAGCTATCAGGAACTGTATAGTAGTATCCAGCTGGTGATTAATTTTTTTGGTGGGTTGACAGGCATTTTTCTGGTTGTTATCAGCAGCAGTCAAACTAAAATCAGAGTCTCTCTCTGCCCAGAGAAAGTACTGCACTTTTTTGGTTTGGTGAGCATCACCAGCAATACCTAGTGGCCTACCCTTTCAATTTGAAAAAACATATAAAAGACAAATTTTATCCACATAGCAAATAGCTGTTTTAAATCCTGCTCTCTACTCTTTGGTGTGAGTTATGTGTGGCATTTTTGGTTCATTCCTTTGGAGTTTTTTGCCGTTACACACATGAAAGCTGTGCTGCTGGATCACTGCACCTCAGAAGACAGGCATTAATAAAAGCACCTGCTCGACCTCTAATTGATATTTTGATGGAAATCCCACCAGCATCACTTCTGGCAATTGTCTTTCACCAGGTATTGCTGCAGCAGGTGACAGAATTGCAATGTTCCCTAAGTGAAGGGTGCCTGGATAAAGGGAAAAGACCACAGAAAGTGAATCTGCTGTATGATAAATTATACTTTTTGTCTTTCATCACATCAGTCAAATTAAAATTGCATAAGCACTGGTATTAGTTTCTAAATTTTAGCAAGTGTGCAGCTGAAGGAAATGCCTGCAAGCAGAGAGCAGTTAATTGAATGAAATATTTGAACACATTCCTTCTCCTCCTCGTGATGCCCCTCAGATGTGGGTACTGAGTGCTTGCTGCTGGGAATGGACTTCCCTTGTGCTGCCAGAGAGGTTGGCTGGGATACCCATAGCCATCAAATTCCTGAAAATTTCCTCTTAGTGAAAGTCAAGAACTTCCCCTTACATGTGAAAATGATATATGGAATTACATAAAATCAGTTGCTTTAATTTATGACACATCACAACCTGCTTGGGATTTCTTCCTTTTTTTTTTTTTTTCCCCTGAGCATAGAATCATTTAGGCTGGAAAAGGCCTCTAAAACCATCAAGTCCAGCACAGTCAAGTCCACCACTAAGCCATGTCCCTGAGTGTCACAATGCTGTCGACTGCAGCAGGATACCATCTGAATCTCCTTCTTACCTAGAAGCTGAGGAAATAATGGTTGTCAGAGTTGAGTCACAGAGATAAATATTAATGAAAGATCTCCTGTAAGCCATTGTAAAGCTTCCTTGGAAATTCAGTCCTATTTCCCTCATTAGCTGGGGGCTCTTTTGTCATTTGTGCAGTAACTTGCAGTTCTGGGGGAATGTAACTTTTTCAGTGACAGTTTCAAGGAATCTCTGTGTTGTGTGGTCTTCTGTAACTCATTTCTTAAGGATCTTTCTCTCTCAGTCAGGTCCCAAATTCTAAACTACATTTAAGATATGTTAGCCACATACATCATCATGTTTTAGAGAACACTATGGATATTCTAAACCTTCTGGGCAATTTCCAGGCACATACAGAGAAGTAGCATTATTCATGTGAGAAAATCATTGGTTTAATCACCATGTGTTTTGGGGCTTAACTGCCTTTGGATGCCTCCTGAGAGCTTTCCTGGAAGAGCATCCTCCTGGCCGGTGGCTCCAGCCTCTGCTGGATCTGCTGGCAGTCCTTGAGGTTCTCTGCACTGTTTTTTCCTCCTCAGCACAACCATACCTGCACTTTGAAGTTCCATCGTCTTGACTCAAGACATTGTCTTCTGATCTCTTACAAAGAAATAATAATGAAAATACAAAGGTCTTCCTGATTCCAGCTCCTCGGGCTAAACCACCTGCTTGCTGCAATTACCCGAGGCTTTCCATCACTGGGATTTTCCCATACCACTGCACTTCAAAGGAAAGATATTAAATGTTGCTCTGTTTTAATGATTAAGTGTAACATTGTATAATGCAGTTGCTGGCTTTTCTTCTCTTGCTCAGTGCTTCATGTAACTTTGCCTGTTAATTCATTTAGAAGTTTTTATTTGATGCGAGTTTTTCAGAAAATGCCAAGGTAACAAAGGCCAAGTAAGTGTTTTCATCCGGTTTGAACAAAAATCTGTGCTGAATTTGAGTGTTTTCTAAAGGGATTAATTTTTTTTTTTTTTAATCCTGTGAGCTGTCTTGTCTTGTAACAGATAATCTGTAGTATTTCTTCTCCTTTTTGTAGAATGTAAGCAGAATTTATTTGTTCACAGTTCAAACTCTCCTTCAGGGTGCTTAACCAAAATGCACTTTGTGGGAAGATTGTGGGGGCGTTGGACTAGACCTCTAAGGGTTCCTTCCAACCCAAACTGTTCTATGATTCTGTTCTGTCTGTATCTTTAACCCTTTCGTTTTATTCACACATGATAAGGGACAGCCTCTAGGCTTAGAAAAATCAGGGTCGTGTGTTTTTTTCACTCTGCAGCATCTTAAATAACATTAAAGAAAGGAATAAAGCTGTATTATTTGATCAGTATGTGTAAACGCAAAGTAGTATATAAAAAGAGAAGGGTGACAATAACAATGTAGAGAGAAAGCGGTAGAAAAATTACAGGTTCAAAAAAAGCCCCCCAAGCTCTATCAGTGTTAGCAAGTAAAACTCCACTTCAAAAATTTCATGATGTTTTTACCTCATAAAATCTCATTCAAAGAGGATTAAGCAGAGATAAGATCAGCCATAGAACAACTGTGCAGACCTGAATCCAGCTGACTGCATCTGTGCCTTTCATTCACTCATCACCAAGAAACGTGTCCAACTTTCCCATGGTCATAGCAAATTCAGATTTTAGAGAGAATTTTTCCACCGTTCGGGAGAAGAGGCTTACTGGTGAAATGCAACAGGAAATCCAGACTTAGATTATAACCTGCCTTGTCACCAAATGTCATAAATACATGGACAAAAGATAAATGTGCAGTTTTTATAAATCTGCGGTGGAACTTTATCTCAAAAACAACACAAACCTGAGTGCTGAATAACAAAGAACTGACACGTTCTTGGGTTTGTTTTTCTTGTGGTACTCACCTTTTCATTTTAATTCTTCTGTTAAAACAACCTCCAACTCAAGTTTTTTAATTATTATGATTAATGATTAATTATAATTAATACAATTCTTATTATTTCATTCTTTGTGGTTCTTACAATATGATCCTATTTTTTAATTTAATAGATAATTCTGGTGTACAGCGTTTTTAAGCAATTTGTAACAATCTTAGTGATATACTAGAAAGTTTGACTTTTTAAAAAAGTGATTCAGGATGTCTTTTGTAGCTCTGAAGTAGCATGGCTTAATTAAAAAAAAAACAAACCAAAACAACAAAAAAACCAAAACTCAATTTAAAAAATCCTCTGGAGACATAAAGGTAGAATTTTTTACCCAGGAGTGGAAAGGAACCCTCTACACCTCAAACCCAGCAGGAATTAGGTCAGATTTGCAGTTTCTTCCCAGGCTGAGGATATATGGAAGCCTTAACATATTGCAGGAGTGACACAGTGAACCTGAGCTGTCTAAGCCTCACTGGTGGGAGATTTGTAGGAGATTTTGGTGTGTGACTTGATGAGTTTTCACTTTCCCCTGTTTCTGTCAGTGTGGAGTCTTTCTTACTCCAGTAACTTCATTACTCTCTTTGTGACAAATTAAATTAAGAATTTTTGCCTACACCAGGCTTCTGATGGTGCCTAAAAATAATTTCAAGACCAACAGCATAATGTCTTTCAGTAATTGTTAAATGTGAGTGAACTGAAAAGGCTAAAATAAGAATCAGGCCAATTAAAGCTCTCTTTGAGGATAGTGGTGCCTGTAATAAGAGATGCTCAGGAAATGTTTCTCCCTCACTCCCCACCAGTCCCCACCCTTTTTCTCCCACAGGAGGATGGAAGTGAAGGGAGAGAGCACCCACCTCGAGCATTATAGTGCTCTCATGGGAATCTTCAGCAGCTTCCCCACAATGTGGAAGCTCTTAGGGAGGTTTTTAGAATGCATTTTCTAAGAAATGTCTTGCCTTTTTTTAAGGACCGGTGCCTTCTGAGAAAAAAGTCTCGAAAAAAATCTCAATAATGCACTATTTGTGGTGGTGGAGAGGATATTTAAGTGTCCTTTTCAGAGAATTGAAGACCTGTGATTTGGAAGTGTAGCAATAATGATGCTGCAAGACTTCTGCTCTATTGAATCAGCAGTCTGTTGGAGCCTTACTTTAAAAACAAAAGTGATTTACCTCTTTTGAAAATGTTTATTTCTCATTAACTAGGTGAGAAATTATATTGTGTACTTCACTGTGGTTGGACCATAATCTCCACCTGCAGCTCAAAGTGGAACACACAGTCTAACTTCAAGTCAGGGGGCTACTTAAAATAGAGAAAATTAAGTAAATAAGAAAATAAATAGAGAACCTGAGAAAGCTGTGCGTGGCCAGAGGGAGATACCTGCAAGGAACTCTTCTGTCTGTGTGATCCTCAGTTCAACTTTTTCTGATAGGTAAAATACTATTGCTTGCCATAAGATGGCTGTAAAAAATTAGTTGTTATTATTTCAAAAATATATCAACATTACTCTGTAATCTAGTTTCTCACAACAGCAGGCTCTTGTTTTAATGAGACTTCAAATGAATGCAGATTTATAAAAAGCAGATTACGACCACCAAGGAGATACTTCTTATTCTTTACTAGGCTTTTCAATCCTTCATTATTTGCATCTTTTATCTAACCAATTCTTATCTTAAGCATTGTAATTTTTTCTCTGCATGGAGAATTGCAAACCTTGTCCATTTCAAAGGTGTTTGGCTTTTGTCTGTTTTTGGTGTTGCTTCCTTTCATCCTGACTTCAGGATGTGTGTTTTAAAACTCTGAATATGATGCTGAAGGTAGGAAATAATATAAGACTTTGTCTTCAAAAATAAATTCCTGTTTGTGAAGTGTTGAAGCTTGCACTGAGCATTTGTCAATTCTCGTTGTTCAGCAGTGGGCACGTGGTACAGCTGTATTATTTAAATTTAGCAGGATAATTTTATTTTTTTTTTAGAAGAAACTTTGCACTGACTTTGCTCAGTGTGAACAGATTCCAAAGTCTTCAAGGTTTTGTTGGTCCTAGACTTTGTATGTCACAGCAGTTTCTAGTGTCTTGAATGTGGCTTAATTGGCTCCCAGATGTGAGAACAAAATGGACCCTTTTTTCATTTATCTGTAGAGAACGTGGACATGTACAATTACATCGTCGGAGTGTATTGATTTGGAACCCTATAGACTTTTTTAAAAAAAATCAGGATTTTCTTTTTACAGTCAGTGAGAATTTTGTATGGAATGTGTTGGGAATCCAGTGGGGATGTGTATTTCCTATTCACTCAGAGGTCCAAAACCCAGTGTGACATTGTCTTTGCAGTAAATTGTATTTTCCCTGAATTTTCTGCCTTACAGGCTGAGGAGTGGGATCAAAACCTGGTGCTCACAGCAGCAGTGCCTGCATGATACATTGTCATCTATTGATGATATTTTTTAGCGTGGCACCTAAATAAGGGCATGCTTATTTTGCCTTACAAAATAAAAAAGAAGGGGGTTTTGGTGTGACTAAATTAGTAACTCTAAAGTTTATTGATCTAAATGGGCTTCTCAGCATTCGTGTGCTTTTTTCTTTAAAATCCTATTCCATATCCCCTCAATTTAATTGCTAATGTGAAATTTAGCTCTGGGGACAATTTTTAACAGCCACCACAAGCAAGAATGTCATTCCAGAAGTGGTACCTGGTATTACTGTCTTTTCATGGTGGCATTAGTGAAATAGTCTTAATGGGGCAAATAGATTTGCAACTCAATATCCCCTTCACCCAATCAGCTCCTACTGAAATTCTCATTACGTTTGACTCTTCCACCCTTAATGAAAATTCATGGGAACAGAGGAGAGGTGAGTGGTGGTGATACAAAATAATAGGTGCCATCAGGAACAAGTGTGTTTTATGAACTTGTGTCACACAAAGTCTTGGGAAATCCTATAAACATGAACACCTTCACAAATTACGTTTATCTTATGCACAGGAGCAAACGACAATTTTCTGGTGTTCAGGGTATCTGCAAGTGGATCTGTCTGTTCTTGCTGGTTCAATCTGAGCTAAGAAATGCATCAGTAACCCTCCAGACTTTGGAGGGTTTCTATGGATGGATAGAGTTGTGTGAAATTTCTTGTCGAGACATGAAAGCAGATGAAATTCAGGTGGTTTTACTCTTCAGTGTGATGTGAATTTCTCACTAGTTCAGGAAAAGTAAGTGAAAGGACTAGTCAGAGTGTCACAGAAGTGATTAAATTGTTCTTCCAGGTTCTGCTGATACAGTAAGGGAAGGAAACCATAGCTTCAGAAAAAAAGTAAAGCCCAATTACCTGAGTAAAACTGGCAATTTCCTTTTTACCTCTTTCCCCAGAGGAAACGTGTTAGAACCATGTTCTGCAGAATGGATCAGTCAAAAAAAAAAGAAAAAAAAAAGAAGGAATTTAAATATTTGTTGGTTATATGAGGCTTAATTACATCATTATATTAGATGCTTTTCAGCATTAGGAGCAACATTCCCCATGCCCCCTCTCACCTGTGCAACTCAGGAACCTGCAGAGAGCAATATCCCATCACTTTCAATTGCAGTTATATCTTCTAGTTACAGATATAGTGCAATTCCTTCACTTAAAGGAGTTTTTGTTCACTTTTCATCTTCACATTTCATCTCACAGAGGGGTGATCACAGTGCAGTAGTGTCAGGGGTGCATTTGGTGAGGTTTTCAGGTATCAAAAGTATTTTTGAGATTTTTCAGGTTAGTTACAAGCTCTGGTATTTCGAGCAAGGAAACAGAAGGAAAACCACGCAGCGATGAGTAATTTGCCATTTCCCAATAACCTTCCAAGCAGAACTGAGTGGGTTTTGCATGGCTTTCACAACTGCTTTGAAGAGCATTCAAATGTACCTCTCATGTTGAAACAGTCTTGTACTTTGGTTTCCCACACACCAGCCAGTGGTGTGTCCTAAGCAGTCCTCTGCAGGGCATTCCCAGACTCATATGTGAGAATTCCGTGGTTGAACCACTCCTGTTTCTTCCACGCAGCTGCCAAACCAGTTGTTTTAGCTATTGGCTTTCCCTTTTCATCTTTGCTGCCTTGGTTACTCACGTGTGCTAAAGAAAGAATGTTATTAACTCGGATGATGACAGAAGCAATGAACGCAAACTTGTTTAAACTGGGCAAGCAATTTGAAAATTTTAAGAGGGATCTTCAAGTGGGAGCAAGTTCTTCACCAACAGTGTTGTAGGTTCTGTTAGCTCCTCAGTCCTTATTTAAAAGTACCACTTCTATATTTTCTTCTCAGTTCTGTGTCAGAGAAAGGCTCCTTTGAACTGGTATAAATTTACTACCAATAGGGAAACAGGACCTGCAGAGACCATGAAATATGTGGCATCTGCCTTGGGACAATGCTATGGAGGGATGCAGTCAATGTCTGGTTCAGGAGGATCTGCTGAATAAATACTGCAAGTTTTCCCTTGTGCCATAGCCCACAAAAACTTCCCAGTAGAGATATGGGACCTGTAGTATCAGACCAACGTCCACAGTGGTATTGCACATTATAATGCCATAAGACAAGGGCAGGAGAAATAAAAAACATGGACATTCTGCTGGTTCTTTGCTATAGAAGCACATTGTTAAATAATATGCCAGTTGTCCTAGGAATGGATTATGATGAGGGAGGACAAAGGAGAAACACCAGTTCTCTTTGCTGCTCTTGTAACACACATTACATCCCCGTGGCATTGACCATATCTATATAGTTCGAAGTCTAATTTGTAATGAAAAATCCCTAAGGCTCCCTGCAGCTGTGGGAAAGTTTCTCATTATGTTCTGCGGGGCTTAATTTTCCATGCAGGGCTGTTCATGTTTTTAGTTCACAAGGAAAAAAATAAAACTCTTACTGATGAGAGATGTTGGAGAAGAAAGACTGCTGGTGAAAATAGAGTGAGCAAAAGCTATCAATCCTTGTTTAGGAGAGAAGACACAGAAGTTTCAGTGTGTCTTGGATGGTAAAGGAAGCTGCCATTCTTTTGAGTGTTACTGAAGGGCTTTCTTTCCTTCTCAGTCCTTACACTGTGTCATGGTGCTTAAGGGGCTTATTGTCTTTCCATTTGGAAATCAGTGTAGGAGATGTGGTCCTTAGTAGGTACTTGAGTTGGAGGGGTGGGAGAAACTTCTTTTAGTTTGAAGACAGTAAAGGATGAGCTTACCATTATTTTCTTATTTCCAGCATCTTTTCTCTAATTGTATTTGTGAGTTGACTTCGGCTCAGCTGTCTTGGGTTGTGGTTGGGTAGAACTGCCAGTATAGGAACTCAAATCTAAGGGTCTCAGAACTGGAAATATTTGATACTTTCTTTTGAGTTTGGTAAGACTCTTCTTATAGTCTCTCTCTTGTAAATGATGTAATTAATTCAGGTTTCATGATCAGATTGCTTTAGCATTCTTTAAAAATCTCTGTAAAATAACAGACTTTGGAGTGGTAATCACAGAAGTAATGGAGGAATGCAACAATAACAGTAATTCCTATAGTATTATTTTAAAAATTTTGTTAATTATTTTGAAGTGTCGGACACTATTTTGCAAACTTAGGTATTAATTGGAAAACTTGTCCTTTGAAAATTAGTATTGTTGAACAGAAAGAGTAGTCAAAAAAAAAAAAAAGAAGAAATATCCTCCAACCTCTGGATACAGAGATAAAAAGAATAAGGCCAAGCCAGTCAACACTTGAAGATCTATTTCTGCTGTGCTATACTAAGCATGAGACAGAGTTTTAGTGCAATTTAAAAATAATTAATCATAAATAAATACATAATAGCAGCATAATCAATGCAAATCTACGTAAATAGATAGTCATGGTGAATTAGAATGTAGTACTACTGAATGAGTGCTCAAGATTTCATTAACTAGAAAGACTAAAGAACCTGTTCACTAAGAAAAATATCCTTTATCCTATACCAGTTGCTTTAGGTTGTTAATTTGAGAAGCTGATCATTTTGCACCATTAATCATAATAATTAGAGACAGATTTAGTGAACTTTAGTGAGTTCTCAACTAGATTAATAGTTGTGTAATCCAGTGTTTATTAATATAAATGAAGTAAATTAGAAGCATGACATTATAAAGAGGAGGAAGGAACTTCAGGAACTTTCCTGGATCATCCCAAAACTCCATTAATTTACAATGACAGGTTGTTCTTCAGTAGTTTGCTTTGTTTTGTTTCAGTCTCTTTTTCCTTCTGCACTAACAATGCTGCCATTCACCCCGAAGAAGAATGTGTGTAATGATCTCCAAACCATGTTTACAGTTACTGAATATCCATAGATTGTGGTATTTGGGTGGAGATGGGAGTAGGGAACTTACCAGCCATGGGAAGCTGTGCGTTTCTATTTAATACATATTCTTATCTGTAAGATCATGTTCTTCATTCAGCTGGAGGCTCTGAGCCAGGATTGCCAACACGAGCAGGATTTAGTGCGTCAGGAGCTCCCACCCCAGTGTGGTGGCAGCAGTTTGTGTGTGAGTGTTGCCATGCAGGGGTTTCAAGCAAGAAATCCCATGGACAGTGATGTCTCCTTGCTGCTTCTCTCAGGTAGGGAGGAGGAAACGCTCGTTCTGCTGCCTCTGTTGCTTTACTTCAGAGAGGAGTTGTGAGTGATGGAGTGTGGAGGAGAGAGGTTTTCCCCAGCTCTGAATTTTTCATTCCTTTCCCAGGCTAGGTGCCTTCAGGAGTCTGTGGTTTCCCACTCTGGGGTTCGAAGGCAGATTAGTGATGGCTTGTAACAAAATGTCTCACTGGTGCTGACCCCTTCCTGGAGTTGTGTCGTTGGTCAGGGGGGCTCTGAGTGCTCCTGTACCCGGGAAACACAGATTTCCAGGGGCCTTATTGAATTTATGTTCTGAAGCACCTCATTTTTGAGACATGTGTTGTAGTTAAGGGGAAAACCACAGATTTATTTAGGATTGGCATCAGTTTCTCATTATAAACCTAATGTTTCAGCACTTCCATAAATGAGAGGTTCTCCTGATGGCCTGCTTGAGCCTTGTTGATTCCATTCCATCTTCGTAATTTTTAAAATTGTGTTTTAAAAATTAGGAAGAAAATAGTGAGAGTTTCGTAGGGTTAAACGACTCCTGGTAGCTGAAAACATCTATAAATTAAAAATCTTCATGTGCATTTAGCAACTGGAGGAAATCTGCATGTGTTCATGTGTTTTCTTATGTTCTCCAGCAAAACCCACTAATGAAACTGATCCACAGATTCCCAAGAGTTGCCAGCAATTTCATCCTGAGAATATTTTTCCTTTTAAAAGTAACCCCTCTTTCCTCCTGAAATGGAAGGCTTGTTTTTAACAGAGCAGTTCTTGACCTTCTTTCACCTTTTTGTTTTGGATACACTGGCTTAGCTTTGTATTGAAAATCACATTGCAAATCTAAATAGTCACGGAAAACTTCAGCGCTCCCCACGAGGAAAGCACCAGTTGCTGTATTCCTGTGTTTTGAACAGCAGCTCCTTGCAATGCAAAACATCAGGCAGCAGTTGTGAAGGAGGTAATTTCCTACCCAATCCAGGGTGCTGGTTACAAATCACCTGACGAAAAGATCATGAAGAAGTAGCTGTGGGACATGTGCTCGGCCGTCACTCCGGTTATTCCACAGCTTCTTTCCAGCGAGCAAGTTGAGAAATAGGACCTGCTTTCCAGTGGAAGCTCCTTAGGGTAGGTGGTTTCAGTTTTGCCTCCCTTGATTTGAGTGAGACAGGCCTGTTTGCATGTGGGAAGGGAATTCTCTTGGAGCGTGCCTTCACATGCAATTTCTCATACCTTTTTGGATCATCTTAAAAGAAATCTATACCTGTAGTTGACCTACTTAATCTATGCAATTATTCCACTTTGCTTGGGTGTATGCACATCGTGTTCTTGTCTCTGTATTTCCCCCCCCCCCAGTTTTTGGCAGTCGTTTTATTCCTTGTTAAAGATACCATTTGGTAAATGGTATCTTTACAATGGTAAAGATACCCTTTGTTAAAGGGAACTTGAGTTGAGTGTTTCTATTGTTAAAATTACTGGCCAGAAGAATGGAGGCAGGAACCAGACAGTGCTTTGCAAAATCACAGCCCATTCACTGCTTTCTCAGAAATCCTGCTGGATTCATTAACGTGTTTTTAATAGAGATGAGTAAGGCAACTGGAGCCCTGCTGAAATGTCGGGGACTGTTGGTTCTAGTTAAAAATGCACCTATTTCCCATCTGAGCTCGATGCTGCAACACTTCTTTATCTATAAATCTGCTAAGAGATTTCCAAGAGCTGATGGGTATCTTGTGCCTAATTGTCATCTTTTGTGTGATGCCAAATTTACTCACGTGTTCCTTCCTTCCTGGCTGTATTATAATATTCTTTAACGCTCCAGAGTCTGCAGCCAACACAAATTAAGTGTTTCTGGGTCAAATTCCTTGTGAGTGGGGTGCATGTAGAGAGGACTCAGCCCTGTAAAACCCTTTTTGCTCTGTGATCCAGCAGAACTTGGTAACCAGCTGAAATTGAGAGATGCAAGTAGTTTTCCTGGAGACACTGAGTCATTTGGTGTTATTTTCTGGCTTAGTACTGGTACTCTTAACATACTGTGTTATCTGTTCCTTAATCAATATAATTAAACATCAGCAAATCCCTTTAGCTGTAATCAGACTTTAATTTAACTTAATCAGACTTAGTTTTGTTGAAATACACTCTTCTCATTTGTGGTGAGATGCTTACTAACACAGGAAAGAATGACACTTTACTTGCTGCATCTTATTAAGGCTATACAAGTCACTATGCTAGTGGAACAACAAGAAATTATTACAGATAAAGTTGAATACAGAAGTTTTTTACCTAGATATAGTAAATTTTTAGCAATATTAGCATATGCAGATTACTCTACAGCATCTGATACTATTTAGTGCTTTGGTTATATTTTCGATCCTGATGTTTTGCTTTACATTTTTCTTGCAAATGTTGCTTTTGTGGAGTTGCTGTAATAAATTGTTCCCTGTGTTTTCCAAAGTATTGCCTTGCCCCTTGGCTATCACAGGGAAACAGCTGTGATTTAAGACATCAGCTTTGCTATTAACATCAAGTGGCTGCATAGCAGCCATGAATCATCTTTATGGATGTGTTCTGACTAAATCATAGGACTCATTAGGTGTGGATGGATGGATATCTGAGAAAGTGATATAGGTAATAGGCTGTCTTCTAAGATAATGGAAAAGTTTTCACCTTCACTTTCTTTATATTCTTGCCTTGGAAATGGTGGCTTCAATGCAGAGCTTGGGAGCACTCAGCTGACAATGAGTCTGTCCCTGTAAATCCATACACAAAGGACTGATTCATGTGGTTGAATGGTGATTATTCACAACTGGGACTTCTGTAGCTGAGTATTTTATCAGACAAGAACAAATTAAGTTTGGGTTCTTTTTTCAAGCTGGAAGTTGTCTGGCATCTGATGGCCAAGAAAGGATTGTCCCTGGTGTTCTCAGAGGAAGGTGGGGCGATTTACTGGAATGAATTTCACAGGAATGTGCAGGAAACAAATCTTCCTAATTTCTGTTTTGCCAAAACAGCCATTTAAATAGCAAGCATTCCTTCTGCATGTGGCCTCTGTGGGAGAGTATTTAATCTTTCCTGTGTAATTTATTTATTTCAAGGAAATTATTTTATTCTTCTACAGAGGAAGCAAAGATATAAGGAAATTGCGTCTTGGCCAAGTCGTATCTCTTAACCCAGAAAATACAATTCACCCCCCAAAAAGAGCTGGGTTAATTTGCTCTTCTTGATAATGTTTTGCTATAATCAGATTTTTCATAGTTGCTCTCTAAATACTAATTTTTTGATCAAGCTTTCAGTTTATTTGCTGGAAAGAATGGTTATTTAACAACAAAAACCCACAAAAAATAGCATCAACATTAACTGCCCTAAGACACGAACTCATTAGAAGCACACAGTCAGATTGATTGGACTGATGGTGATGATAATAATAATTGCATTACAGCAGTGCCTTAGGATCCTAGCTGTAAATGAGGTTCTCATTTTGTAGGTACAAAACTAAGATCCTCTACAGCTCAATAAGAAGTGAAATGAGAAGCAGTAAGAGCTTGAATACAAATCTTCCCTTCCTTTTGGTTTAGTAAAAAATAGATTAAAAAAAAAAAAAAAAAAAAGAGATCTGTCTGGGTCCCAACCAGATATAGAATCATTTAAATACAGACCTCTGTGATCATTAAGTCCAGCCATCAACCCAGTCCTGCCAAGTCCACCACTGTGCTAAATTCTGTTCTTTAGCAGCTTCAAAAGAAGCAAAACATCTGTTGAGTATTCATCTGAAACACTGCCATACAGGAGTATGGCCTGTTCTGCCCTCTGTTTGTGGTAAGCAGTTAATAAAGAAACGAAATATGAATGATGCAGCTTCCAAGTGCAGTAATGCAGGTAGTGGTGGTAATAAGCAGGGAGCACAAATGCCTGTTTGAAGGATGAATTGAGGTTTGTACCAAGCTATTGCTTTTACAGTGAAGCAGATGTCATGGGCTTGCTTTACAGGATATTATGATATATGAAACCAAAGGCTTCTGAGCAGTAAAAATTACTCCTGTCAATTCATCTTTGTGTATGGCACTTTGATATATCATTCACAGCTTAATTATATTGTCATAGTCGAGAGATTAAAACAAAAGTCAGGTTGACTCTTGCTTAAACCTCTCTCTGAAATAATGCTCTTAGGTGAAGGGGGAAGAAATCCATAAGATCTATATAAAATTCCATTATAATGTATTGTGCCATCAATAACAGGTTCCTTCCATCCAGTTTCACATTGTGCAGTTAAGAAGATACTCATCAGCTATCCTTCACTGCAGGAGCACAAACAGCCAACCCCAGACATCCATGGGGGAAAGCCAGAGAGTGGGAATTGTCCTTTGGACAAGCCTTGGTGTGGCTGAGGTGTGGGATGTGCCAAAGCACACTGCAACTAGGGCAGTGGAACCATGACAAAATGCTCTGGTGCAGGTTTGTGGGTCTGACTGTGAGAAGTGTCTGATAGTTCCATCTGGGAATGTTTGGCTGCCCCATTCCCTAACATGGTGATGGTCACGTGTCTCCAGAGGAAACTCTTGGCTGGTGGCACCCACGGCCCCTTCAGCTGCCATCGCTGGCCAAGGGACAGGAGGGGAGGAAGAGTTTTTCAGATCTCGAGCTGGGCTCAGTTTGTTACCAAGGAGATGTATGGTTTTTGGGTTTGCCTATTAACTGGCGGGTTACACATGAAAAAACAAACTCTGTAATCAAAATAAATTGCACTGTTGTTTAGGCATGCAGCTTCTGGGGCTTAATTGTTATCAACTACATTGATAAAAGCAAAACCCAAAGGAGTATTTTCTGTGTTCTCAGACTCTGTGCTACTCTTTGTATATTTTGCCTTCATCTAATAAGTTCCACTTGTGTGAAGCTGTTGGTTAAAGTGAATTGCATATGGATTCCTAATAGAGACCTACACAGCATCCAAAAAATCAGCACGGTTAAATTAGGTTGAAATTTTTCAAGATGTTGTGTTTGGCATATTGCTCCTGCATCTTGTGTTTCTGGATGATGCTGTAATGTATATACAAATTAAATATAATATTAATGATTACTGCCAGGTGCTGAAAAAAAAAGTAATTTAAATTACTAGACAAGTAAATGGAAATAAGGATAAAGGTGCTTAAACAGTTTATTGTATTATTTGCTGCCCATGTTTTAGATACATTGATCCAAATGATGGGTTGAGGCATGCACTTAATTTATTTAATGACTTCCTGCTGTAGCTGTGATTTTGCCCATGGGTGGCTTTCAGAGTGGCAGCTTGGAAGGCAGAGAAAGGTTGTTTATCTTTTAACTCCAGTATGAGAAGTTAAAGGTGTGGACAGGCAGAGGTGCTGGTGATGATGCCAAGTGGTGTCTGCTCGGTAAAAATGGTTAATGAGGAATTTTTTTGCTGCAAGTGATCACTCTCAAGCACTGTGGCATTTTTTCTGTGGATGCCAAGGTAGGGCTGCTCCCATATTCATCTGCCTGGGGATGTGGCACATGCTGACAGCACAATTTAGGTATATGTGAGCAAGTACATTAATGAAGCATCAGGAAAAAGTTCAGACATACCATCTTCTGTACTTACTTTGCCACAAAAAGACTAGATTGGCTGTCACAAGTAACTAATCTGAGCCTTCTAACTGTACCAATTTGGTGCCTCTGCCTTTCTCTTCACTACTTTAATGAAATCGTGCTTGCTTGCCTCACACATTAAAGAATCTGTATAATAAAACAACAGAAAAGAAAGAAAACCTTACATGATTCCCTGGATACCTGGATGTAAAGAAATGAGTTGGAATTTGATGTTTACAGATAATTGCTTTGCTAAAACAAATTCTTTCCATGTATGCAAAGTGCTTGTATAAGTTATGTAAACAATTTTTTTCCCCTCAAATTTACATGTTTGGAAAAAAAAAACATTTTGTATACTATAATTTTGTAAGAATGCTGCAAAAAAAATGGTGGAATGCTACAAGTTGCTTGTAGAGTGCATGGCACATCTACATGTAAGAAAATTTTAGGAAAGCGTCTGATCAAAGTCAGAAAAGAAACCTTCAGCTTTTAAACAATGCAATTTCAACATTCTAGGAAAATGCAGGTTTTCTTTTTTCCCATGCTGAGGCCCCAGTTTGAATGAAGTCAGATCTGTGACCTGATACTTAATGTGCAATTTGAGGCCCTTGCCCTGGGTGGAAATCCTGTTGTTATTTAGCAGTAACCTGCTGCCCCTGAGGCACAGTGTCAATTCATGTACAATGCATTTAGTGATGTGTTCTTGGTGCACTAAATAAGAATTTGATTTTCCATTAAAGACTTGTTGAGAACAGCTATCTTTCTGAAGAGCTTTTCACATCTGTTCTTATCTTACTATTTTAATTGTTTAGAGCTGTATCTGTGTGCCAAGATTCCTTTTTCTTTCTGCAATAAATTCCTTTATGATGCTGCCAAATGCTGTTGTTAATGTGGAATTACCTAGCTTCACTTGGTGATTCTAATGCCTTTTGGGTGAGCTTTGTCCATCTGATTGAGACTTAATAAAATCAGTAAATGTCTCTTTTTTAGTGTGTGGGTAATTTGCTTTTTAAAAAAGGAAGTGGTGGAGTCCAATGCTGTGTAGTAATGGTTGGCATAGTGATATTGTTGTTCCTTTAGAAAAGCATTCACTGGGCAGGAGACCAGAAGCAACAGTTTAGCTGTTATTAATCTCTGGAATATTTAGGCTTCTCTTTTTGGCGTGATTTGCTAATAGAATGTTTCGCCTGGGTAATCAATGTCTTCTGAAGGAAAAAATAAACAGATTTGTTTATCTGTAGCAGCTTGTTGTGATTTTTCACTTCCTTTCTCTGTTTCTATTTATTATATTTTGTATGTAATGCATAAATATTGATATCTTGGAGAATAATTTTTACAAATAATCGTTCTCTAATGTAGTTGTCTGTGTCCACTTTTTTTTTTCCATATATTTTACTGCTTAGCAGGCGTTCTCACACTTCCCTTTTGTATTATAAGTGAACATCACAGATACACAGTTTAAAAATACATTTTTTTCCAAGCAGTTATGGAGATGGTATTCTTAAAGTAATGCAGGGAACTGGAAAGATGATGAGAATGCAAGTGTAGCCCTTGCTGGTGTAACTGAGTTAATGCTCCAGAGACGTCTGAAAGGGGAGTGTGTGTCTGTCTCCTCAAGGTGCTGATTCCAGTACTTGATCCTTGGTTTTTCTCTCATGTATCCCATAATGACAATTCTGCCTGTCCTGGTGAAGCACAACTCGTGTCCCACCTTGGAAGCTTTGCCAGTCCTCCCTTGGGGAGGAGGCTGAACACGTGGAGATCTCCCTGACACTTGTCTCAGATGTTTCCAGGAGTGGAAAGTAAAAGGCTGTTAGGATTTGGGAAGGTGGGGCATTATATTTGCTACAGGTGAAGGAATTTTGAGGCTAATTCAGCCTGGAAGAAGTGGCCTAATCTCTCTGTATTTATCCCTTGCTAGATGGACTTCTGCAGGTTTGACTAGTCCTGTGTGTGAAAATAATTTTAAATATCTCCATATATGTAAGTTAATAATTAAATAGTTCTCTAAAATGCTTCTGTTCCTATTCTCCATTGAAGTCTTTTAGTAGTAGCTGGTTTTAAATTCTGTTCTTTAGCTGAACTTAGTATATGATCATGTCAAGTTACTTGCTAAAAGTCTTACTGATGTCCTTAGAATTCCTCCCAGTTTCCAAATGTTAGTGTTCATCTTTTTGATAGTAGGAACTTCTTGCTCTGCAGCTCCCTAGATTTTTGTTCAGGTAAGAGGAAGATAAATTCCTCAAGTAATAAGATGGGTTTATGTGTTACTGCATAAAACGGATTTAGTTACCTTGATGATGAATGAAATATTTCTCCTACTCTATATGGTTTCAGCAGAAAAGTTTAAAGCTGGACTAAACTATAAATTAATGCTGTTAAATATTTCTGTGGAGATAATGCAGGTTCTTGACTTGCTGGTTTATTTGGTAGGGAATCTGGACTCATTCCTGAATTTGCCCTGAAAGTTTCCTGTGAGCAAATAATCTCTCTTAATTTGCCTTTTCTGGAGAAAATGAAAAATAATAACCTTCTCTTGGATAGAACCTGATATTTAGCAATATTTTCAGATCTTGAGAAGAAAAATAGATTTTTGTTGTCCGCGTACACTTTTAAATTACTGTGCTTGTAAATTACTGTGGAATTGCTGCAGTAAATTACTGCACTATAAAATACTGCTTCTCAGTGACTTGGGAAGATTTTTTTAGTGTACATGCCACACTTAAAAGATACTGTAACATAAATCAAATTTATTTGAAAGGTATTATTAAGTTTTGTGTACTCTGTACTGAATAGTAGCGTATCCTTAGCAATGATTACTCATAAATCCCACAATTATTCAAAGAATAGCCGCACGATTAGAGTAGCATTGACTGTGTTATCCTGTGTTATTACAACAGTATGGAAGCATTTTAATAATAGCAAGGGATTTAATTGGTATAAAGACTTATTTGCAGAATGCTAAACACTTTGGTAAGCAAGGCATTTGAATTGTGCATTACAGGCACCCTGAGTATTATCAGCTAATTAGGAACTGAAAGGGCATATGTGGTGTTAGCAAAGGCTGTTCGACTTCTGCACAGTTGTTTTTCAGTATTAAAATGGCTGCAACAATGATTATAAGTTTTATGTGACTTTAAGTATTGTTTATTACCTTCTGTGAACATTTTCTAAAACATACTTTTAAGCAGTTTTCAGGGAACAGTGCGCGATTAAATTTTGCAGTGAAGGTACTGATCTACAGCTAGAAAATAATGTGGAAGTGTTTACATCGTAATAGAATGGTATAAATATTTAATTTGTTTCTAGGAAAAGCTGTTTGTTTATCAGCAGCTGTATTTTGTCAGGTAGTGGGAAACTATGAATTTAGGAAACTATGAATTACTCCTCCAGGTAAAGGAGGAGGAGCATTAATGGAAGTCAGGTACCAGGGGGAGTTCTTCATTATTAACCTGCCAGTTTTAAATTCCATCTGTAATGTACTAATCAAATGCTTGTGACAGTTTAAGCTTTATTGTCACCTTTAAACCTCTACAGAAGGAGGATTTCCTCTGAAATCTGGCTGCTTCTTGCCTGGCTGTTAATTATTCCTAGTGACATATCCTGCTCGTTGCCCCTTCCTTTCAGGCCACTGTTTGCAGACTTCTTTTGCTTCAAGGCTGCAGTATTTTATCCTCTCTCTTTGCTGTTACTCCCTTTTTATTGAAATTCTTGGCAGAAACAGTGGCCCACACAAGTATTTTATCTTTTGCTCAAACATTTGGTTGTTTATGACCAGTCAGCTGTCAAAACCCTGTGTCTGCTGGTGAGCTACAAAGTTATCTTCACTGGAGACTGAGTTTATTTTTCTAAGGAATTAAATATGTTATCATATAGGTGTTGTTGAAAGTAGCTAAAAATATATCATTAATGCTTCACAGAGGAGGAAGACTGTTGCTAAGCAGGCCAGGGTGGATTGTAATTTTGTTAATAAATACCTTTTTCTCTGCAAGTGTTTGTGTGAGGCTCAGAGGTGACAGTGCTCACCCAGGGCGGCGCAGGGTGACACAAAGTCCTTGTCCTCGCCCTTTCAGTGGTGCAGAAGGCACACTTGTGAATGACCTGGCTGGAGAGATGTGTTCACTCTCCTTCCAACTCAGAACTTGGCTTGATGGAGCCACCTCCCTAAAATTAGGCACCCACTGTGCCTAAGGGGTGACCCTTAAGGAGGCTTAGGGGGGAGCACATCCCTTCTCTCTGCTTCCCAAACCAGTTGTGGCTTTTTGAGGAAAGGCCCCAAAATCTCTCAGGGTCTGCAAAGCTGTGGCATTGCACCAGGGCTGATGGCTGGGGTTGAAATCCTGTACTGGTTTGTTTTTTTCCGAAAAGGGCTTTTCTCCACCACAGCTTGTGCAATAGTAGTGCCTCAGTACCTGTTGTGGTGTATTTACCCTAAATTAAGTAGATATTAATGTAACAGACTGATTTTGTCCTCCAGTATGTTTACCCTACCTTTACACCAAACAAATTAACTCCAAATGGCAGAGTTCCCTCTTGCTGTGCTGCTGGCAGGTTATGTACTGGTTTGCCTGAGAGCAGTGTCAGGAGCCCCTGAATTCCCCTTGCCTCACCCAAAAACCTCCTTCACCTATTAGAGTGAGTTGGGATGCATGAGGTGCTTATGAGGGGAAATATTTCACAAGTGCAGCTGAAGGTAAAGGCCTGGCAGTGGGATGTTGTGAAATCATGCTGCTGGCAGACCTGGCAGGAAAAGGATCTCACCCATTTAAGGCTTTCTTTGCTCTCCCAGCTGTTGGAGTGCCAGCCTTCCAGGGCACTGGGATACAATTTGCTTATCTAATATCTGTAATTAATGTGTGAGCGCTGTAGCATTGTGAAGATGGAAAATGATGAATGGCAATAAGGCATTTTATTTCTGTTATATATTGTACTCTCCAGCCAGATTATTGTTAACCCCAGATGTTTTATGACTTTTTGATAATAGCACGGGGTGTTTTTTATTCTGGGTATTAATTGGAGTTACATTTTCTAATGTAGAAATTCTTTCTGTCCTTCATTAAATAAGCTAAAATTGCACTATTTGTCAGTTTATGGTTCTAACAGCTCTTTATCTTTTAAGAGTTGTGTAGGAGGAAATTCCAATTTATTGTCCTATATGCTGCTAGTCTGGGACAGGTAGAATTAGAGAGGAGAAACATCACAATCTCACAGCTCAGCATAAAGCTAGGAAATAACTCCAAGACCAGTGATTTTTTTTTCCTGTTTTGGTTGAAGAATCTATTAAATGGAAGTACATGAGAGAGTTTTAAAAGAAATTGATTTCCTTACTAACAATGTTTTCTTGCCTGAATAAGAGCTTAATCATATTGGTGGGAAACAAAATTGATGAACCTTTAACATTAGATGGTACAGAAATAGTGATTAGAAACCATTTGCCTACAGCTTAGAAGACAAAAATTTAGATTAAGCACAACTGAAACATTAATTTAATCTTATTCTGTTGAAGTCATGGGGAAAATCTGCTGCTGTTAAATTAATCTTACTCCTCATTTCCAGTTATGGAAAGAGTGAAATAATGTCAGTATAATTCTAGCTTAAAAGTCTTCAATATACATTCTTGTCCTTTGTACCTGATTCAAGCCTACCTCTCATTTAGGAAATGTCCTCTTCCTCCTGTCATGTTGCTTACTTTCTGCCCTTCCTTATGAGCAAAACTGTCTAGATTTAGCTTCCCAAAGCCAAGGAAGTGAGACCCCAGCAGTCAAAAGCCTGCTTAGAAGAGAACTTTTAAAAAAGAAAAAAAAGGTATCTCAGCTGCTTTACAGGCTTGAGCAGGAAAGTAACCATGGGCTTGGAGCTGTTTCCTGAAAAAAATGCAGAAGAAAAAAAGCTCAATTTGTGCACAGTTGTTTTGCTTTCCAGCCAGGATTCTGATCTGGGCATACAAATAGTTTGGACTTGAGCTCAGGTTGCCTTTTCCCCCCTCATCCCTTCCCCACTGATCTCCATAAATCAAGGCTAAAGGAATCATTTGGGGAGTATGTCTCTCCTGCTGGTGCTTCTGTGTGTTGTACAACTCCTTCAGTATTCACCGTTCTGGTAAAAGAAGAGCTTTGGGGTTTTTTTGGGTTGTTTGTTTTGAGACACTCTTGCCCACTGAAACAAACACTTACTGGATAGGAAGGGCACTCTCACTTAATAAATAATTTCTAATTCTGTTCCTGGCTTCCAAAAATAACAGCAAATTAATTAGTTCAGTCTCTGAACTCAAATTCCATTACTGCCTCCTTCACTGTGCAACACCAAAATGAGAACTGTTGGCTCACAGGTTCCAACCGTGTCCTTCCCAAACTGTTTAGCGGCACCCTAGCAGAGTTTGGCCATTAATTACTGACCTTTCCTAGGAGAAGTCCAAGGAGACACACGGTGTCCGATAAACCCATCAAACTGGATTTGTATTTCTGCTACCAGAAAGACCAAATATCACAGTTAAATCATTGTACTTCTCTCTTCTGTCAGCACCAGGGATTGGGCTGGTTGGTTGGTCCCTCTTTGCAACTTAAAATTGGTGAGCAATAAACTACTTCCATTTAGGCCAGATTGTCTGAGGTAGGCAGGTTTTTCTCCTCTATTTCAGCTCCCCACTGCCAGTCCCAGTTCAGCAGCTTCCTGCTTGTGTGCATCTGGGCTGAGCCTCCTGCGCTCGTTACCAGAATTGCTGATCTGCTGAGAAAAGCATCATCTTCTGGGGTTTCAGAAACTTCATCATTTAACTGTGTCGTCCTTCTAACACCTAATTTGTATTCATTGAGGAGCATGATTTGACTTGGCTGAAGTATTGCCATGGAGGCTTAAAGTTTAAAAGGTCCATTTGTGATAGCTTCGTGACAGATGTGGCGAGAGCCGGAGTGTCACCTTAAGTTAGATACGAGGCAAATAAGCCTTGATGTAGCCTCTCAAAAGACTGTCCATTGTGTGCAGAGGGCAGTTCTGGCACTGTAGGAGGAGTAGGGCTGCATTACTTGGCCTTTATTTCTTCAGGCCGTGTGGAGCAGTCCCCGAGGTGAGGGCAGCGTGTGGGGGGTCACACACACCACACCGAGGCCTGCTCCGGCCCTGTGGGTTAGCAGGACACAGGAGCTGCCCGTGTTTGCACAAACAAGAAGTTATTTGGCTTGGCTGAAGTGGGACAGGGCTTTGCTGACACCCCTTGCATGGTTACCTTGTGTTCCAGGACCTCAGAGAAGGTGGCCGGGGAGTTACGGCTGCTGTGGGTGGCACAGGGATCGGTGACAGCTCTGTCGCGTGTCAGCGGCCTGGCAGCGCTGCCTCGCTGTCTTCATCAGTGTTTGCAGAGTGCATGTGCTCGCATGCTAATGTGAGATTGCTGAAGGTCAGACTTGGGAAAGACTGTTGTGCGTATGTTCACAGACACTGTTATGAGTAAAAACCAAGCAACACGAGCAGTTTTAGCAGTGCCGGCTTTTTACAGACTCGGCGCTGTTGGGTTTGTGTGGAAGTTGCGTGACAGCAGCAATGGTGCACAGGCAGGAATGCAGATCTGAGATGTGCTGTAGCTCACTTATACCAAGGCTCTCTGTTGGTGACATCCTGTTAAACAGGAGACCTTTATTTTGTATCTGGTGATTGTTTATTTGTATCTGGTACTTGATGATGTAAATCCATGGAGGACATGCTGTCTGAAAAAGCTGTGCCATGTAATGCTGTCAGATAACCTTACCCAAATTGATGCTTTTTGTTTTTTGAGACACATTTTTAAACATAAAACAAATACATTGCTGTAATAGAGCAGTGCAGTTATTAATCTGTGGATTGCATTTATTACATAATTCCTTTAAAGGGAAACCAATTATTTGATTGTTGTCACCTAACAAAAATATCAATTAGCATGCCAGACTAATTAATCTTCTAAAAGGTAACAATGCAATCAAATACAGCACATTTCCTCCCATAGGAAGGCAGTACTTCTAAAGGTCACCATTTAGCTGTGCACCTCCTTTTATTGCACTTTCTCAAAAAAAAAAAAAAAAAAATTGGGGGGGGAGGAGAGGTTGAATGATGAGAACTCAGTTCTCTCTAATGCTTAATAAACTTAACCTTTATCATGGTATTGAACTTGATGATCCTGCATGAAAGAGCAGTGCATGCTGCTTTAGAGGCATTTGTGCTGACTGTTCGTTAATCATTTTTATTTGCTTTATGGATACAACATGGAATATTTATTAAAATTCTTCAGAGCATAGTAAATATGAAGAGAGCTTAAAGCAGCAGAGGAAGAAGGATGGTTCCTCTGAGGAGAGAGGGTGTGTGGGTACAAGTGACTGTAGGGGATGCATATTGACTATAAAAAGATCTCTTCCTGAGCGGTCGTCCTGTTGTCTGATTCTGGACACAACTTCTTGAGGTGCAGATCGTGCAAAGTATGTGATTTATACAGGTTTTTTTGCCTAGGTTTCTCCACTGCAATAAATGGTTAAAGAAATCTGTCATAATTGAAAAGAAATATTGAATTTTTTTTTGCTTCTATGGTCGTATTAGAACATGTATGGGAAAACAATCATTTTGAAAAGGAAAAAAAAAAAAGAATAAAAATATAATACTTTGCAAAGGGGTTTTCTCAAAGCCCATCAAATTCAAAGCTTTCAAATTTCATCCTCGATCAGGCATCTTTTATTGCTGCGTTGTAAGGAGTTAAGTATCTTTTCTCAAGCAGACTATAATTCTTCATCATACATGGTATGCTAAGTTGCTTTAGGAGGTAACTGGAGAATGAATTTTTTTTATTGCTGATCCCGAAGTAGTGCCCAGAAATTCATAGGTTCCATAAGCGTTTCTAAAGAGCCATTAAAATCATCCTAACCATGATGGATGGCAGGATGCTCTGGTTTACGTCATGCTCCTCATCTGTACTAAAATTAAGCTCTTGTTTCCTTAATTGAATATTAAATTTATTTTATTCCTCGGTAGACTAGACTTTTATCAAGTATAAATCTCACTTTTATTTGCAACAGGTGCTAATCTCACTCAAAATACACACCCTTACTGAGGCTCTTTTCCCAAGGAATTTAAGCACCTTTGCCCTACACGGTGCTGACTGTGCCATAAATGGAATCTCTGTAGACTGAACTGGGATGTGGAAAACCTGAGTTCCTGCTGGCAGGCTGGCTGTGGGATGGTGCTGTCTGTGCAACATCAGGGATAGGGTTCTGCAGACAGTTCTTCCAGGTTGGACCATCAGCTGGAACAGAAAAGAATATAAAAAGTATGAAATAACTTTTTTCTCATCTCTCGATAGTGTGTTTTTCTCAGAGAAGGCAAAGCCAAGTGCTGCTCAGAAAGCAAAGAAAAGGCACTGGAGGTGTCAAGTGTGTTTACCAGGCAGGGATGGAAACAGGACATGAGAAAGATAATAAATCCCCTACAATTTCATGCTTTTCTGTTCTACCTCCAGTTTCAGATCAATTTTTGTCTTTTTCTCAGCTTGTTTTTCTTTTCCATAATGCTGTTATGTGTAGCAATGAACATCCTGGATCAAGAATGTCTGTACACTACCTCAGGCATCCATGCCAGGATCCCTATTTTGGTCTCCTTGGTCTGGGAAGTGAGGGCAGGGCTGGTGCCAGCAGTGGAGGAGCCCTTTGTCCCCTCAGCTGTGCAGCAAAGCCAGTCACTGCACCAAGAGCTGAAACAGCTCCCACCAGCAGCTCTGTGAAGGTGGCCCACCTCTGAACTTGTTTTAGGGATGTCAATCACGTGTAATATTTGCCTTGCTTGTCAGTCAGTGCCAGCCTTCCCAGATACTGTGAAGTGGGGCTGGAAAGGCTCCTTCACGTTACAGCCTCTTTAGTCACTGACAGTTTTGGTACAGAAGACATCCATCAGCGTCACTGGTGGGAGGAAGCTGTGCTGTCTCTGTCAAATTCCAGTGCTACTGATTAGTGGATTTTTTTGTTGTTGTGTTCGTTTACTCCCCCGGGAAACCCACAGGATCACTTGTCTGACACTGTGTTGGCTCCCAGGGACATAAAGTATAGCTTATTCCCAAAGCTGTGAGGCCTGATGTTTGCTCTCCAGAAACAGCAAGTGTCTTCAGAAGTCAAAAAGCTGCTTTCGGGCTAAGTTTATTTCCCTGAGAAGTGTACATACAAAACTTTCTGCTACCTTATGTGCACCTTTATAGATGAAGTAAAATGTGCTGGCAATCGCTGCTTTAATTTTTGTGTGGGCAGCTGTTACTTTTATATAAGTATTACTCCTTTTGAGAAATTGCTAAGAGATATAAAAGTTTAAGTTCTCTGCTGGAACATAATTCTGGCTTTCATAAAAGCCTTGCATCTCCCAGCCCGTCAGTGTGCTTTGCCTGTCACACGCTGGATCATGTCTTGCTGCTCCTCTTACAAATCCAACTCCTTATAGCCACCAGCTGACAGCAAGGAGTCCATTACTAACAGAATAAACGTAAAATAAAACAAGGGCAAAATGCAAAGCTTCTGTCAGTCGGGCTTTTTCATAGAAACTAGGGAGAATAAATGGTAATGACTGTCTTCAGTGAGGTCATCTGTCAAATCCCAAACAACAACAAACTTAAATATTTCTGGCCCGAGGGATAACAGGAAACATGGAAATGTCTCAGTTTGGAATATTTAAATATGAGCAAGACTGTCAGCCCTGAGGAGAGCGTCCTGTGGCTATGAGGTTGCCTGAGGTAGCCACAAACTCTCCTGCTCCACAGAAAACTCATTTTTTTGTAGTTTGGAGCCCGTTTGATAGGTAGTAATTGCTCTGATGACCATGCACCCTGTCCAGGTGCTGGGAAAGGGCTTCTCCAGTGGCACAGCTCAGGGTGCTGCCCTGCGAGGTCAGTCTGGATTCCCCATAGGTAGATCTGCTGGGAGCTGCTGAGAACCTTTCCTTGTGCCTCAGTCTGGCATTCCCTGCTCTGAGCAGCAAATCCCTCCTTCTTAGAACCCAAACAAGCAAAAAAAAACCAGCCCTCCCCTCAAAAAGCCCCAACAAACCAAACAATAACAATAATTAAAACATAAAACAAAAGAAAATCAAAGCAGAAGCAGCACAAACCCACCATTTCCAAGGCAATGGGAGACCCTTCCAGAACCCCAGTCTCCACTGTTTCTTCATACGCTGAAGAGATATTTTTTAAGGACATAGTAGCCTTTTCTCACTGCACAACGCTTCTACAGCACTCCCCAACTTCCTTGGATATTTTGGGCAATTTCCAGAAATCATGGGGAACTTTATCACTCCCTACTAGTGCCTGAAAGGAGGTAGTGTAGGTGGGGGTCAGTCTCTTCTCACAGGTAACAAGTAATGGGACCAGAAGAAATGGCCTCAAGCTGCACCAGGGGACGTTTAGGTTGGATGTTAGGAAAACTTTCTTCACTAAAGAGGTTGTCGGGCACTGGAGCAGGTTGTCCAGGGAGGTGGTGGAATCACCATCCCTGAAAGTGTTCCAAAGGGATATGGATGAGGCACGTGGCGATGTTTTAGTGCTGATTTAACAGTTGGACTTGATGATCTTGGAGTTCTTTTCCAGCCTTAATGATTGTATGGCCTATGATCATATGAATTTATTAACAGTTAATGAAAATAAACCCATTCGGGCTTGATCCAGCTATGTAAATTTCTGTCTTGTACACAAGATTTATGGAAACTGTGTTTTTGCTGTAGTGTCTAAAGCAACTTTGGTCAAACTTTCTGAATGACAAGTGTGTGACTTCTGGGCGTGTTAAATGTGGAACTCTCTGTATTAAAAGGAGATTTAGAGGTTTAGTATTGAGGTTGCCTCCATTAACTAAGAAAGCAATTTTACTGAACGTGTGAAAAAGTTAAAATGTTGTGATACTTGAAATCTTGGGTTTTACCTACAAGATATTTGGATATTCGGTTAAGTGACTATATAGTAAATACTAAAGGTGCGTTGTTAAACTTGGCTTAACTCATGTTCAGGTTTTCTATAAAAGGACTCATTTTTTTTGCTAGAAAAGGGACATTTGTCAGAGGGAAAACTCTGTAAAAATAATAAGAATTTCTTTGTGACTTTATAATAAGGAAAGGAAAAGCTGTTTGCATGCAGGATATCCTTTTTCATCTGCTGCAAGTATTTTATACACCTCTGCCTGTAAGATCAACAATACGTTTCCATGGCTTGGTACTTTTGTGAATAATCAGGGAACAGTCTCTTCTGCAGTGGGTTTGATTTGATAAGATTTGGTACTGGAACAATATTACAGCTTGCAAATATTTCAGTCAGCTTTAATATAAATTTTTATGCTACACTAGAATGAAGCCAGACTCTGAAATAATTTTACATCCTGAGTGGTTCTAAATGAAAGTACTTGCAGATTATTTCCATCACATATGTGCAGGAAAAAATCTGTTTCTGCCTAAATACTATTTAAGTCCATTACTTTAGGAGAAAACAGTCATTTCAAGTCTTAGAACCTGAGTGGTGCGGAGCTTTAGTGATGGTGATAGGGATCATTATCAAAGTGCTGCCTTCTCAGGAGAAACCTTGCTCCAGACAAAGCTTGGGAGCCTCACTAACAGGTCCTGGATGGGCACAGTCCAACGCACTGAAGGCTGATGAGGTAGCATCTTGGCTTGCCCAACTTTTGGTAGTGAACATGAATTTATTTAAATATATTTCGTATATGTGCACATACCTATTTCTGAGATATGTATATATTAATAAACGTATAAACATGCAATATCCCTCCTTACAAAGGTGGCCATAATTTCTGTGCTTTTGAAATCCCAGCCCAAATTGCTGCCTTGGAAGATTCAGAGATCTGGGAGCTTCTCTTCTTCACATGCTGCTCCTTCAATGCAAAACAGCCCAGTTTGGAATAGCTTTCCTGTGTGCTGCCTTGCAGATCTGATGTGCTTTGTTTTTATAGGTCAGACAATTTGTGAGTAAAAGAAGTGCTGGGCAAATGCCAATCCTTTAAATACCTTGGGATTGATGCTGCCAATGTTCAGAGGAAGTTGATTGAATCGTGATTATAGTCATTGGAAAAATGAGAAAACAATGCAGCCCCCAGTTATAAAATTATCTAAGTTGATGTGAACATGTCTGAGCTGAGATGAAATAAAGATAGTATTTGTGGGTGTGCTTAAGTCTTTATTGCTATGGAATTAAATAAGGTTTTTGGCCTCAGGATCTTCGGTTTGCATTGAGCTGCTGAATTTTGAGGCTGGGGTTTCTGCCTGAGTAGGTCAAGGAAAATAAATGTCTGTTTACATTTACAAATTTTTAAATGTCACTTGATTTATGTAACAATTACTGGGAGAAAAACAATACTTTTTTCTTACGGTTATTTCTTTGTTTTCTTCTGTGAAAACTGAATCCTTAGAAAAAAAATTCAACATACAACATCAGGATTATGCTGGTTTCCAGGCTCTTTCTTTTAACATTTACTATTGGCTTCTGCAGAAACATTTCATGCATGTTCTAGAAAGTTGCCTTTAAACTTGGTGTACTGATAGCCCTGAAAGGATTTAGTGTGATACAAGGCTGCCAGCTAACTTGGGCTGCCACTGCAGCAATAGCAAATTGCATCTCTCCAAGGCTTCTGTTCCATGGGGTTGGTACTGGAACAAGAACTGAACAAATACTAAGTCATGTCAAGTGTGGAAAAACTTAATTTGGCAATGAGGTTTTGATGTGACAGTTGGCTCTGGAAATGTGCCTTTTTGTACTTGCTCTTGTATTAAATCTTTAGGCTGGGTCTTAAGATGTTAATCTAGATTTTGTCTCTGCCCATTGTTTCTGAAGTGTTAAATCCCCTGTGTGGAGAACACTAAGATGTGCTGAGTAAAGAATGGTAGAGTTAGCGTATGTTGGGTGGTGGGGGTGTGTGAGCAGTCTGCTGGCCCCTCGGTATCCAGGCTCTCACATCGCTCACTTCACACCAAACCCTGGGAGCTGCTCTGGGTGTGCTGCAGGGTGTAACAGCATCCCCTGCCCAGGTGCTCAGGGCTGGCTGTAGCAGCACAATGTATGGCCTTTTAAACCTGATTTAGCACCTCACCGTGGCCCTGGGAGCTGTAACCTTGGTGCTGTGCTCCCCAGGGACAGCAGGAGCTCTCTGCAGAAAACGCTGAACTGCTCTTCATGTGCTGCTGTAAGATCAGAGCTTTTATGTCACCAAAGCTGTTGTATCTCTGAAGTACTTGCATTTTTTAAATCAAAGATAAAGATGTACTGACAGCGTTTACGTTGTTAAATTTCTTTATGGTACCTAAACCAAGCCATGTTTTCAGTACTTCAGTGGAAACAGAGAAACACTGTTTTTCCCTTATTTATTCTTGACCTCTGGCTGCCTGAAATGCAGTCCATTGAGTCTAATTCTCCTGCAGAACAGAGATTAGTAAAACAGTATGATTAATAGGATCAAAATCAGACATTTTAGTGTATATTGAAAAAATAATTTTACCCAAAAGCTGAAACCTATCTTTGTATACAGGAAAAAAAATAACCTTTCAAGCGTCTACCAGCATGTAAAATTACCTGTCAGGGTAACATATGCATGTGTATTTTGTTAAGATATACTAGGTGCACATGAAATCTGCCAAGAAACCTATGTTTTTTAGGGTGTTTAACTTTTTGTCCCTCCCTATAGATGGATAGGTAGCAGTTTCAGGTTTGTAATATATTACCTATATATTGGGTAAAAACAGAAGTAAGAAAGTTACATGAAACTATCAACAATGTATTTTTTAAAAAAAATATGAGACTTTTGTTCTTCATCAAAGTTTATGGGAATTCTTGGACTTCTGTTAATGATCCCAGTATTCTGCAGTGCTTGAAAATTTGATTTTAAGTGAGAAAGGGGTTACTTGGACTCCCTAAACCAGAATACCCTTTATGTTTTCAGAGCTCTTCAGAGTGGTATTAGCTACTCAACTTCCATACTAAAAAAAATCCTCAAGAAAAACAACCCCCCAAAAAGCTGCTGGTGACTTGATTGTGCCCTGAGTTATTCAAAGGTACAAGATGGAAAGAAAATATTTTTTGTTGTGTTTCTCTTTACAGCATAAGTATCTTTTTAAGATAAGATGTGAACAACTCTGTAATACTACTGTACATCTAAATTGTATGAGGAGGTGTCTTCTCAATTCATGCTAGATCAACACAAAGTTCTTACTTTAATAACAAAATGGCACGTAGAGAAGATCTATTGATTTTTTTTTTCTTTTCTGTCTTGTCTAAACTCATTTTTCTGGCTTACTTGGACCATTTTTCAGCAGAAGCCAAGACTGGGAGGAAATGATGTGTTGGTATGTTAAGGTATAATCCATGTTTATACATTTTGACTTTGTAAGTCCACGTTTTTCACAGAAAATGTATGAAATTTTTATATTCTGAATAAAAGTGCTGACAAAGGATTGAGTAGTCAGACATTAAGTAATCTCAGACCTCTCAGGAGCCCGTGTGAATACTGAATGTTATTAGTTTGGGCATGTGGAAATCTCAGACCTGCAAATTTCTTCTTGGTCTAATGACACTTGGGACAGAGGTTGGTTTTGTTTTGTTTGTTTGTACAAGAGCTCAGTGCTTTATGAAATCCATCTGCTGGCTCAGCACAAATTTCAAGCTCTGGATCTGTAGACATATTGCCAAAAATTGCAACCTGTGTTGCTGAAATATTCCCTTTCATGAAAGTGGGTATGGGTTTATTACTCCAGCAGCTCTTTTGAAGACGATCAGACAGATCAATTGAAAAATGTCTGTATAAAGTTGGAAAGGCACATGCAGGTGTATAAATCTCTTGTTTTGGTGTGTTTTCCTTAACCCTTTCACTCCTAATTAATAAAGTGAAGGGCTAATGATATCTTTTGTGATTTTAGTACTTTGGCACGTTCTGGTTGCTGGTTCATTGTTAACAGAGCAATACAGGAATCGTTATGAAGGAATTCTTGGCTGTGAGATTCAGGGAAGTCATGGCTTTCCTCCCAGGGCTGTGCAGGAATTCCTGTATGAACATGAAGCACTAAGAGTTCATAGTGGAGCCACAATTATGTTTTTATCAGTTACAAATGGGGGCGCTGCTCCTCCTGTTTGTCCATTTAAACCAAGTTTGTCTACTTTTCTGCAGTGTGAGAAGGGAAACTAGAGGAGACCTAATGCTCTTCTAGTCTGAACATTTGGCGAAGTAACTGCTAAAATGTCAAATCCCATTCGGGCATGTTCTGCAGGAATGTGGCATTTTTGGATGTTTGTGTTAGAGCATTGTAAATGTTGACAAAAATAATCATGATGAGCCATTGAAATTGCTTATACACAAGTGAAAAAAAACTCAGAATAATGCAAGTAACTTAAAATACTTTAAAATAATTTTTTAGATGTTATTTTTAATATTAGCAGGGGGTGTTTTTTAAATGTTACACTGCTTCTGTGTCCCTTTAAATTCTGAGCCTCTCTACTGGGGTGCTGCTCTTTCTCCTTCTAAACATGGTGCTCCCTTCATTGTGCTTCATCACACTGTGCCACCTCTGACCATTAGTGCAAATTGGAGGCCAGATAAGAGTTGCTCTGGATTTAAATTGGTGCAACTCACAGCAGAATCTGTCTCCAGTTCATATTAATGACTGCAAGTGGGAGAAGCTGCCTGAACAGAGAGGAGGCTCTAATGAGACCATGTTCCCTCACCCGTAGCCATATCTCTGCCACCTAATCTCTTTTCTAGACTGTCGAATGAAGTTCATTTAATTTTATTTTCAGTTAAAGTCTGCAAAGTGCAAATGTGGGAATAAACAAGGAATCATGTTTGCATGTTCAGATGTCTTTCTCTTTAAATTCAGTGCTTACATTTTTCTTGGTAATTGCACTGGAATTGCTCTGTACACGCATGGCTGCTCCTGGGGGCGGGGGAAGGATTTTTAGTTTGGCTTCTTGGAGCACCTGGGACATTGCAAGAAACCACACTCACCTGGGCCTTTTCCTTTAGAGGAAGTTCAAATAAAAACCAAGAGAATATTTGTTTATCTGTGCTGCTGTTAATAACAGAGTGGGATTTCTCTGCAAAGGCACTGTCTGTCAGCAAAGCAAACACAGCATATTGTGATGTTTGTGAGCCTGTCTAAGGGCAGTATTTATTTCATCCTTGGAGAGCTTGCATGGAGGACAGAATTCCCACTGTGTCAAAAAGGATCTGCAGCAGATACCCTAAACTCCCCTCTTTGATAAAGTACCTTTTGTCAGCAAGTGTGTATGTTGAAAATTAGCAGTTCCTTCAGCACAAAAACCTTGACATTGAATATAATTGAGGAGGTTAGTGTCGGCATGTTCGTAAGTATTACCTGTCATTTGAAATATGACAGTGCTGTAACTGCAGGACCTTGGGGACTTCACTGTGCTGGCACTGCCATCTGACTGCCTTGGAGTCTGCGAGACAGCTTCCGAGCCACTTCGACCCTGAGATAATTAACATGGCCCTGGAGGTTTCTGCCTTTTGCTTTTCTGCACTTGTTTAATAAGATGTTTGTTGCTCTGCTTGTCTTTGATGCAGTGGTGTACCATTAGGGACACGAGGTCCTTCACATGCTGTCACAGTTAGTGGGTTTAGGTAATGCTGTCTGTACAGCCATTCCTTTCAATTCCAGCAAATTAAAATATTATCATCAATTAGCCAGCTATGCTGGGTGGCTTGCTCCGTTTCTGAGGGGTTGCACGTATTTATGGTGTGTGAAAGCAAGGTGACAGGGAGGAGAATATTATACAACTCAATTGCCAGGAAAAAAGTCAGGTTTTAAACAATGTCAAATGCTGAAATGATATCATAGGATGCAGAGATGAAAGGCAGCACGCAGCACTTCAGGGGAGGGAGGGGTTGTTGCTGTCTGGAAGATGCAGCCTCAGGGTGGAAGGTTATCAGCTGTCTGTGGTCAGAGAGACAGTTGTTTTAATCACTTGCATTAATCAAGATCATGGTGGTTTAGTCCATAAGGTCTTTTTGGTGTGTTACTGAAAGCAAAACGTGTTTTTAAGGAGATAGGAGAAAAAACAAAGACCTGAAAAGTTTGGAGCATCTTTGTGTGGACAAGCTGAACACAACTGGTTTTACTTTTCCACTCTGTGAAAGAGTGTTTTAAAGGGTTGTGAAAAATTCAGCTCTGTTGCTCCAGAGAGATTCATGCTAATACTTTGACAGCTCACATGGCTGAGCTGCTTTTTGAATATTGTAAGAACTCAAAGCAAGACTAAATTTTAAATCTAAATAATCAGCTCCAGTGGATGGCATGATTGAGCCAGGGTACTCCCACAAAAAGGCATTTTTAGCCACAACAAAAGCTTCACAAAGTCATCTTGTTTCTAGGGAATTGTCTGTTTCAAGGAAAAAAACCTTAAGATAGTCTCCTTCATGGTGTTTTTCTTCTTTTTAACAGTTGTCCTCTTTTGTGTGTGTTTATTTCTGAAGGAAACAATAAATGAGCATAACCTGGAATGTGCAGCATCAGACAGCTATGGTTATAGCATTTAACTTCTCGTTTCATCATGTAAGAACAAATGGAACTGGAAAGGTATCTCATTACGCCCATTTAGTTTGAAATACTCCTAATCTGTCTTGCTTGTGGAGAGTATAATTTATAATTAGAACTGTGAAACAATGCCAGATAGTCTTGAACAGTGACTTTGGCTGGTTTAGAGCAATGCTTTGAGTGGAGAAGCTTGGAAAATGTCACCAGATAAAGTTGCAGATATTGAAAAGATTAATTTATACACCACAATCCACCCATAAGGACTCACAGTGCAATAACATCTTTCCAGTTCCTTAGTGTATTATTTCCACTGTCATGCTAATACAGAATGAAAGAGGGAAATACAGCAGTTTCCTTCTAATAATCCAGCATTAGTTCAGGAGTTAAAGCCAAGATGACTGAAAGCTACAATATTCTAAAGACTCATTCTCCAGTTCTTTTACATTATGAATATAAATATCTTCTCAGTTATAGACATTAGGCTTTCATTGTATGGCCCACCATTAGGCATAAAGCATACGAGAAAAGCTGTCTGCATTAGGTTATTGAAAGAGCACTGATTTACAGCTCTTCTGTACCCTCACTTTGCAAATATTAAGGGAACAGTAAAGGGAAAAGGTATTGAGAATTCTACATAAATACATTCATCTTTGACTTTCATTTGGCAGTGGCTGACATGGACCTTTTTTTATGTCCTAAAGTACAAGTCCAGTATTTGGTGTTTAGTCATAACCTGACAGAAAAATCACAGGAATATTCTAATAATTCTCAGTTGATCCTTTTCTTCCTTAAAAAAACTCTGTTAATGGTGGGGAAGAATAATTTTCTCAATAAAGATAATGAAGTGCAGGATGTTGATCAACTGTGGCTTATGTTATACTAATTCTTGCTTGGATTTCAGCCAGCAGTGACAGAAGACTTAAGAGATGTGATCCAAAACCTCATTGGAGTGGGTGGGGCTGTTCCTTGGGTCACAGCCAGCAGGGCCTCTCAAGTCACTGCTGCTTTCATTCTGCCTTGGCCTCTGCTCTGAGGCTGCAGGATTTTTTATGAGAATTGCAGAGATAAATACTGTAGAATGTCAGAAGGCTCCCAGTGGTGATGAGAAGCATACTGTACACATAAATATCCTTTTTCACAAAGCCATTTAACTTTTATTTATCAGAAACCTATGAAGTCCTGTCAATTTTCCTAGTGAATGGTAGAAAATAGATAGAATTAAGTGAGTAAAATTAACAGTAATAAAGTTAGGGAAGCATGAAATTTAAAAAGTGATTGCAGTAATAAGGTATAAAAGTTTTTCAGGAAAAATAATACCCTTTTGATTTGGTGAAAAACAATATTAGTACTACTTATTAAAGAAGAATATATTTATATGATCACTATCACATCAATGAGGTCTACATAGTTTTTCATTTTACCTACTCTATTCTATTTGATTATCTCAAATTAATGTACTTTACAACTGCTAATCAATTTGTTCTTCTCATTTTAATGATAGGTAAGTATTACCAGCTTTTGAAAAAGGAAAAAAAAAAAGATAGAAGCTGAGGCTTATGAGATAAGTGGTAAGAATCCATTAAAAAGGGCTTTAGTTTCAGGTTCTTGAAGTTGTGTAGCTCAAAAAAAAGGTGTAGAGCTCAGTATTTGCTGATACCTTCAAGTAGTATTTAGGTGATCCAGTCTGCAAGTATATACAGTGGCAACTCAATGCAAAATATGTATGCAGCTCATTCCTCCAAGGGGAGAGCATGCTTCTAAGGATGAAGGAAATAATTATTTTTGCCTTTTTTTGCTTTTGCCCCACAAATTTTCATGCACTCTGCAAAAATTTTTCCAGCAAGGGAGTGGAAGAGGAGTGAGTGTGAAGGAATATGAGTCAGGAGGAAGATTGAGATTACACATTGCAATATCACCATTATTCTAAGGGATGTATTTGGATTTGAATTGTCTTGGGAGTGGAGGCTCTGTGAAATTGCTGAGATTATGGACTTGTGCTTAGGTCAAGAGAGAATTGGACAGGCTGAGGGAGATGAACTTCTCCATCAGTTCTAGGGCTCTTCCATATGACATTTGGCATAGCTCAGGTTTCTCTTTACAAGGTCTTGCATGTGAATCCTGCCTTGACAGCTTTATCTATATCCTCCCCCTCCACAAATTTTCATAGTTTACAACTGCAAGGATCAATGTAGCCCAGTAAAATCTTGGTGTAAGACTGAGCAGCAGAACAAGAAAATTGAGATTTGTACTACACAAACACAATGTTATGGCACTGTTAGGTTTTTGTATGCAGATGTGATTAATACCATTTCACCAAAATAATGTATTTGAATAACTGTTGGGATTCTTTCTCCCAAAGATCTTCATTAAAACACAGTTATATCCTCAAAAATTTAGAGAGAGGAGATATTCAAAGGAGTGTCATTTGAATGCACTGTTTTCACAGCAATAATATTTCCTGCTGCATTGGTAATCAAGTCTCTGTGAGATGTTTTGCTCTCACAGTTCCCCAGTGGTTTGGCTCTTTTGGTGTTAAACAGCTCTAACAGACCTGGATAAGCTGAAAAGCTTTATAAGGTCAGAATAATGAGTGACTGCTGGAGACATATCTTATTCTCAAAACATGCATTTAGTTCTCTGAATTCTTTCCTATTCATCTTTTTATCTCTGTTTTAGTTTCACATCTTATATAGAAATGTCAGCACATTATTATAATTTTTTTTTTATTATTACTGATCTTCGCACAGGTGATCTTTATTATTTTCTTGATTCTTGCCCTTTTAATAACCTTTAAATATAGGTCCACTTCTTGCTGCCAGACAAGCTACTTTGCCGTGAGGGTTTGAAAGGGGACTCTTGTAGGAAGAAGAGTGTGTGCTGGGAAGCGTTAAATTTCCCTGCGTGTTATTATCTGAGTCGCATCAGCTCAGTGGCACATTAAGTAATGGGCTGTCGTGGTCTGTTGTTATGGAACAGTTCCCATGAACCAGCATTGGGTGTATCTTATGTAACAAGCCTATCTTTAGGCTGATGTACAGGATTTCACATTCAGTGCTGGGCAGGAATGGAGCTGATGTTTCGTTTCTGCCTCTGTGTCCGTATTTTTTAATGCGCATAAGCAGCACGTGGAAAGTGGAGGTTGCTGCTTTTTGTGCCTGCTGAAAGGAGATAACGCTTCTTCAAATTGCTGTGTTCGGGAAAGAAGAAAAGATTCTGGATCTGTGACTGAAATGCTGTAGCCTGCTGCCTTGCAAGACAGCAGGAATTTGTCCTGTGGCACAAAAAAGTGCATCTGGGGAGAGGTTGTTTCAGTTTTGGTGACATTTTTAAGACTCGCTTCAGGGCCTGGATCAGATGTTCTTTAGATACCTATTGGCAAATGCCTCATTTTTGATAGAATTGTTTAGGCTGGAAAAGACATTTTTAATATTATCAAGTCTAACCATTAACCCAGTACTGCCAAGGCCACCACGAATCCATGTCCCTAAGTGCCACAGCTGCGTGTCTTTTAAATCCCTCCAAGGGTGGCACTGCACCACTTCCCTGGGCAGCCTGTTCCAGTGCTTAACACCCCTTACCATGAAGAAATTTTTCCCCTACCCCATCTGAACCCCCTGGCACAACTCCAGGCCGTTTCCTCTTGTCCTGTTGTTTGTGACTTGGGAGAAGAGACCAGCCCCCACCTGGCTGTAATGTCCCTTCATGTGGCTGCAGAGAGTGAGAAGGTCCCGCCTGAGCCTCCTCTTCTCCAGGCTGAGCCTCTTTCCCAGCTCTCTCAGCCCCTCCTGGAGCTCCAGCCCCTTCCCCAGCTCTGTTCCCTTCCCTGGATATGCTCCAGCCCCTCAAGGGTTTTCTTGGAGTGAGTGGCCCAGAAGTGAACACAGGATTTGAGCACTGGAGCTGCTCACCTCAGCAGCAGAGAAATACCGCACTCATAGGGTGACCTTTGAGGAAAATCGCTAATTTCTTTGTTTAGAGTGCAGAGGGCACAGATCTCATAGAGCAGTTGCTGGTAAATGGAGTACATTATTTCTGTATCAGTGTCACGCTGTCAGAAAGTGGCACTTTGTTAAGATAATGTGACCTTTAGAATCATCTTTTGGTCTTTTATTCTTTCTCTGGTACCGTGAATTTCTACTTTTAATTCTTAATGTTTATCGATGAAGTAGAAATAACACAAAATTCAGTTATTCATGTCCTTCCCTTTCAGCTATAGTAGGTAGCTTTTTTTCATAAATGGCATAGGTGCCATTTTATCCATGAAAATCTTCTGTTTGCTGACTGTAAAATGTACATCTGTTCTAAAATGTAAGTTTGGTAAGCATTTACATATTTTATAAAGGAAAGAAACTGATACAAGAATGAGGATCAACTGCTTTCCAGTGGTTTCTATGGGGAAAAAAGTAGATAAAATATACCCTGTAAGCTTTGTGCTAAGTTGTCTGTTGCAGAAAGCCACAGTGCTGGAGCAGCTATTATTTAAAAGGGAAAATTGAGACTAGGTTAGATAATAACAATTTGATTTGAGTATTAGCAATACTACTTGCTAGTGCTTTTTGCATTAAGTTCTCAATATGTATATTTTTTGAGGAGGTTCTCCAGCTTCAAAATTTTCCTTCTCAGTCTTATCCTTATTAAGCACTCCTGGAATCAGAGGTTCCACTTGGTGTCTTTACCATCTATCTTAGAGCTGCCCCATGAAATATGAGTTGTGCAATACACTCAGGGTCAAGAAACAAGACTTCCCTGCTTCCAGAAATATGTCCCAGTTTTAGAAATGAAATTCAGTGGATTTTTTTGTTTGTTTATTGTTATGTATTTTTAACTACCAAAAGATTTAGCTGAAAGCTTTGTATCCTACACTGCTGGTTTCCAGCAATTGCTTCTTTTGCTTTCATGTTCTGAAGCCTGTGGTCATAGAAAAATATCCTTCTTGAGGTCTGCTTGATCGACTTTTAAACCTCATATTCTGATATGAGGAGTAGAAATACAGTAGCAAAATACAGCTCAGTAGCTTCATGTGCATATTTTTTGTTGAAGAAATGTTGGTATTTCCCCAAAGACAAAAACATCTGTAGAATAGAGGCTGCCTGTTAAACAATCATATTCATGTAGCAATGTTACAGCAGTTTGTTTGTTCTAGTTGTACAGAAGTCATAAGTTTTAAATACTGTGTGAAAGTATACACTTAAATACTGTTCTGAATTATCCTTGAATCCCGATATAAAATCTCAGCATTGTTGCTGTAATTGGATAACAGAATAAAAATCTGTGCTGATATAACAAACATATGCAACACATACTAATATTTCTGAGAAAAAGAAGGAAATCCTGCTTTATTTTCTTTGTGCTTAAAATTTGAAAGTTGGACTTTGTGTTTAACAGCAGCTGTTTGAGTCTTGCGTTACTTGGAATGAAAAAAAAACCACTGTTAATATTTAGCAAGAATTCTGAGAGAAAGGAATTTAGTTTCTAAGCCCTGTTCAGTTGTGAAACTGTGGGAAATTATAAAAAAGTCAGTTTTATGGGGATTACTTTTGATACCATTTTTGAGAATGATACATTTCTATTTCTGGAATCAGAAACCTTAATATTTTTTTTTTACTTTTCTTAAAGAAAGGGTCATCATATAATCCAGTTGAAATAAAACCGTGACATTTTTATATGACTATCAGCAAACTCTCAGGCTTCCAAATTGTCCAAAAAGCAAACAAACAAACAAAAAACCGAAAAAAACCCAAACCCAACTTATTGCTGATGTTTCCTACTATGGCTCTGTCACAGAACCTTGAAAACTGGTGGAGAAGAGGAAAGCACGAATACGGAGAACTTCTTCCCATAAACTTTTTAATAGTATTTTAAGCAGATACTAGACAGATTGTAGATGTGTCGGTTTGTTAAGTTAATACTTCGGCTCAGGGAACCCGTTTGGCACTTGAATCTCCCAGATGGCACAATATCATTAAAAATTAATTGTATAACCACTGGACCTGCCTTTAAAGAGTTTTGAACTGCTGAGGCTTTCTAATCAGATATTGTTGCTCCAGTTCACCAGTGAAGCGAATCCAATGACTTTACCGGAGTATGGCCTACTTCTGTTAATGAAAGTACAATTTATTCTCTTCAACATACAGGTTGTAAAACTAATCTCCTGCTTTACACATTATTCTCTTCTGCGTGTTTAACTTCACTGAACCAAAAGCAAGTATACAGTAAATCAGGAGGGACACATCAATCAACTCGGCGCCGTTTAAAAGCCAATTAGAGTTGGGGATGGTGGTTGCTGGTGGTGTTTGATGCTGAGTCTGACTCTTCCCTGCCCTGCCTGGGTGAGTTATATCAGGCATGCCTGGCCCTTATTCTTTGTAGTGTCTTTAGCATTCAGGGAAACTTAAAAAAAAAACAACAGCTTCTTTTTTTTTTTTTAAGAAGCTTGTTTAGTGTTTTTGTCTTTTCTTCTTCTATCTGAGCTTTCTCATGGCTACTTTCCACTATTCACTGCCATGACGTAACTTTTGGATGATAAATGTTCATCAGAAAACTTAACAGCACTTTTCATTTGTACTAAACCTGTCACTGTTGATGGTGGACAACACAGGTCAGCTCTTGGTGTACTTTCTGCTCCTTTTCTGAGGCAAACTCACTCAGTTTGGTGCCCAATATGGGGCAAAGGGGCTTTAAGGCAGTCAATGAGCTGCTGCTGCCTGGGATGGCCGTGTCCCACTGGATACCTGCATCTACCATGTCTGTCTTTATGTTCATATAAACGTGGACATCTCCTTTAGCTAAGACTTCTACACTTCAGGTTTGGTTGGGGGGTTTTTTTGGGTGTATTTTTGCTTTGTTTTGGTTTTTTGGTTGTTGTTTTTGTTTGTTTTTTTTTTTGTTTTGTTTTGAGGTTTTTTTTCTGGAGGACAGAGCAGGTTGTTTCTCAGCTGGCTGCCCTTCTAGCAAGAGCTTCCCTCAGCCCATTCCTCACATGCTCAGCTACCGCACCTTTAGGGCTTTTTGGAGTCTTTCAATAGTCAGAAGCCTCATATTTGCCACTAAATATTCAAACCTGGTAGTTCTTATTGCCGCTTTTATTTCCTAATAAGGTATTTGTTGCCATGAAAGTAGTTCAGCGGTTGTGTAGTTTTCTAAGAAAATACCAGATAATAACTTCCATTTATTCTGTATATAGCTATAGAAAATGCAGGCACATATATAGTTGTGTGCCCTTATACTTAATGAAGTGGATAATTTGTGTACAAAACATCAGCCATTCCTCAAAAACCCCAAAAGAAACCAAAAACCCCTAAACAACAACAGGAAAGGTGTGCTGTAGGATATACAGAGGATTTTAATTAGACTCTGACTTCAGACTCTTTCTCCAGACTCCAGTGTAGGTAGTCTGGAAAGTAAGGTAAAGCTTCATTAAACAGCATTCAATTAAAAAAAATGTAATTGTCTTATGTGGTAAACGCATCATTACACTCTGAACTCATATGGCATATTTATTAAAATTTGATTTGAACTTCCTTTTCAAGTGACAAGCATAGCACAGAATTGTATGGTATTTATTATTGTTTTCATTATGAGGTTTATTTTAACATATTTTTCTGAGTTCATTTACCGTTTCAAGCTATACATCATAAACCTACCTGGTATGATGCTGCGGATTTTGATGTTTCTACATCCAAGTGACCTTTTGTGATATTTCTGTTTTGTTTTGTTAAATTATAGAGGAATAAATAGTGAGAATAAAAAAAAAAAAAGAAATTATAGGAAACAGCTGTAAATGCGTCACCTCTCTTCTTTTATGCCATTTACCTACTCAGTAAAAAACAGGAAAAAATAGAAGTGTTACAAGGTGACACTCCAGGAAGCTATGCTGGTGTGTCTGTTGCTGTGCAGTCTAAGAGAGAAGTTGATCCTAAGCTGGAACTGACTAGTTGTACAGTTTGGAGAGACCTTACCTTACTTGTTTACAAAATTTAATGCAAAATAATATATGTTATTTTATAGTATCATAAAATACAGAACCCAACTTCCATAATCCATTTCTGTGTGGAGTTTGCTGAGAAATGGAACTAATAAAAAAATAATACAATGAGAGTTTGCATTATGAGCTGCCTAAATCATGAGCCTAGGTTTTTTACTTCTAATTAGGCAGCCAATTATGGCATTTGTAGTCAGAATGAAAGTAACCCAAAAATTCAACTAGTGATTTTTATTATGTTTCTTTTATACATGTCTATATGCACATATATATAAATCACTGCTTACACTTTGTGACTTAGATATTGTGACTCTTAAAGCCATTTGACTTTCCCTAAGGACACAATATACTGTTCTATGTCAAAATTAAAATATTTGGTATAACTTGTATTATTTTGGGGTAATTTCACAACCATTAATTCTACCTTACACACAACCTTCCTTTTTTCTTAATTTATCCCTATCTTAATGTCTCACTAGAAGGCATCCCATAATGCCAGCAGGGGCTGGAGCATGCTGAGTCTCACAGTGACAGTTTGCTGATTATTCCAATTCATTTGCATTTGCTTCCTTACACTTTTATGCCTTAATTTATGTACATAATGCAAAGGGTGTGATGCATCTCTGATGTAATTTCACATTCCTTGGGTTAGGATGACTCAGCACCACTGACTTAAAATGCCAATCAAACTTTGTGTACTTCAGTGTTTATCTCATCATCCTCATCCTCTTTGTGGGCAGCAATTCCTTATCTGAAACATGAAGTTGCCATAAGAGCATTCAGGAGAGCCTTTTTTCTCTTTCAGCCTTCATAGGTGTTAAGTAGTCATCACAATATTGGGCTGTTTTTTTGTTGTTGTTTTTGTTTTTTTCTTTAATGCTCTTCTTTCATTTTCATTACATTGCTCAGTTCAGCTCTGGTATCTTGTCTGTATCGTGCTGCTTCATGTCCATATGAAATGAAGAATTAATAAGACCAGCATTTCTTCATTGCTTTCACACTTCAGAAGTATCAGAGTTCTGTGTAGAAGCAACAGCAGATGTGTGTATATCTTTCTGACCTCTTTGTACCTGCAAAGCTAAAGATAAGTTTTGTTTTTGGTGTTGCTGTTATCTTCCTGTCTACAAGGACGACTTGTACTTTATCATGCTAATTTTTATTTTTTCCATCTTAAATGTTGTGTTAGGAGTAAAACATGGTATGGAACTTCTGGTTTATTACTCTTTCCAGCTGCAGAATAGATGGGTGGAAAATGGGTGCCAATTCAACGAAAGCTGTTGCACTGCGATTAAAAGATCAGACTGGACATTGTTAATTCCCTCCCTCTTTCTGTTTGTTTTGGTATTTTTCTGGTTTTTTCTGGTTTCTTTTTTTTTTTTTTTGGTGGGAAATGTTCTAGAAGTTGTGTAATTAAATTATTACCTGCTGTATCACCATCTGCTTACATGATTTTGAAACGTTTCTAACCTCTGTGTGTGTGTTCACTTCATGACTTCAAGGTAGTGCCAAAAAAGCAGTGAACGTACTCAGCAGATGGACTGAGGGACTCACACCCTCCAAGCAGTCAGTCTTGATTGTTCTGGGTATAATTAAGCATATTTTCTCTAAATCTAATTATTTAGCTTCAAAACATGGCAACGATGTTTTTATTTTCAATAGTAAAATATTCCTTATGGGAAGAAGACCTACTCCAGATCATTGCTGTAGATAAACATTGCTATTAGAATATTCCTGGTAAGGTCACGTACAATTGTTTTTCATCCAGTTCAGTATTTGTATCGTTATCTTTTAAAAGATTTAATTCAATCCTTGCACTCCACAATAAGCTGCAGGTAAATCTTAAAAAAGAACTATATCCAGATGCTCATACCAGGCCTTCTGAAAAGTAGGATTTACATCTCAATGCTTCAATACTCCAGGTATGTGTTTGTTTTCAACCTTTAATGGTATTTCATTCAAAACAATTGCAATGTTCAGAAGGTTAAGGTTGAAGCGTGTTGTCCAGCAAAAAGCAAGATATCATTTTAATTTAGAGACGAGATCTCCATGGAAGGAGGGCAAGAAGATCTGGCTCTAATTAGGCAGTGGAAGAGCATTCTCCCCAGCTTCAGTAGGTCATTTGAGAGTTAATAGTGGTCATGGATATCTTTGGAAACATCCATTGGATCCAGGTGTGATGGGGAGTGAGTTACAGTTTGTTGGGGTGTTGCTCCAGTTGCTCCAGTACCATCCAGCTCTACCAGGAAGCTGGAGCCCTGCTAATTGGGTGGGTTGTGCTGCTCTTGGCTTACAAAATGCAGAGCTTCTGGCCAACAAACTGGCTTTGAGTTCATCTCAGTCCAGAATTGGTCTTTATAATTTATTAAAATAGTAGAAGTAAATAGTGAGACATCTCAACGATCATCAACTTAAGGAGTTTAAACAAACAACAAAGCAAACCAGGAAACAACCATCATTATTAGCTGGTAATTCAAGGTGTGTTGTGGGATGGAAAGGTACTGCTGGCTCAGCTCTGCGGGAGGAGAGCTGTTGTTCTGTTTGGGGGAAGTGACCAAACTAATTTCCTTTGATACTGATGAGAGTTAAGCAGCCTTCTCAGCCCACAGGAGGAGTTCATTGTGTCAGGATGAAGTGATGATCCTCTCGAACACTTGTAGGCTGGGAATTCCATCGACTGTTGCATTCATTAATAATCTTAAGACTTCCACTTCATGACTCAGGTCTACTGGGCTCATTAAATGAGAGTCCATTCAAGTTTTATTTAGCTGTGTGAAGTCTGAGTTCTGAGGGCTCTAAAAATATTTTACTTACCACCACGTTATGTAAGTTTTCCGATTTTTTACTCATTTTGCAGTCATTTTGACCTTGGTGAACCAGATTCAAACTATCTTCAGAGGTATTTCCGTAGCTTTTTTCAGTGCTATATTCAAAAACTCTTAAGTTAATACCCTCTCTACATTTCATTCTCTATATATTTATTTTTTCTGGTTCTCATTAATTTAATTAGATTGCAGTCCTCCTTTGCTGTTTTCTGCGAGATTGCTCTGCTGGATAAATCCATTTTAACTTTGATGGCTTATGCTAGAGGTTCATACTCATAGGTACCTACTCAAATAAAAGTGCTCAGAGTAAAGTATTCTCCTTTTCCCATAAACAAAATTCCCAATACAGTCAGTAAAATTAGTAGTTTTTGATAATCTGCATCTCTAATGAGAAAGTAATCTCTTTACTTCAATGATACATAAAAGTGCTTTAGAACAGTGCTGATTTTGTTTTTGAAATCACCCAGCAGCTTAACAACCAGCTTGGATATAAAATTCAGTTTTCGAGTTCTTTGTAGTAGTCTGCACTAGATAGAAAGTTTACGGGCATTTAGCCAACTGCCTTTTTATATGTTACATCCACCTGTTTTGACATTAATCCATAAAAATAAACTCCGTATGTAGCCCAGAAAATGGTCTTTGTGGGTCCCAAGTTACAATGGCAATAATTAAAATGATTGCTTTCATGTCCCAGATGGTGACTGTGGTAGATAATTGTATTCTCTGCAATTATTTTGGACTAAGTTTAACAGAGGAAGGTAAAAAATCCAGTGTGGTTTTGAAACAGCACACGATATTTAATTGGTTTAACTGAAGGCTTAATTATTTCCAGGATCTAAAAGTAAGGGAAAAATGGAAATGGATTACAGGTCCAAAAGAGATTGATGGAGCATTTATGTGTTACTTACATACAGATGTGGCACAACGGGCACTGTAGAGTTACTGTCTTTACATTCAATGTGGTCGGCTTTGGGCATGACCCTGTAATGGTTTATATTTGAGAATTTTGTAAAAAAAATATGAGAATAGGTAATGGAACTCACTACTTTTGGCCATATTTAGACCAAGCCCTTTGTAAGCCTGTCAGGGCAGCTACAGCCTTTGTATCTGAGTGACACAGTCTTAGCTTCATACTTTTTAAAAGAGATTGGAAAACTGAGTAGTGAACTAACATCCTGATAGCCCATGACATGTTATGCAATTGTAATGATTCTGCTTGTGTTATAACAACCCTGCTTGTTTCAGACTGTATTTTGGTAGTCTAAATATTTTGTGATACAGCAGTGCTTTGTGTCTTCCCGAGTTTTACATTTTCATGCCATTTGCCTAACATTTGGTCTCAAAACAGCTTTACTTTTAAGTGCTATTGAAGATCATTTATTTTTCATAATGCCCCTGTTCATAAATAAATTATAAAAGCTATGAGACATGCTTAATATAGTTTACTGTGTATCTAAATACCCTTAATACATAAAGAAATTACAGGTATGTCTTGTATCTAAAATACAGGGAATTCTGTGTGTTTGCTGTTGGGGGGAAAAGAAAAAAAAAAAAAGGCATTAAGCATTCAGATTTTCAGTTTTGAATTTCTGTTAATGTACAAACTGGTTTCTGATGTTGATCCGTGATTCATTTTAATTATAAATTTAGTCACTCTAAATTTTTCATGAGCTTGGGTGGCTTTTCACTAGAGACTGATTTGCCTCTTTCCTTGCCATAAATCATGAAAAATATTGTACTATGAAGCTCAATGAAAGACATTTCCCTATAAAAAAGTAGTAGAGATGAAGAAAGTGCTGCTGCTTTTTGGATTTGCATGGCCGGATCCTCTTCCTCATGGGCATCTTCTGACTCCTCTTTTTTTTTTTTCCCGAGCTTGGAATTAGGTCATGTGTAAATAAAGCTGATTAAGTTGTTTTCTGAGGGAAATATTCCCAGTAAAACCCTAAATTTAATAAAAATGCACATTTTTAGTGAGGAAATGTTTATTTCTAAGAGAAATAATTAACATATAAGATAGAGCATGTTCAGTGTTGAATGAAGTTTCTGGGGAAACTCTGCAAAATTAGTTTTTCATTTCTTGAAGTCAAAGAAAATACAGATCCTCATGGAGTTTAGGATTTGTATCCCTATTTCTTTTTTTTTTTTTAATTTGTATTTCAAAAGGGAAGAAAGGCAGGAGAGACCAGGGCCATACTGAGAGTCACTACACTGATCTAGACAATTTCACAGGGGCCTGCAGAGAGACAGAAGCTGCATATGAATGATGGTTGGTTATCCATTTATTTTATGAAGTCTTCTCGTCTTCCTTCAAGGAGATATCTATATATTGTAGGTAGAAAAAAAGGCCAGCAATTGGACTGTAATTCATGTTTTGATTAAAAATCTACATATAATGTTGAAAACATATAGGATTTTGCAGAATTTAATAGTTTGTATTATTCAGAGTCACTAATAGCATGTTTCTTGGGAGCGCTTTTCAGAGTCAGTTCTGGATAATACTTTCATGAATATTGTCAGGTTATGTTCTTTGGAAATTAGCTTATTGATTCCCTTGAAATGGAGGGTGACTTTCTGAGAACACTGGTTTCTTAGTGGCTCCTGCCTCTGCACAGACAGTGAGAGCTGGTGACTGAGATTAAAATTAGGCTGGGAATAAAATCAATAAAAAGCTTTATAACTTTGAAATTTCCATGAAACTCTCAAATGTTTTTAAAATGAAGTTGTCTGAAGTAGCACAGGTTTCCATTTGTGTCACTGGGAAGATGCAGTGGATGAAGCCCAAGTGAGGAAGCACTTAAATGTATTAACTGCCGGATGAAGGGAGGAAAACCTAAATCCAGATGGTTTTCCTGCTTCAGGCTCAACGGTTCATGGAGTAGGACATCTTCAAAAGGAGAAGTCTGCTTGGTCAAGACCAAGTCCTGCTGTCTTGCTAGATCTTGCTATGAATCCACCTGTATTCCTCATCCAAATCTACAGTGAGTCCTGGGGGGAATTCTTGTGTTTCCATCCCGTTCCAACCCACCTGCAGTTACTGAAGGGATTTTTGGAGATGCAGGGTAGCAATAGCAAGGCATTGTGCCAGAAGCATGTGTGACCAAGGCTGGGCTGACACAGACCTTATTTGTGTGTTTATTCTGTGCTTTCTTACATAAAGTTGCCCCTGAGAAGGAAGCTTTGTCCACATTTTGGTGATGTGGAAATTCATCAAAGGCCGCAACAAATATGAGACGTGTAAATGAAATGCCTCAATTATCAGTGATTTGGGAAACCTGCATCATTCCTGTGCTTCAAGGGTTACAAGTCAAGCAGTTTTTAGCAAGCTGGTAATCTGCTGTGCTTGCTCTATAGTTATAGTTGCTTGCTGTCCCAGGAGTTTCCAGCAAATGCTCATACAATCTGATTAACATGGTTCACATACAAAGGGCGCTGGCCTGGGGACTACCACGTCTCATTAATGGAAATGAATTTTTCATGCAATGGCTGCTATGTCTGTGTGCTAAGATTTTTCATTTCTTCTTCCAGTTCTGTCTCTTTTCTGTATCGTATTTTTTCTTTTTTAAGCAAAAATGTCTGTGTGAATTTTAACGACCGGTTATATTACAGGTCTGAGAGTTTTTATTTTTGCATACTGATGTTATTTTTACTAAGAAACAGATGTATTGGCAGCAGAGGGGGAAAAAGGAGTGCAATAGCATACATTTGTGTTTATATTGAACCCTTTAGCTCTGATTGAATGCTTGATGAATTCAGCTTAAGGATGAGGTGACTTGATCTGTTCTTGGCAGCAGTCCTGCTTTGTGTGGGTGGTTGGAGCAGGTGACCCTGTGAGGTCCCTGCCAGCCAACATTTTTGTGATTCTGTGAATTGTCAACTTTACAGTGTAACTTTCCAGAATTAATTCCAGTATTGTAATTGATGTATCATCCCATCTTTTTAAGAGGCTGTGATGTATTCTAATGTGACAGGAATATGGACATATTCTGGTTTATAGCTGAAAGCAGGGACAGAAGGGTTTAGTCTTCTCCCAGCACTGTTCCTTGGAGAATTTTGGATTAATGGTGCTTTTTGAAGAAACTTGGAGAGGAAGCAATAGTATGTATCAAGCCAGTATGCAAAGTATGCTCAGTGACTGGTCGTCCACAGCTGCTGTCCTGTGGCATTTGTTATTTAACATTTTTTGCTGTCAGCAGATTGTCATTTTCTCATTACCTTTACTCTGTTGAAAGTTCCCAAACATCACTGGCTGTCTTGTCCAGGGTGTGTACCTGGACATGGGTATCCAGCATCTTACAGGATCATCAGCCCATGTTTAGCTGATGGTATAGAGCTGAATTAGCAGAAACTATCAGCCCTTCTGTTCATGCACTGTTCCCACTTCAGATGGGAATTGCTGCAATACCTCTAAGCATCAGTTATATGGTTTATAGCCTCCTTTAGCTCAGTGTACTAAGCTATATGTTTCTTGAATATGTCCTCTTTGTTCTTGTCGTAATGCACACTTTGCTTCTCTTCAGCTGCTAATGTCTCTAAATCAAAAAGTTCTACAGCATAAACAATTTAAGCTGTAATAGCTATGCACAACCCTGGCCAAGTCTAAAAGAAGGTTTATGAGAAGTTTTTCCTCTACAGTCACTCATCTGCTTATTTTAGACTGTAAGGTGTGTATCATGCTCTTCTCTAAGTGGTCAAGAAGTGTTATGGTTGCCTTTTAAGAAATTATTCCTTGAGAAATGTGTATAGACTAACAGTATTAATAAGCTCAGTCTACTGCCAGTCTACTGGCAGTCTGTGATAAATTCTGCATAGATGAAAGTTTGACTGTCAGCTTGGGTATATCAAAAATGATCAGATCAGACTGAGACTGAGAATTGAGGTAGTCTTTAGGATAATGTACTTCTCCCATTTATTTCTTGCAATGCTCTCATCTCCATGCACGTTAGCAAGGCTTAAATATTTTCCTAAATAATGATTGGGACACCATCAAAGAGAGGCTGATGCACAGGCTAAGCAGCTGTGCTTCTTTTCCCAAGGATGTGGTCACAGCTGGGTAGGACTTGGCTGAAAACAGCATCAGATCTGGCTGCTTTTGTGACTTAGTTCCAGAAGGGCTTAAGTAAAAGGGTGAAATTCTTCTGGAGAGGTACTGAAAGCACGTACATTACTGATACGTGAAGCTTTACATGTAGATGTACTTCATTACAGACCTTAAACCTGTGGCAGAACTGCCAACAGATAGATGTATAGAGGACACAGCAGAAAGAAGGGGTGCTTCCTTTCATTTTTATCCTCAGGAATCCACTGAGGAATCCTTTGTTGACTGAACTAACACATTTCGGATTTTCTTTTTCAGAGAAATCATAAACTCATTGCAGCGTGTAGACATTGGCGGATTCAGGATGCTGAATGTCACACCATGTTGACTATGTGTGAAAAAACATGTTCTGATAAATTCACAGGAATTGTACACCATGCAAAATTACACCTCCAGGCAGACTCAAATGACCAAACTCTGACATTTCTCAAACTTGACAGCTTATTTCAGTGGAGATTTAGGAAAAAAAAAAGGTCAAAGGACACTGAACATATTACTGCTCCACACTGCCTATAGCTATAGCAACACTAAATCTTCTAGTATTACATCTTGGGGCAAATGAAGGGTTTCTCATTTGGGCCCTAGAGGCAGGAGTAAACAAGGCTTAGGAAGAACAACAGCTGAGGGAGGGGGTGTTGTTTAGAGAAAAGGAGGCTCAGGGGAGACCTTATCTTCTCTACAGCTCCCTGAAAGGAGGTTTAGCCAGGTGAGGTCGGTCTCTTCTGTCAGGTAACAAGTGGTGAGACAGGAAGAAATGGCTTTAAACTGCACCAGGGAAGGTTTAGAATGGATATAAGGAAAAATTTCTTCACTGAAAGGACTGTCAACCCTGGCACAGGCTGCCCAGGGCAGTGGTGGAGTCACCATCCCCGGAGGGATTTAAAGGCTGTGTAGATGTGGCACTTGGGGACATGTGTGGTGGTGGCCTTGGCAGTGCTGGGTTAATGGCTGGACTCGATGACCTTAAAGGTCTTTTCCAGTCTAACCAACGCTGTGATTGTGCCATTGTACAGATCATATGCAGGACTGTCACAGCCTAATGGCTCCAGCACATGTCCCCTCGCCTGGCCAGGAGCAGTCCTGGGGCTGGTGATGCGTGAGCAGCTCGGCTGCCTCCTGACAGGAGTCTGGAGCCTCGGCAGGTGTACAAGGGACAGAAATGTGCTTCCATAAACGGGCTCATCTCGGGTTGCAGTAGCAGTTGCCACGGCAACATCACTCTGTGTACTTGAGCTTTAACATTTGAGAGTTCACCCAGAAAATAAATTTGGCGTGATTATGAAGTACACTTGCTTGTTTTCTGAATTCTTTGGATACAGATCGTTGAAAAGAGCAGAAAATTATGTTACTGCCTTACTGTTTTCTGCCATAAACCATGCACAGAATCATTAAAGCTGTCATCTATCAAAATATAGTAAAATTCCAATAAAGCTAAATTGTAAATGTTGCCATCTTCAGCTCCATAATATATTATTTTTAAGGGCTCCCTGTCATTGTTGAACTTGATAAAACTGAGTAAAATCCCACTGAGCAAGAAATGAGAAAAAAAAGATCTAGAAAATATACTCTTGAAGTAAGGATTTGATTTTTTTAAGTACTGTCCTATTTTTCTACAGCAAGTTAGAATAACACAGGATGGTGACAGCAGGAACATTTTTGAATGTGTCTATCAGGTATTTTGAATATATCATTTAAAGTCTGGTTTTATCCAAAGAATTACTCTTGACATGAGACATTAGGGCTTCATATTTCCTGTGTATCTATGATTTCCATGTGAAATACTGCCAACAAGAAGATTTGTCTTCTGTAACCTGCTAAGTTTGAGAAATTGATACTAAACACCAAAAACTGGAGCACTTGAAAGAGACTGCCTGGAAAGGCTGTGGAATTTCCCTCACTGGAGGTACCTCAGGACTGTCTGGATGCAATCCTGTGCTGTGTCCTCTGGAATGACCTTGCTGGGGCAGGGAGGTCGGACCAGTTTGACATAAAATTGTATCCCAAATGCTCCAGAGTCATCAGCTGTTTGTAGGTTGTGGTTTCATTTTTTGCTTGGTTTAGTTTGGTTGTTTTTCTTTCCTCAAACAGAATGTGTTAATATTTCCATTGCAAGGTTTTGTCAATGGTTGCTTAAAATCACTAATGGAGTTGATGCCTATGATGAGGCCAGATTCCTGTTTTTCCTGTTTATAGCTCATCCATAAAAGTGACCTTTTAATTTTAGTTTTCTTTTGTTTATTTTTGTTGTTACTTGGCTGGTTGGTTGTGATGTTGGTTTGTTTTATTGTTTGTGGGTTTGGTTTTGTTTTTTTGGGTTTTTTTTCCTGATTTGTGGTTTTTTTTTTTTTTTGTTCTTCCCAAGATATGGGTTGAAACCACATAGGATTTTTCAATGTTGGTTTGCATCTTTTGACATATAGCAGACTCCCACTGGCACACTTTATTACAGTGTAGGAGCTTGCAAGTGTACAGCTTCCAAATTTTCAAAGTTAAAATGACTTAATTTTTAAATAATAATTTAAATAGGATTGACTGTAATTAAAGAGAAAAAATTGTTTGAAAAATATCAAAGTGAATTGTGCCCAAGCCGAAGACTGGCAACATAAAAATTTCTGAGGCAGAAATGAGTCATATAAAATTAACTTTCTTAAAACTTCTATGGCCTGTTAGTACAGCTATTGCTGTCAGCATTTTCAAGTTAAACACCATTTACAATGATTTTATTTCACATCGAATTCAACTATGAGCTTAAATGCAAATGCCTCAATAACAGTTTTTGTCCTGGCAAAGCTTTTTGTTTCTTTTCTTTCAGAGGCAATTATAATGTCTGGGGGAATGTAATGCAAAATATTTTATTTCTGAAGCCTTGAAGTTGGAAAAACATACCTGTGCAGGCAAACTGGATATTAGGTTAGTGTACAGACAGTTGGTGTGAGGAAAAATGGAAAATGTTTTGGAAGAAGAGCTTTGGGTGGGACGGACAGGAGCTCGGGTGGAGTTTTGGGAAGGTAAATGGTGTAGAGGTGGTTGGGCAGGAGGTTTTAGGTGGTGGGGCTGGGGCCTGGGGCAAATGAACAGAGATGCGGGTCAGAATTTCTTCTCCTTACACCCAGGTTAAGGACAGTGTGTAAACACACGTACACAACACCTCACAACTAACCCTGCAAGTTCTGATTCTCCATCTGCTTCTTTGCTTCTACAAACACTGCAATCCTATCCAGTGCCCTTCTCAAGGAGAGCAGCAGGATCTGAGTGTTGATTCCAGTGGAAAAATGAGTAATTAATTCATGAGCTAAGAATGGAGAGAATGTGTGTGTGGTTTCTCTCTCCTTGTTTGGTGTCATTGTCCTGATGTTTGCAAATGAGCAAAAAGAGTGAACAGTGAGAAAATTGAGCAGTACCCAACCTAATGGAGGGAAGAGCTGTCCTGGAAGCAAAGCAAAGGCAGCAGCACAGCACATCCCACAAGGAATGCACAAGCTCTGTAACAGAACCATTTATACTGATCTGATTGCACTGCAGTTTTAATAAACCTCCTCGGCAGACTCTGCATATATCACAGATGCTGTTAGCTCCTATAAGGTCAGTAAATATTTCTGAGTTTTGTTTCAGGCAAATAGGTATTTGTAAACTGAACATGCCTGAGAATGGGAAAGATCTGTGTTAGGAATACATGCCCAGCATATCAGAGACCAAGTAAGGCTGCCTTTTTCTAACCTGATAATTGTCTGCTGGGGAAGAAGGAGCTTCCCGCAATCTTTCTCCAAGCCCCAGGAATTCTGAGGTTGTGAAAAGGCAGCAGGCAAATTCACCCATGTACCTATGCACATCTGGATGGCCCAGGATATTACAGCTCAGATGGCTGGTGCCATTTGATCATAAGCAAATTAACTCTTTTTCCAACTGGACATCATCGTGCACTAGTCCTATTAATCACCACAGACCCTGCTCCTGTCATGTGTTTGTCCTTTGTGTTGATATTAATGGTATCCTGGTCCACATGGCTGTTCATGATAAAAAATCAGTGAGAGATTTTGAAGAGGTTAAATACTCCATAGCATTCATCTGTGCCAAAATGGACTTGCTAATGAAGAGACAACTTTAGACCCAATTTAACTGTGTTTTACAGACCTCCTTTCTCTAGTCTGATCTTTCTGTTCTGTTTCTGCTACAACACTGCTCAGTCTCTCACATTGCACTCATCTTCAGTGAAATGTGAACGACTAGTGAGTTTTGTCATTTGTTTTTATTTGGTGGCTCTGTGGAGAGGCAAGGTATTTAATGGTTCTGCTATAACTGAACTGCTTGCCAAGCCCTTATCCCAAATGTGAGGGAAGGGAGAAATCATTACTGCACAAAATTAAGGCAGCAGTGATGGAAATATCACATTATTATTTTTGAATTACAGGGTAGTGTAACATTTCTGTTGACAAGAGCATCATAATCTCTTCTGCAAACAAGTTTTGTCAGGGATTTATAACTCTAAAGAAATTTGTCTAGGCCTGAAACTTGGCATCATCTCATTCAACAAAGTACTAATTTGTTTTCATACATACTTTAAAGCCTTGCAAGTGGTGTTGAGTTCCATGATCAGCACAGCTATTGGCCTTTTAAACAGGTGACATTACATCTACTTTGCGGGTTTCTCTAGGCACAAAAAGATTACAAGGACTTCAAGGACTTAGAGAAAAAAAATCACTCTGTAAAGACAATGTTGAGAAGAAAACAAAAATGAAAGACCCCTTCAAAATGAGATGAGTGAACAGCCCTGGATTTCTGGATTTTTGACTATACAAAGAGGCCACAATACCTTTAGGACAGTTCCTGGGTGAATGTTGCCTTTTCAGTGCTGAGCACTAAGTGTTCTGAGAAGGGCTCACTGTGGGCAGCCTGTTAACACTTGCCACATTTCCTGCTGTGCATGAGCCTGCTAATTGTCTCAGCTATTTATGAGCTGCATTTAGGAACTGCAGCACCAGTCACAAACAATTTACAGTAGTATATTCATACTGCTTTTTCCTTGTTGGTTTCATAAAATGTTCATGTAAACTCACCTTTCTGTTTTGAAGGTATTGGAGGGTGGCAGGACCTTTTATGAAGACCATATTCTTTAGTTTTCAAAAGCTTCGTTGATAACGGATTGAAGCAGGGAAAGTTGTCAAGAAAAGAAGTTTCTGGAGGTTCCATAACAAGATGTTCCTATCAGGCAGGATGTAAATGTGTTATTTTTAAGGTCAAAGCACAGGCAGAGTTTTGAAATGGGCTCGTTAAGGCAATAACGATCTGATAAAGCTGACTCTCCTGATTTCTTGTATACAGTTAATTGAAAGGATATTTAGCTTTGGTTTGATACCTCTCTATAAACATTCTCCCTGCAAATCAGTGGAAGTATAGAAATGTACATCACTTTATTGGTCATCAGCTTGGCTCTGGCCAGTATTCCAGAGTTTATGATCCCCTTTGCTGTCCCTATAGAGTGGCTTTAAAGCTCACTGGATGCATATTCAGACTTCTGGCATTTTGCAGTTGCTCTTTTATCTTTATAATAAAACATGTATTTAACAACAATTAAATGTTGAAACAGCTTGCTGGCAGATGGGGTGAATTTTCTATCTCCTGAAGTTTTCAAAAATGTCTTTCAAAAATATGTTCATTTTATGGTCTGCATTATAGAGAAGACTGAACTAGAGTATTGTAGTGTTTTTTCTTAACTTCAAATTTTTTCTGTGTTTCTATTGTCTTTTCTTTTTTCACAGTTCACTATTACTGTGAATACGTAGTGTTTTCTCTCTCCTTCCAATTCCATGCCTAAACTACATTTAATACATAATGTTTAAGTCATGCCTACTTCCTTAACCAGCTGAACACCAAATACTAAATAGAACAGGTGATACAGCTTGCATGGCTCAAATGATCTGCGCATTGGGAACCAGGAGATCCATTTCTAAAGTTACTTTGGGATGGTTAAATGATCTCAGATCTCAGATACTTCAAGGTAAACTGTGTTGTGTCCTTAGACTGAAACAATGAGCTTAGAAATATCAGTGGAAAAAGTGAAGTTAACAACTGCAGCTACTCTGGCATTCTTTGCATTCTTTAACTGAAGGACGTGTGCTGCTAATAAGATCCCCTACTCCAAAGACTGGTCTCAAATATAAAATTGAATTGAATATTGATTTTTAATTTTAGTTCATTTAGCTGCTTGCTTGTTTGTTGTTGGTTTTTTTTTTGGTTTTTTTTTTTTCTGAAGTGAGGTAGCTGGTTTTGGTGCTTTGAGTGAAAATTGGATTGCTGAGATACTAAGCTGTGGAATGAGGTTACTACTCATCAGTATGAATAACCATTTCAGGAAATTTCATATGAATTTTTATTATGCATTTATATGTAGATTTAAATAACCTTTTTTAATACACTCCATTGAACAATAACACTCCTTTTAAAATGTCATAAATACGGGGAAAAGTTAACTACCACAGATAGGCAATGGTCAACATTTATAAGCTCAGCAAGATTAATATTTGCCATGAAACTGCATCTGAAAAACTGCCTTAATTCTGGTTTATGGCTAGTACTGTAGTAATCTGCCAAGGGTTTACTTATTTGGTTAAAACAGTTTGTTAAATGACTTCAGGAATTCTAGAACCAAAATTGCATGTTTATTTAATGCAGTGATGATTTGCTTTGCTTTAAAGGACAAAACACCAGTCTTTAATTTCCAATAAAAGGCAATGTGAAGTAGAGTTGGAAAGATGAGGTTGTTGGGCAGTTGATATCACCTAGCAGTGATCTCTGTCACTGATGGCTTGCAAATTAATCCTTCTACTAACAGAAGAGGAGATGGAGTGAAAGGGCAGATAAATAGCTTGAAAATTAGTCATCTCAATTTTCCAAAGAATATTAATACACGGTTTGATGTCCAGTTGGTGCTTGGTAGGAAGCTCAGTGCAGCAGCCATCATTTCTGGGGCTGGCATTATTAAATATCTTCCTGAACAACCTGGATGGAGAGGCACAGTGCTCCCTTGAGAGATCTCGGGTGATGCACAACTGTGGGGATTGTGGTGCTGAAGTTCAGAGGATCCTTGACAAACCTGAGGGCTGGGCTAACAAAGCCCCCAAAGGGCAGCCACAGAAGCTTTGCAGCTGTTTTGCCTTTGCAGTTTGTTGACTCTGCTGGAATTTAAAGACTAAATTTGCAATCGTTATTTAAATAAATAAATAAAGGTTTTCACACTAATTTAAGAGGCTTTAGTTCAGCTAAAATCTTTTGCTCCCGCTGCATGTGGAAGAGTTTGGACTGCAGGTGGGGAATTGATTTGCAAAGTGACTGGAATGGTGACTCGGAAGGTGTGGGCTCTCTTGGCTGTTCCCAGGCTGTCTGACAGTTATGGGTGAGGGATATTTATATGGCTGTAGGGGGAAAATAGGATCTGTAAATTGGTATTGTATAGAGGCAGATAGCCTTTCAGGGGACAATAGGCTGTTTCATTATATTGGAGCTTGCAAGCGGTTTGCTCTCTTCAGAGAGCTTCAAAAAGCTAAATTCCACTTTGCCATTACAGTGGGTCCTCTATTATGTAGTAATGTTATTTGGAGGTGAGTCTTGGAGAGTGAGAATGCCTTAAAACATAAAAATGGAGTGATAATGTAGTGTTGTAGGTGTCAGTCTAGTGTTCATCACTATGAAAGGTTTTATATCTTTATCTTCATTTTATTCTAATTGAGAAGTGATTCTGATGAATCACTGAGATGTTTGAAAAGCCCTAAATTACAGATGCTTATGTGTTGGAATGGCTATTGTCAAAGTGGGGGAAAAAGCACCCTGTTGTTGCAGTCTGTCAAAAATGATTTGCTGAAAATTGACTTTGAGTGTTTGTACTGGAGGTCAGAGTTCCCTTTAGAGGGCTTCTACTTCCATAGAAATATCTAGAAGTGCCACAGTTATGCCTTGCTATTTAAAGAATGATTTTGTTACAAATACTTACCTGGCAGTGCTTTTGATTCATTAAAATGGGAAAAATAAGTGGAGCAAAACAGCTGGGACAATTTCTAAGTAAATTCATCAGTCATTCAGGAACTATGCATTTAAAATACCTATAAATAATAGAATGCTCCATCTAAATGGAAGCCTTTTATTGATATGTAAGTACAGTGTCACCCTGAAGTTTCTTTTTTAATTTATCATTTCATTGTGTTTAGCATCAGATCAGGCAATTCATATTATTTCCAGCTTTTCAACTTTTATTTTAGCAGCATTATTTGGTATGGTGTGTGAAATGAAATTGTTGCACACAGTTGTTAAGCTTTAAAATTACTTTCAGGTAACAAATAATTGTTTTGGAAACTCTGAGCCTTCACTCAATTTTTTAATATTATCTCAAGGACTGACAAAATAATTGGATAATTTCAGTGGTTTGCCATTGGCACTTTTAAATTCCCTTTATTCGTATTCTTACAATATATTCCCATAAATATCTTCTTCCTCCAGTGATAATGTTCATGGGACTGCTGATCCTACAAAAGAAGACAGGACAATGGAAATGGGGACAGTGAAATAGTGAGAACCCAGTTTTTGGGTTTTATTGTCTGTTTCGTTCTCTCAGGTTTACAGAGAATAAATAAATTGTTTATGTGTGCATATAGAAACAAACATTTAGGTTTAAAATTTTGTTTTCAGTAGATAAAAAGATGGCCTATCACAAAGTGAATGCAGACCAGAGAGCACAGGGGCACTCTCCATACCTCGACAACGATGAGCTCCAAGCCACAGCGCTGGAACTGGAGTGGGACATGGAAAAGGAGCTGGAGGAGCCTGGCTTTGACCACTTCCGACTGGATGGCGCAGCCCAGCACCACCTGGGGAACTCCCAGAGCCCTGACCTCGACCTGGAGCCCATCCAGCCTTCCTCTTCTCCAAAGGGAAGATTCCAGAGGCTTCAGGAAGACCCCGACTACATCTCCCACTACACGAGACCAGCACCAAAGAGCAGCCGCTGCAGCATTTTTCGGATACTGAAAGTATTTTGCACTGCTTTGATTTTATTTATTTTTGGGACTGTGATAGGATATTATGCACGCAAGAAATGCCCTTCTCCCCCAGCATCTCAAGAACCAAATAATCCTCATATATACCATGAAATTCTCAAGGAGATCAAAGCTGAAAATATCCAACAGATTTACAGGTATGTACCTTGGCAGGTGCCACTTTTAAGTCTTCACATGATTTGTTTTATGTGGAATCTTATTTACAAACCCTGATTTATGGGGTTTTTTTATGTTCAGTTTTATCATGACAGTTGGGAGGTGTTCATAAGCATGCACAAAATTCATTATTTGTTAATAATGCAAATTTGTGCTAATCATAATAGGTTTTGCTTTAATAATGCTGTATTGCTGAATCTATTATTGTCTTTAATGTAAATTAATTGAAAAACACAGATAATTCAAATTGAATTGAAATATAGACAATAGAACAGCTGTCCTAGACCCAGCTGACGGCCAAATAACACTATTGAAAAACAACGTTGATAAGATATTTTGTAATATTTGGCACTTTAAGAAATCCCCATCTAATTTTTGGCACAAAAGTGAATCTTGGCTGGTAATTTTTCACTATAGTAAACTAAACCTTTATTTTCCATGGGTTTAGGATGGAAAAATTGAGCTTTGCACTCTGAAAGATGGTGATTTGTTTATTTTTTATTCTTTATTACCTGTATTAAGAATGTAATTTTTTTGTAAAATACCTGGGTTTGACTGGCTTTGATTTTTTTTCTTTTTTCAATGTGGAATCTTTTCACTGCTCTGGCAGTCTATATATAACATGTTTGTGTCAGAATATAATCACTTCCTTGTAGCAATAAGTGTGGAAGAAAATAGGTTTTCTTGCCAAATTTTGAAAGTTGTTTCTATATGGAGAGGAGAGCTGAGCTTATTTTTTGGCTTCTGGAGTGCAAAGTCCCTTTTTCATGTTAAAGGCAATGCATTGATTTTTTGATCAGTACCAGTTCAGAAGCAGCAGAACTTCCATACCTGAAGTTAGAAAAGATTGTTGTCATGGTCATCAAAAGAGGAGGTGTTGAGTAGATCAGAAATACAACAGAAGTAAACACAGGGGTGTTCTGACAATATTTACCTTTTATTATATTTGCTAAGCCAAATCTTAAGTCTTGTAGTGACTAATACCATGTTTTGAGCCAACCCTGTTATTAAATTCAAGAGAAAAAGTAAATATGGAAGGTTTCATGTCAGTTTTCATGTACTGAAGTGATTCTACTGCATACTAATCTAATTATTTTCATAATGGGAAAGGGTACAGGTGATGAAAAATGTTGGTTTTTAATGAAAAAAAATAACTTCTTTGTCTTTCAGAGATTAAATTGAACTGAATTCTGTCATTAGGCTTCATCACAATCAAAGTATTGGAGTAAGCTAAGCCCTAAGAGTGGGTATTAAACAAATTACAGCAAATTGCTGACATGTCTCAGGATTGTTGACAGACTCAGGATAATACTTCAGTACTTTTGTGTTTGGGGACTGGGAATCACTTGCCATTCTATTATTTCAAAGGCTGGTTTAAAACCATCCCATTTGGAACCCTTCATCACTTGTCAAATAATTTCAGCTTTCTATTAGGATACTGGATTTTAGGTAAAATTAATTATATGAATACTTTGGAACTTAAAAAACTTTGGTAGCTGCCATCCTTTAACATAATTCTTAATAATTGTTTGGGTTTCTTTTCTCTTTAACGGCATGATTTCAATAAATGTAGTCAAGCATTAATTCAGTTACCTATCAATTCTGCATACAAATACGTAATCAATGCTTTTAGTATACTGCATTACCCACAAGGCTTTTCCTAACCCAGCATTTTGGTGTGAGATAGCTTTTATCCCATGTTGTGTTCAGTTGCTTTCCCTCAACATCTGTTTGGCAGGAGTCAGAGTGACTGCAATGAAACCTGGGTGTGTGTAGCCCTACCAGTAAGGAACATGCAACATATGTTCCTTGGGTGAAAAAAAAATGCCCAAACCTGACAAAATCAATTTATGTTATTGGAAAACTTCCTTCAATAAAATACTTTGAGTTAGGAATAAGTGGCAGCTGCTTAGTTTGCAGTTTCTAAATGTTACTGAGCATGACGTTAATTTAATTTTCGTTGTTTACTCCTTAGATCAGGTTCAGATGGTTTGGGAGTTTGCTAACAGTCCTGTAAAGGAATTAGAAGGAAAAAAATCTGTTTAAGAGAAACAGAGGTGCCAATCATATTGCTGGAGCAGACATCACCTTAATGTGCTTGGAGGTCTGGAGTGGGAGCTTTCTGTTGGGGTGAAATCTGCTTGTGGTTGGATGAAGCTCTGAGGATTTGACCCTTTGCACTTGTAAAGAGGTGGCAGAAGTGCTCCAGGGGACTTGTGTTGGTTCAGTTTGGATTTGGACTGGGTTCTGTGTGAGCTGAATGAAGCCTGTCTGCCCATCCCTGTTAGGGATGGAGGAGCATTGCTGCCCAGGATGTGGCTGAGTTCCCATTCCTGGAGGGATTTAAAGGATGCATAGATGTGGCAATTAGGGACATAGTTGAGTCACCTTGTCACTGAGCAGTGCTGGCTTAATGGTTGGACTCAGTCTGAGAGGTGTTTTCCAACCTAAACAGTTCAGTGATTGAGTAGGATAACTGCAGTTGGTGTTCACGGGCTGCTGAGTTGGGATATTCAGGTGTTCCTGTGTGGCTTCTCCACAGGAGGCTCTTGGTGTGCTCCTCTTCTGTCAGTCCCATCCTGGCTGTCTACATCGCCACAGCTTCATGTTAAGGTTTTTATTTTTCCCCAGCAGACAAACTAGAAATCATTAGGTAAGAAAACTCGGTGTGTTGGCTTTTATTCCTTCAGTTTTGCACCTTGTTTCCTGTGAAATGGGAATACCACAGAATTTCTGTGCAATTTAGCACAGTTGTAATTATTGGTCTTGGCCAAGTTGCTTAATCAATGGTACATCCTAAGCTGACATTATCTCTGTGAGCCTTTTTGAACACCTCTCCCCACCCCCTGTAGGGAGGTGCTTGCATTGTTGACGATAAAAAGTAGAAATCAATTCATTCCTGATGTTTCAGAGGTTTCAAGATGAGTTGTCAGAGGTGCCTGAAGGGCAAAAGCAATTGCCACAAAAAAAAGTTTTTCTCACCTAGCACACCTCATTTTAAACTGGGACAAAAAAAAACGGGGGCGGGGGGGGAACAACACCAATATTGTTCATAGTATTCAGTCGGTAAATAATTCAGGAGTGTGAATACTACATTTGTTCAGATAAATATTTTTAAAGAGAAACAATCTGCTCCACAGCACAGGCAGATTCATATCTGCTAAAATCACTCGTATTTCTTCAAACATCACTAGGCTGATGGGAATCCAGTAATTATATCTGTTTGTGCCATGAATATAACTTTTCACAGTTTTCTTTTGGAAGATAAATGAAAAGATTTAAGTTCAAGTTAGGTGTAACTTGTCTCCCACAGGTCTTCAGGGTGAGTATGAAAAGGGCATAAATTCCACATCCAAAAGAGGTAGAAGCTGAAACAGAATATTTTGGGCACTGCTTACATTTCTATCAGTAACCAGCAGAATTGAGCAGGGCTAAAGAGATGGATAAAGGTGGTAAAATTAATAGGCAGAGAGCAGGTTATCTCCTTGGACGGGTGGGTTGAGCATCCATGGCAAGACTGAATTCTTGGAACCCTTTTGGAGAGCGTGTCAGGAGGGCACGGCTGGAGAGGAGGGACCTGTGCCTTGAACCACACTCCCTGAGGAGGGTCTGCAGCTCCAAAATAGAGCCATTGCACTGGGAAAGGCCCTGCTCTCCAAAGGGAGGAATGCATTTAGATGTGGAAGCCTCTACAGTTTATAATAAATGCTGAAGGTCCTAAGAGGCAGACCTTCAAAAATGCTGAAACGCCCACTACCAGTTTCGGTGAGCAGTGTGCTGCTGAATTCTCAAAAGTAAATTTGCAATGCAGATATGCGAAATTTTCAGTGAGATCTGACTTCTTAAAATGACACTCAGATTTCTGCTATCACTTAAGAGCTTTTGAAAATTTATCTGTTTTTTTCTTTCTCACTCTGTATGAAAAGGGGGGATGCTAAAGAAGTGTATCTTTATTCTCTTGCTGCACATCTGCCAGATGAAGGCCAGCTCTTCCAGTGATCATTGCCACTTAATTGAATTATTCAGCAGATCTGAGTTTAGAATGACTGGATCTTATTTTTTATTTTTTCCTCTCCTTCCCCAGATTTAAGGGACATGTGCTATTTTTGCTGTTTAGTGTCCCCTCTGCCCACTGAGTGACTTTTTTCTTGCCCTACCTTCACTAAGAAAACAAGGGAAAAAGTCTGAGATACCTTGCTCTGGAGTTAGAGGGATCATTGTCACTGACTTCAAGTTACTGTCACTAGCTATCAAGATTCTGATCGTTGTCAAATATTTTGCCAAGTTTTTATGTTTTAGAATGGTAAACATTTGCATTTTGTGCAAAAGGGAACTTTGGTAGTGTTGTCAGCTAAGTTTTGAATCAAATACACCAAAATCTAAAGGGACAAAGCTATAAAAGCACAGTAAGTAGCAGAAATACAGTCCTGTCAGAGAGCCCTGAGATTATAACTCCTGTTATCTAATTTAGTATATATTTCATTAAAAAATGATATTGTGTTGCATCTTTGACAGTGCTGAACATTTCAATAGAAGAAATACAGAAGGTGCTTTTAATTTTCATTTTATATGAAATTATTTCAATTTTATTGCTTCAAAACCAAGTAAAAATGAAAGAATCCTATTTTATTTGGAAAATGTGAGGCTATCATAAATTTTAGGAAGTTGTAATTTTGGGGTTGGCTTCTTTAAATTAAACAGATAAACAAAGATTCATATTGAATAGTAAGAATAAAAGAAACAGGCAGTCATGTTGATGTCAGTGATAACTCCGTATGTTATTTGTCAGATTAGCTAATTGCTCTCACATTTTTAAAATTCTTGTAGCCTTATTGTGCTTTACTCATTAATTACTTTTCAAAATTGTATATCTTAATTACTATCAGATCCACATTATTTTTAGATACACCTTCCCATGATTAAAACTGGGATAGGGGCACAGACAGAAGTCTTTGCTTTGCTCTTCAGCCAGTCTACAGAGCAGCTCCTGTATTTCAACTCTGCTTTTCATCCTGTGTATTCTCACTGAAGTGCTTCCTTCACTATCATTTCCCCCCCTCGAGCAATAGGGAGGTTTAAATCCCTTCGTAATACATCCAGTTATAACTAAGTGTCCTTTAGAGGCATATCTGTTCCTTATTCCAGCTGGTAATATCACCTGCACAATCTCCCAAATCCATCTCTGGCAAGAATTGATTTGTCACTGGTGCCATCCATAACTTAAGCTTAATTCTTCAAAGGGCTTTGGGAGAGCAGGCAGCAGCTGCTGTCCTGTGTGTCTTGGCCAAGGAACAAAAGTGCCAGTGCACTGAGAAAAGGACTTTTGCTTGTTTTTCCTCAAAGGGAAATGAGAAGCTTCCATATCCAGTGTTTCTTGTTCCCTGATCAGTTGTAATCAGTACTGTTAAAACCTTGGGGCTTCAAACCTTTTTCTCAGGTAAAGCCTGTGAAATACGTAGCTGAGGAGGAAAGAGAGCCTGGAACTTGGAGGAGAATTTGAGTTTTGGAGATTTGGAGTGAATGAATTTACAGGCTGCTGCTTGGTGAATTGCCTTTGTCCCAGGAATGAGGAATCTCAGCAGGAGCAGAGCCTCCTCTGGAAGGGTGTGAGGAAAGGAGTGCTCTGGTGACTGCTTCCCTGGGTAGAGACCCAATTAGTGCCTCCTCCTGTTAACAGCTACTGTTAATTAATAGCTGCACCTGACCTCTCCATGGCTGCTGGTAGCAGTGTGCTGGCCCAGACCCCTGCTCACTTCACTCATGATCAGTTTTGTCCCTTGTACACAAATTTTGCTTTTTGTCACACCAAAGCTGAAAAGTGCATTGCAAAAAGCAAATCTCAGTGGGTACTTGTCCTGTTCCCTCCTGGATATCAGCCTCAGGTAATTGTTGTGTTGCTATCCAAAATGCAAGTATTAAATCTAGTTAGGCTCAGTCTGAAGCCAGGCCTAGAGCATCTTTGGGAATGGATATTGCTGTATTCCCAGGTAACCAGGAGCTAAGGGAGCTCTCTGGATCCATTTCATTCCCCCACTGAGGAGTCACTTGGGATTCTCTTCATTCACATGATAATTTTGAATGTGTATTTATAAGTACAAAGCCTCTTTTGGAAGGAGATAAGAGTAATATCAAACAGCATAAAGTTCCCACTTATCCCCCTGCCACCTCCCCATCGAAGAATGGCTCTGGGAACATGGGGAGGTGGCTTTTGTGGGAGAAAGATGCCCTGTGTGACCCAAGTGCTATCTGTGGAACAGAGACTTGATAAATTTAGGCTTCAGATACCCACTTATATCAAATATGATTTCTTTTTAAACCAAAAAATAGGTTATATCTGTACTTCAGAAGTGTTAATAGAAAGGCTTGTCTGTTTTGTGGTTTTCCTTGGTTCCATTCTTTTCTTAAAATTGTATTTCTTTTTCTTTGGATGAAAAAGGGATGCGTTATATCAATATAATGCATGAGAAGGAGATGTAAGTTTGAGCTTGTTAGGGTCAGCTGCAGCATAAGCTTATAATATTCCTTTTCTTTGTTGAAGAAATGTCTTAGGTTGTGATTTATTTACCATTGAAAGGATGTGTTTCAAGCCCACCATGTGTTTCACTGAGAACAATTTTTCTTTCCAGTTGATTATTTTTTAAGGGTAACCATAAAAACGTATCGATTTTTAGGTATTTGATTTGGGAAATAATTTGCAGTAAAATCTGATTTTTTGTATCGTAACTGTATCCTTTGTCAATTAAGTACATAGCGTTGCCTCAAAATAATTTTCCTAAGCAATACATGTTTGATTTCCTAAGCAATAAGTGTGATATGGAAATGAATTAGAATCAATAAACTATATTATGCCACATCAGCATGGTAAGTAATAAGTCCCTTGATAAATTTACTCTCTGTCACAGCCCAGATGAATGGCTTTAGTCTTGCTGCAGTACAGTGCCTCGTGTTTGCCATGAGAAAATGACACTGGTTTTGGATAGACTATAAAGTATAAATGAATCTGACTCTGATCACTAATTTTTGAATTGCATAATCTTACTTATTTTAAAATTAAAGATTACCTTGCTGGAATTGCCTCACACTCCTCTTAACAGAAGTGTGGTTAGGGTTTAGAGAGAGAACCAATTTCCATGGCCATTAGCTGCCTGCTTCTTTACCATCACTGCTTAAAGTGTGGGGCAATTTAGTCCCAATTAGAGCAGCAATTCTGAATGGTGACAAGTGCTACTTTCCCTAATAGATGATGAAATGGGCTGTGCCAGCGTGGCTGAGGGAGTAATTTGCTTTTTAAAGGTCTGGCATTCACATTTCTGCCTGTTTGGGGTAACAGAGGGATTGGGGAAGGCCTGATGATGCCTTGAATCCTTCTGTCAGCTGGGCTGCCCCAGGACGTCTTGCTCTCCCCTTTGCCTGTAGGTGTCTGGTGCTGTTTGGAAAGCTCAGGTTTTCAAGGGATCCCTTCTGTTTCAGTGAAAAACTGGAATGGACGGTGAAACATCTATAGATTTTAAAAATCCATCCATTTTAAGAAACTTTTGGTGAGTGAAAGGCTCTGTACTTGACTTTACCTGAAAAACAGAAATACTTGACATTTCTGAGCAACTCTGACACTAATGCTGGCTAAAAGGCAGTATTTAGAGGCTAGAGTTATTTAGGTTGCCATCTATCATTTTTATAGATTTAACCAAACCACATTTTTCCTAACAAAGAACCTGAAGGAAAAAAACCACACAGCCTGCTGAGATGACAGCCAGTTTTCATTGTAGGCCAGTTGCTTCCATTTGGGAAATACCATAGGGTGCAGAAATTGGACAAAGTTGTCCTTCACTGTCCAGTCCTTGCAAATCAATACAAGGAGGATCAGAAATTTTGCCTGGTGGTCTCACAGATGTTCTTATAATGACAGTGAGCAACAAACCTTGCAGAACAAACCCCCTTAACAATTTAATTTGTGGCACATGGACTGTCTCCTAATTGCCTGAACGACTGCACGAGTTTCTCCTGTCTCTGCTCTGAACTTCCCAGTGTTACGGTGAGCTCAGAAGGTGGATTTTTCCTCAGAGGAGGCAGTGGCAGAGGGCATCACAAAGAGTCCTTAGGATTTCTGAAGCACCAAGCCCTGGCAGATTCCTATTTAGGATGCATCTCTCATCAGCACGGTGTAAAACTGAAGTCCATGGATCCTCCTGAGATCCAGCCTTTCCATGGAATCTGCAGTTCCATGGTAGGCCCTGCAACAGTAAGCAATTAGTTCCCTGCCTGTACACATAAATCAAATTAACAAAGCCCTGAGGGGAAGGAGTTTTCTCAGCCCTTTTTGGTGGTGCTTTGACATGCAGTTCCCTTTCCATCAGCTCCTATGACAGCTATTTGCTGGAAGCCTGGTAAGTCAGACTGTTGCTGAATTTGACTGGCTGCAATTTGTTGTACTGTATTAAGTTACTGTTCATGCAGCATTTGTAACTGAAGGTTGCTGGGGAACGTTGCTCAGGATCGATCAGGGATAATGAAATTGATATTGTCTGAATAATAATCAATTTTAATGATAGTATTCTGCAGTAGTCTTCTGTTAAGGGGCTTCTATTCTCAGTTCAATTCTCTTTGAAAGCTGATGAGTTTCTGGAATGAAACAAATATGGATTGCATTGAAAAGTTGGGGCTTTCCCTGGCAATAGTGGAACTTGTGGAGAGTAAGACTTTTCAATATTAAACAAGTTGGCTCTTTTGAATTTCTAGAGTACTGTTTGTAGGCAAGAAGTTAAATAATGCCCCCTGCTCTGTGTGTATGTCTGGTTTATCTCAGTCTCAGTAATGGGTAATCTCTAAACGTACATTTTCAAGTCTCATCCTTCATATAAGCTGGTGTTTCCTTTCTCATCCTTCATGTAAGTTGGTGTTTCCTTTGGATACATGTAGTTGCCACAGATTTACATATATTCCTGTCCAAGTTAAAATACCGACTCATACTCTGCTTGGTTTATGAGTATTTCTTCAAGGCTGAAAAGGTTGTAATTTTCCAGTGAGATGGAATTTTCTCTCTTTTTTTAGCGAAACATAAAACTTGAATAAGTGAATTGAAATGTCACTATCAAAACATAGTGTTCGAATGGCTCAGAAGCAAAATTGTTTGGAAATCTCTTTTTTTGGAGGCCTCATGATTTTTATTCCTATTTGGGGAATTTGGGGGCTGTGTGCTGACATTTCCTGTCAAGCAAGTCTGGTCCTTTACCAACTTAATGTCTTTGTTTATCTTTTGTCACTTAACTGAGTAGAGAAGATAACAGGAACAAAAGTGAGCATTAAAAACAGCACTTAAATATACTACTTGTTTTACCTTTTTTAATGGGTGCTCAAACTTTATTAGCCATCCAGCTAATTAAGTAGGTTGTGTGAGGCTTCAGGAGAAAGGTCACTATTGCTGAAGGGGTCAGGAACCTATCACAGATTTGCTTCTCTCCAGCAAATCTGAGAAAGCTCTACAGACAGGAGTTTGTAATAATTGTAGTATTTAACTGAGAAATGTGGTATTTAACTGGTCAAGAGAAAGAAAGTGATTTGGAATGTCTTTGCTGTGGAAGCTGGGCATGGCTGCAGACCCCTGTGATACAGAATTGATGAAATGGCCAGAGTTTAGCAGCACATTACCTTGACTGGACAGTTCAGCACTGATGGTGTGCTCCAGGCAATATCACATTTTGCTGCTGCCTCAGGTGACAAACTGGAGCCCACAGGCTGGAGAAGCTCAGGACTTGATCAAAATTCAGAGAGGTAAGACAGTGAGAAGTAGGATCAATAGTTAAGAATGTATAAGGAGTCCATGAAAATGTCAGTGTGCCTTTGATGGAAATAGTTTTCTTTGTTCCAGCAGAGCAGCTGTGCTTCAGCAGAGAGCTCAGATATTTACAGTTACAATTGTGGCCAGGCTGGAAGGTGTTCCCAGAGCTTCTGGAGTCTGTTTCCTGTCAAAGGCTTCGTGAGCCAGGGCTGATGCAGTGCAGATTGAGAGCATTTAATTATTGAAATAGTTGGCTGAGTGCTGTTTAGAAGTAAAAGGTGACTCTGAGAAGTCACTTGTTTAATGGTCATTTGTTAGTAATCATTATTGAATGCTTTTATTTTTAATAAATACCAGCCTGGGTGATGGGCCTTGTGATGTGCATTATTAATTAAATAGGCAGGCTTCAAAAAAGGCCATACAGGTCGTGAACAAAGTTTCTGTTCCCTGTCAACTATTTAGGGAACAAGGAGCTGAATTATTCATGACATGCTTAGTGCAAGGCAAATGGAACCTGCTGCTGTGTTGCTAGCAGTGCAAATAGTGACCTAAAACATACAAATGGTTTTCTCCTATATTGTAATGCCTGTTTTTCTTTACTAATATTTCTGGAAACTATTTAAGAAAATTAAACTCTGTGACCAAAAAAAAAGTTAAATCTGCATGGTTCCTCAGGATCCTAGCACAGACCCTGCAGGGGATATTGTTTCTAAATTACTCAGTTTATGTGCTAAGAAGATAGATAAGGCATGGTGTTAATACAGGTATTCATTTTGTTCTTGTGGAAAATGTGTGGGTTTAAAAAAAAATTAAAATTGAATAACTTTTGTAAAGGCTGTTTCCTACAGACAGAAACATATCTATTTGAATAGCTGTCCATTTCTACATGGGGTTTTGTGCCTATGTGAATACATAGGTGCAATTTTGCATAATAGCTGAAGTTCTGTCCTTTACACAGTGCTACTCAAAGGTGTCATATATTCCAGTGCTTGGCACCACTTCTCACTGTGGGCATCGCTGAAGCCTGATTGCCTTCTAATCCGAGAGCCAGAAGTACTTCTTGTGTTCATAGTTCCTTTGAAACAGTAAAAACTTAAAGTAACATGATGGCTGTGTTATAAATGCCCAGAGAGTTATTGAGGGCACAGTCCTTATACATAAATACGGCTTGAGGGGCTTATCTCGTTCATATTGACATAAGGATTATATAGACTGTAAGATGAAGTTAGTTGATTACAGAGCAGCAGTATTTCCACATAAAAACAGATTCCTGGGGAAGAATCCAGCATTAAATTACAAGTAAAGGTACACAGCACAGAAAAGGTGATGAATGGAACAAATTCCTTTATGGCTTTGTTCTGTTGTTGGATGTTCTTTAGCCAAACTGTTGTCATAGCGTTCAACACAAGGCAAAATATGTCTGTGGCATAGAAAGGTGAGGTGAGATGATTTAGTGATTTCTTTCTAATGTTTTTTTTCCCCCTGATCTCTGTGTTTCATCAGTCTTTTCAGAGCTTGTATTGAAGCATACCAAGATGAATAAAACCCGTGACTAACTTTTTGAGTTAACACTTTTTCCCCCCTTTCTTCTTGAGCTGTTTTAGCTAGAATGCCTGCAAGGGCTTGATAATAATAGTCTGTCCTGATTAACAAACTGAACTGAACCAGAGGATTTGGGCTCTGGTGGCTGCTGGAGCTGGGGTGGAGCCGGGTGATGTCGCAGAGCTCCTGGAAGGCACAGGGAGCTGTTCATGGCACTGTGAACAGGCTGGGCATTATCTGGGATTTGCAGCTCCCCACCAGCAAAACTTTTTTTTTTTTTTTTTAGAAGCAGACTCTGTTAAAACAAGAATCATTTGGAATTATTCTAGAAATACAAAGCTAAATAAATTAAATCCTCCTTTAGTCTTGTGGATTTGGAAATTGGTTTTACATGCTTTCGTCGCATCCTGCCTGGATTAGTCTAACTCCCCTTTTCCAGACTTTGCCAGCACTGCTTCTGCTGCAGCCATGCACAGATCACAGATTCCTGAGGAGGAATGAGGCTCCTGGAGGGCTGGGTCTCTCTCCTGTCTCTCTCATTTCCTCCTGACTCAGTGTGTCTCAACGTTAAAAAGGTTTCTCTGTGTGGGAAACAGTTAATCGCATCAGGATGAGTCATACCAGGATTAAATGTTGGCGGTAGGATTGGATCCCTTCCCCTCAGTTAACGTAATTAAGACTGACATTAAAGATCAAATTATTCTATATCAGATTGGGTAAGTGAGAAGCTCTTCAGTGCCATTCCTGCACAGTGCTGGCCCTGCCTTGCTAAGGAGGCTGTGGGGTCCTGTCAGAGGAGCCCCAAGCTGCCCTGGTGCCCCAGAGCTCTGGGTCTCCTTGGTGGAAGGTTCCTCCTTGCCCAGCTGGGCTCTCTGCCTCCCCAGCATTGTCAAAACTGTCATTTCCCAGATTGCTTTGGGTGAATGTTGGAATTTTTCCAGCAGGACTGTGGAATTGTATGTACCAAATCTAAATGCCTTGGCTGCCTTTCCTCAGGGACCCCAGGGTTCTCCCAGGGCGTCTCAGCTGAGCTGGGCATGCCTGTCCCAGCAAAGGCTGTGATGGCACCAGCATCTTCTGACTGCTGAGGGACTTGATGTCAGCCTCCTTTGTTCATGTGTTTGGTTTCTCCAAAACAGGTGATCTGGTCCTGTTTGCATCCTCTTAGACAAGAGCAGCTGACATTTCTGCAGCACCTGTTAGCATAGAAGGATTTTCTTTAGTGGTTTCTTACCTCACTGGCTCCAAATTTGTATTATCCTCCAAAGAACTCAGAATATTTGCACTGAAATTTGGTTATTGAATAACCCAGTCCACCCCAAAAGAATTAACTTCAGCATTAGATTATATACTGGATCTCTTGGTGCATAAAGACATTTTAACACCTTTTATTTATTGTGTTTTAGACACTGTTTGCTGGCTGCATTATATTATGTGACTCTTACTTCAGCAGAGGTAGAAAACAGATTTATCTAAAGATGAGTGCTAAGTACTTGTTATGTGCTGTTGTGCCACTCATGAAGAGTGACTTTGGGCAAGAATGGTGATGTTCCATCAGTACCTGAAGATCTATTACCCCAAAGGAAAAATAGTTTCGTTTTCCAGGATGAGAGAAAAGCAATTTCATACATAGAGGGATGACAATAATTGCAATAAGGTTTCCTGTAGCCATACACAAATAGTTTCAGTTTCTTATGCCAGACTGTGATACAGGATGTAAATTGTGCCTCATAAAACTACTAGAAAGATAACTTAAAAGAAAAAGTGTGACCTTAGCAAGAATTGCAGGGGCAGCTATTCCAGAAGCAACAAAAGTATATTGTAGTACTGTTTGTAATCCATTAAAGACATGACTTGATAGTAACAGAGAATTAGTGTTCCAGATAGCTGGAAGATGTCTGTGCTTTTTTTTTCTGTGTTACAAACTTTTTTTTTGTGTATTAGCTTCTCCTCAGCTGTGAGCACTATTAAAGTTTGCCAGAAAGGGTCCTTTTTTAATTTGCCCACACCAGTGTTGGAAGCCTTGGAAACATTTGTGTGTGCTCAAGACTGGTTTGCTGTTATTACAGATGAGAAGGAGTTGGTGGATCTCTGTTAGCACAGGTTTGAGGCAGTATTTGAGCCACCCTGGGGATATGTGACAATACAGTAAAATCAAATGGTTTTATCTTACAGAATTACTTGTACACACCAGCTTTGAGAGAGACCACATTCTGCTAGATATGGAAAAATACAGTGGGTGCTTACTCACAAGTAATGGTGTGGCTCTGATTTTATGAAAGGGAAGAAAGCTCCATGGTGAGGTCCTGGTTTGATCTTGATGGCAATGTAACAAGGTTTTCAGTTGCTTTTCCCTGTTTACCAGAGGAATTTCATACCCACTGGAAACATTGTCTTTCACCAGCCTTGAGTACATGCAAATGTTGAAGCACAGCATCACAAAATAGTTATCTCCTTAGCTGAAAGTCTGAATTTTCAGAGAAGGCTTCATTATTTAGGGAAAATGAAGATTAAATGAAGACAAGAAAAGCTCCTTGATGGCATTGAATTTGCCTTTCAGAGTGTGTGTTCTATAATAATGTTTTGATTAAATCAAATTCATTATCTATATTTTATTTTTCCTTAAAAATTTTTAAGAACAAAAAATCTAAACAAAAGACAGGCATGAATTATTACACTAATATTATTATGCACTGGGAATCAAAAAAGTCTGAGCTAATGATGTTTAGACTCTTCTTTAAAGAAATAATCAAATACATTAAATTAATTTTTCCGTTAATATCATGTGGAATTTTTCTCATCTCATATTAGCAGATCTGAGCAGGAGAAACTAGTTGACTAAATATAGATTCAGCACTTCAGTAATTTAATAATTCAGTAAATTACTATGGTTCCAGTCAGAAAGAACTCAAAAAAACCTAATAAAAATAATTCGGAATTAAAATTAATTATAAGTATAATTGTAAGCAGTATATTGATAGTCATGAAAGTGGAGCTGTGTTTCTTAGAGGAGGATAAAGCCACCTGATGAACTAAGGCAAATTGTATCCATTTTAAATGCTCCTGAACTCTTCTGCCTGGTTTTTCCATAGAAAGGGAGCCCCTCCAGTTTGCAACTCCCCTTGTAATGGTCTGGGTGTATAACTAATCATTAACTAATTAAATACTCTTTCAGAGCAGATTTAAACATTTTTCATTATTCTTTTTTCAGATTTACTAGTATGCACTTATTTTCTGGAATTTTTCAGAATTGTTCTGAATTTGCAATTGTATAACTTAGCTCCTTTATTTAAATTTTCATTGTTTATAGTTAACAGTGGGGATATTTTAATATTTTAATATTTTAATTTCTTTAGATGAGATATCTGGCATGTCTTGGCACACCTGAGGAATATGGAATAACACACTTGGATTTATTTTTTCACTTACAAATAAAAAAATAAAATAATCCTGATTGTACATAGTTTCTCAGAGACAAGCCCCAGCGAGATTGAATTAGTTTACTTATAGCATTGATATGCACTTGTTTTATGAAATCTTTTTTTAAAAGAAGTTCCTCTATGCATAGAGGAACCAGAATAACTGAAGACTATGAATGTATGGATTTTAAAAATCTGGTTTATCAGGTGTGCAGGCTGGCCGCTCTCTGAAGTGGTGAGTGATTTTATTTGCTCTCTTCACAGTGATTGGTGTTCTGGAGCCTTGAACTCAGATCCCTCTGTTTTTGAGCCACTAAAATGCCAATAACCACTAGTAACACTGCCTTTGTTTTCCTAAAAATTAGTGCCTGCATATGTAGCTTATGCTTTTTAATTTTGAATGCAGCCTTTGCCATAATTGTAGAAAATGAGAAAATTGAGAGCACAGAGTTGGAGAGAGAGTGAAGCTACCGCTGCTAAGGAAACCTTAATTGTTGAAGTTCAAGTTAAAAGGCTGAATATTCAGAATTGTATGAGACTGCAACCCCCCTAGAACTTACTGCTTATGCCATTTAAAAATGATTGGGCACTTCAGTTTAATTTGCTTGAAGGTGAAGAGCTTATGAGATGTATTTGAACCTAGAAATAATTCTGACAGCTAATTTTTACATTCATGAAGAAGAAGTTTTATAGTGGAAACCTTGACTTTTAGTGCTGTAGAGCTGTCATAAAGGCCCTAATGATTTCTGACTTAATTATGTATCTGAACACTTAGGTTGATACGCAGTCACTACCCTTTAGAGATTCATGTCCAAGTACCAAATGCTGGATGCAGTCTTTGGCTGTGAAACCTGCTTTGCTTTACCTCTCAGCCTGCACAGCTCTGCTGAGATCTAGCAGACAGATTCTGTTCTTGTTAGTGTTTTACATCTCGTTTAAGCCTCCACTCACACCTCCCTAATTTATAAATAAACTGCATAAGCGCGTTAGACCCCGCTTGCTGCTTGTGTAAAATGCTTTGGGGCAACTGTTAGGAAAAGCCCATCTGTATTTGTAGCAACACTCTCTGTGTGCCCATCAGTGTGTTGGGTGAGTGGTTCCCAAAATGCTTTTGCAGCCCTGGGGATGCACAGTGGGTTATTGAGGAGGAAAAGAGGAGCTGGACATTCAGCAGTGCTGGACTGGAGAGATGCTGCAGCAGCAGAGCTGCTCTCCACGTGCCTCTTCTGGGAAAGGGATGTCCTAGACTGACTTGAGAAATAAAAGCAAGTCTGGCCCCATAGAACAGGGCAGGCTCATCTCTCCCTGGTTGTGGAAACAAAAGGGTGAAGGAGTCATTAGTAGAAAGCAACTTGTTCTTCTCACTTGGTATCAAACCTGTTGGTTTAGTAGTTAAGGAGTGTGAAATAAAAAAGGTTCAGCATCAAAGGGCTTCAGGCACATTTATGAAAGATTGTTACCCTTTGGCTACAGTTAATTCCATTTTAAATATGTTTATTTTCACTTAGAAAGTTCAGCTGGAATTTGGATTGCTTCCCTGCTGAAGATAATTTGATTTCAGATTGCAGCAGTTTAGACCTACGCAGATAGAAGAAAAATTCTTCCGTAAAAACTGCACTGTATGTAAATCATCCTGTTCAGGCAAAGAGTTTGGTGCTAAGATGCCACTTATGTCTTAAGAGTGAATGATTTATGGGTTTGAGAAGATATTTTAGGATTCTGCTGCCCATGCCTGTTTTTTAATAGCTCGTGTGTCATCCAGCTGGCACATACTCTGTGTGTGAAAGTCAATGTTAAAGTTAAAAGGACTTAATGAAACTGAGTTTTCAGACAGAAGCATGTCGTAACATCACTATTTTTTGTGTCAGACATGCTAAATCTCATCTGAATTCTCCTTGGGTTGGCAGAAATGTCAGTCCCAGACTGCACCGAGCCTGCTTGGGTATGATGCATTATTTGCTGATGCCGTTTTCTTGTTTACACAAGTGGATTTGCATGGCTTGGTGCTCCAAATATTGGACTGCTGAAAACCACCTGCATCTGCTGAGGTGTTGAGACTAAAGCTCTGGAGGCTGGCCAGGTTTCTGCAGTGCTTTTGCTTACGTGGTTGACAGTAACATCTGGTAACGCAGATGTTGGGTTCTGGAGAGCCATAATTATTCTGAGAGCAGGGAGAACTTGTCACACGTAGTTATTATCATGCTACTATCACAGGTATTAGTATCAAAGAGATCATTTTGTTCTTTGCTGACAGCATATGTTTTCTCAGCTTTGGAGATGTGCTAGTTTGGTGCCATGGAATACGAAGAATAAAAATTATCTTCAGGTTCTTAAGCAGTCTGAAGGTTAAAGAAGACCAAAGAGACTGTAAATGCAAAATATTTTGTTTCTTCAGAGCACCAGTTTCCCTGAAACTGTAATTGCTGCCAGAATATGTTTCACACTGTGCCCTGGAGCTCCTCATAAATAAGTGGGATGAGGGAATAAGGGAAGTGCCTTAGCTCTGAGCATCTCAGGTGTATTAGGGTTTTGGTTTTACTTTGGTTGGTTTTGGGTTCTTTTGGGTTATTTGTAAGTTTGTGTTTTAAAACCCCAGACACATTTTCAGGCACAGGATTATTGGAAGGAATAAGACAGCTGAGATGTTGGGAATTTTTGTATTTACAGAGGTATTATGGAACTAATATTTGAAACTGTACTAGGAGAGAGATTTAAACTCTACTAACAGAATAATTCTTGGAAATTTAATTCAGTTGGTCAGCTTGATATCAGGAATTAATCTCTTTTTTTCTTAAGATACGTCTTTCACTGAAGCAGGAAACAATTGTTACTTCTTGATTTATTATTTTTACAGTAAATACTGAGTTTTTATCTAAAAGCTTTTGAACATCTGCACATGTGGAATTGTGCATCTTGTTAAATCCTTCCAGTCAGTTTGATGCACAGTAAAAAGTTTGTTTGCAGTAGTGACATTTAAAAATTACTTAGACAACACAAGTTTCTAATGTGTTAGAAACAAAAGTCTACATGAGCCCAATGAAATGTGCTCAAAAATCTCTGCCCTATCTACGGCAAGTTTCTTTTTTATCTTACACTTGCATATGACAGGTGTGAAAAGAATCTGTGCAAGAGGGACCAAATGAGTAGGAGTCCCAGGCTAAGAATGTGAGGAGCCATGAAGTTCTCCTACTGTGTTATTCTGCACAGTCTAAATCTGAAATTAGTAAAAGGAATTTTATAATAATCTGTATTTATTCAGCATTAGAAATGGGTTAGATTTTTTTCTTTACAACACAACTTTAATAATATTTGACTAAAAATGAGGATTCTTTATTTGAACATCTGAAGTTAACTAAAATTGTTCTGGTATTTTTCAAATTTATTAGCTTTCCTGTCTGTGTAGCTCTGCAAGTGCTCAGGCAGCCAAGAGGAAAGTGAGATCACAAACAGGTCATCAAGGAGTGGTTTCTCACATTGCCTTATTGTGCTGTCCAGACGTTTGCACTTTTAACTTTTGTCCTCAGCTCACATTTATATTTGAGGCTGTGCTGAGTCCTGGAAGAGCACAGGGAGCTGCTGACTGTGCTTGACAATCACCAAAATAATGGAATGCTCTTTGTCACCTGGAGTCATTCCTGTATTTAGGTGGTTTACCCAAGCCCTCTCTGGTTCCTTGCTTTTTACACAGTAGTGCTTCTACACTGCTTTGCTTTCTGGTGGCTTTTGTGGTCCTGACACAGCCATTTCCTCCTTCTCATTCTACCATTTCCCAGGATAAGTCATTTTTGTGAGTTCAGATCGACTTTGGTGGCAGCACTTTGCTATTTTGCCATGTGTTGCATGGGAATGGTTACCCTGAGACACAGATTTTGTAACTCTCAACTATGGTTTGTTGGTGCAACAAGCGTAAGCGATTTAGCGTCGTTTTCTGCCCTCTGGTTTTACTGCTGCTGCATGAAAAGGGCTGTTTGCTTTTATTCTTGTGTTTTATTTGTTGAGCACCGTGTCTTTGAACTGTACTCACACAGTGCACTAGGTCAGTGTTTAGTTTCAAATGCTTCTCAGTTTCCCTCATGTAATTGCATCAGTCAGCCCTGGACAAAAACTCAGGTCATTTTTCCACCTTCCATAGGATGTTTTTCCCAGGACTGTAGAACTGCGTGTAGGGAGGGGGATTCCCATGCCACCCTGCTAGCTGACATATCAACACCCTTCTGCCTTGGTCCTTCCAGGTGTTTTCTACCACCTTTTTCTCCTGGAAAGCGTGGTGGCCAATTCTTACTCTTTCCATAAGAGAACAATTACTTGTGATTCTGATCTTCCTGCTGGACATCTCCATGAGGAGCTGTGCAACTGGGAAAATCAGATTTAGAAAAGAACCTGAGCTCATCCGAACTTTGTTCTGGCATGGCACTTAGTGTCTTACTAATGTTTTTCAAAGCAAAGTAGAAGCTCCTTTGTAAATTTTCTCTGTGTGCCAGAGACCATTTGAGAGCTTTTTTAAAAGAGTGGGTTTTGCCGGCCTTGCTGCAGCGGGTCTGCAAATGTATCAGTTAGCTTTCCTCAGGGGTGTAATTGCCAGATGCTCTCTGATGCTCATTAAACTGGAATCAACATCCCTGTAAAATCCATAAAGATGGACTGCAATGCTGCTACTCCAAACAGGTAAACAAACCCTATTGTCAGCACTAAGAACTGGAGGGGCTGGAGCAGCACAGGAGGCATCTCCATTGCAGTGGGCTATTATGGGGGAAAAGAACCCCAAACTAGTGAAAAATTAAGTTTTCCAAGCCAACAATATTTTATTCCTACTTCTATACTCATAGCACTTCATACTTACATCACATTGATGATGCAGAATATAAAATTTGAGGAAATGTGAATTTATATTTTCAACAGCAGCAATGTATTGGATACAATTAAATTCCACCTAGTGAGCATTAGTCTTGGCATTAAGATAAACAAAAGAGTACTATAGATTACACCTGTAATTTCTATTTCAGTTAAGAAAGGTGGGTTCTGAGAGCGAGATAGCAGAGCAAGCTCCCTTCAAGCCAATTCTTCACTCTCCGTATTGAAAAAATGTTCTGATTTCAGACAAAAATTGGCTAAGAATCTTAAAGCTCGAAATACAATGTGACGTTAAATTGTGTCAACAGGAAACATCTTTGAAATACTGTACTTTTTACATGAGAAATTAAGAAATTATTGAAATGTGTATCCATAATTCAACTAGGCCAAATTTTATAAAAGGTGTGGACAGCAACCCATATCCCTGTTAATTAATTAGAAACAGCAGCAACAAAAAGGCAAGAAGGTAAACAGGAGACCTTTTCAGCATCGTCTGAGCTTTCCCAGTTAAGACTTAGCCCCACTTCTGAAGATCAATAAACCTCACAGATCAGGCATGTAATTGAAACTGCCTCCTGTTCTGTGCCAGTGCCAGATGCAGCAGAGCATTCTGTGAGAACTCACAGTCAATAATTGCTGCTCACTTAATGGTTGTATTATGCCTTGAGGTGTTTCTGACTGTTCTGAAAAAAAAAAAAAATCCAGGTTTTTTTGGTCAGGCAAATGCATATTTTCATTAAGCACCTAAACACGTAATTCCTTCTTAAATGTTGCCTGGCTGCTCTTTGCAATATTTTTATTAAGGGAGGGGAAGCTTTCATCCATCATTTCTGTGATACTTTTGCATAAAGGGGGAGGGTTTAATTGGGTGGAGAGGGCAAAGAGCACAAGTTGGTGGTGGTGGCAGATGTGGCATCTCCTGGGCACGTGGCACCTTGCAGTGGCCTTTGCACCATTTTCAGCAGCACTGATCAGGTCACTGGAAACCTTGGAGATGTTTCCTTCACAGAAAACTTTTGGCTTCGTGTCACAAGAAAGTTTTGCCCCTTGTAGACTCCAATATTACTTTTCAATCACACAAAACCTTTTCATGTTTGTTGAATCTTGCAGAGCCAAAACCAGATTTACCCTGGGTGCTGTTGGAAGCTGTTGCTCCATGAAGCTCTTGCAATTATCTTTCCACAACTTAGTTATTTCAGATTTTATTAATGATACTGGTGTAGCTATTTCCCTTTACTTTCTCTTGAATTGCAGATCACATAGAACCATAAGTTAATACAGAGCATTATTTAATGAAACAAACTTTTTTTATCACTGACCTGCACTGTGCTATTCCTTTAATAAGCAGCTGTTCCCTTTGGAATTTGTAGTGATTGGTTTATTACTGCTGATTTTAAAAAGACAGCAAATATGTCTTCATATTCCATTCAAATATGGAGACAGCTTAAATTCAAACAGATTACTTAAAAAGCAGATGAGAAGTTACTTACTGCATATTCAGCTCATGCAATGAGTGCAGAGTCCAAGAGACTGCTTGTTTTGACAGAAATAACCTTTATACACTCATTTGAAATTTTCTTTAAACTATTTCCTTTTATCAATACACATCAGATTCTTATGGATTTCAGAGGGATTTGATTTTCTTTTGTAGCTGATAACGTAATTGTTAAACTACCCTTGGTGATCAATAAATCTGAAAATGAGAAATCTTTTCTCTCCTTTTCCTGCCTTTAGCCACATTGACATTCTTAATTAAAACAAAACCTAACCAAAACAAACAAAAAAGCACTTAGTTTAATGAATCAGCTGTATTCAGGTGAATAACTTGGAAAATTATCAACAGAACACATGTATAATAATCACTTGATGCGCTGTCATTGTAATATGGAAATTTGAAGTTAACGTGGTGTGGATAAAACCTGGGTAGGTTCTTGCATATCCTCTTCCAGTTTTAATCCTTACCTCTTCATGTGTGTGTATATAAGAGTATTATTTTCTTCTGGTTTCAGTTTTAATGCCACTTTAAATGAGTACACTTATTTAAAACTTTCATTTTCTTTTTCTAGTATCTAATCAGCAGTATTGAATGTTTCATATTGGCAGCTTTAGAAAATTACAGCCTCTATGAAAATTCTCTGAAACTGTTTATTTAAGGTAACATTCTTGCTTTTCTCTGGAAGACCTCTTAGTCACCAGGAGGGGTTTGATAATTTTTTCCCCCCTGCTTCTTGACTGACTTCTGATGATGCTTTTGTGAACTTCATGGGCAATGAAAGTAAATTTGTGAATTGAAAGAGCCATGCTTTTTACAATGTTTTGATGACTTACTGATATCCTAAGTTCTTATGTTTACTCTAGAGTAATTACTAAAATTTTTGGTGAACTTTGTGAATTAAATATGGATTTTATTGGTTTTTCTTTTTTCCTGAGACAGTTTGTGTTCAGGTGATTCTGAATTGAAATGAGAAGCACTGGAACCCACAGCTGTTAAAATCAAAACAGATGTTGATTGTTCAGCTCCTCTTCGATCTCCTGGGTTTGGAAATTGGAGTCTGGATTTAGCTGGACTGTCAGATAGGGAGACACTAATTTCACCCAGTCCAAGAAGAAGGACTGTGTGTGTCACAGCTTTGATGTGATTGACCTCGATTTCCAAGTGCTTCTGAGAGCGAGGGGAAACAATGATTTTCTCTTATTTTTCTGCTCAGGGAAAATCTGATTGAAATTTTGAAAAATTACATTTTATAGAGTAAAAGGGTGGGTAACAGCTTTTTAATAATACTAAATTGTTACTTCCATTTTGTTTTTTGACTGAAATTGAGAGTTTTTCCCACCGTTTGGATCTGTACTGACTGACTGACTAACACATTCTGACTAAATAAAATTCGCTGGGCTCGTAATTTGTGTTTAGTGGAAAGGTCGCAGTGGAAATCTTCATATAAAAGGAAGAAAAGTTTTGTTTTTTTCTGGTTGCAGAGCCCTTGGGCTTGCTCAGCTGCAGCTGTGTGTATCTGTGGTGGCAATGTGCTGTCAGCACAGGTGTCATAAAAAGTGAGGCCAAAACTGTCAGACACGCGTCGAGGATATATCTACTTTTGAAACTATCAGTCTGGAGGAGGCTGATAAGACAACCAAAAGTAATCTTGAGTTGAGAAAAGAGAGAGAGAATAGCAGGATTTAAGATGATAGGGGAGAGGTGAGGTAAACAAGAAAGGAAAGCTTGGGGATGACAGGTTTGTACTTTCGGTGTTAATAAATGAAATCCCACCTCACACAGCAACGTCTCTCCCTGGTAATCCCATAGTGGCATCCCAGGAGCCCAGTCTGCACCTGTGTGGTCTTGTCCCTGTTGGTGGCCCTTTGTTCTGCTGGCAGCCTGCTCTGTGGGGAAGGGAAGCAAGGGATGGGCATTTGGGTCACCCCTCCTGCTGCCTCACCTTGAGTGTCAGGTCCCTGCCTTTCCAAAGGGAAGAGGTGCCAGAAGACAGCCTGGTCATATCCTTAGCAGGCACCGGTGTATGATGATGGTCAGGGAAACCAAATTATTCTTGGTGTCATGTCCTGATCTGTCCCTGACTTGCTTTAGACTGTCCAGCCCTGGAGCTGGGTGGATGGTTTGAGTCACAGCTGTTGGGACAGTGATGTGTGTGACACCTGCACTCCAGGCACCAGGATCTCTGAAAAACAGGGTTTCCTTGGCTGCTTCCTTGCAGATCCTCAGCCTCCCCAATGGCTTGGATGTGTGATGGTCACCTAAGGCGTGTTTGGGGTTTTGGGCAGGGGGTCAGACTGCTTTGTTTTACTAATTGATTTCGGTATTTTTGTCCCTACTCTTTGTTTAGCGCTCAAAGTATTTCTCTTATATTTACATTTACTGGGTAGTGATGAGTCACTGTCTAGTGCTGTCCTATCACACCTGTTAAAAAATTACACCTGTTTCTTGTAGATAAGGCAAGAAACAAATTACTCTGGGGTGCCTTTCTCTGACACTTCATTTGTCTTCCAGACTGTGCAAGGGTAGTTGCCTTCATGCCAAAATTAATTATGGGCAACTCTGAAATTGCTTAATCTGTCAGAAGCAACAGGAGAAGAAAACATTTTATTCAGTTCCAGAGACTGGGTGAATAAGGAGTAGATGAGAGTTTTCCAGACATAAATAGAAGTTTTCTCACTCCTGTCTTCACCTGATTCTGAGTTCTCACTGAAGTTGTAATAATTTTTGCTTCCATCAAAATTGCTTTACTGTGTCTTAAATAAGCAGGGTCATGCTATAGCAGATATCTGAAGATTAAACTGTTTCCCCTTTTTGTGCAGTGAATATATTCACAATGTATACAATGCTTACAACAAAGCTATACACTCCTTGGCTTGCTCTGTTTCAAGAAAGAAATGCCTTTTGAAAGAATAAATCTTGCATTGGCTGGCTATCATCTCCTAATCTAAAGACTGTAACTGGTAACTACATAAATTACTGTTATATTCTCAGCACAGTTTCAAATGAATGACTTTATTCCTCATAAAACCACTGCTGTATGGTGCGAGGGGCCGCTCGCTGTGTCCTTGTGCTGCTGGCCCAAATACTCCCTCCAGTCTCAGTGCAGACAGCAACTTTAAACTGTATTTATTTGTTTGGACTGAGTCAAGAGCCACAGGAAGGGTTGTGGCTTTCCCCTGCGAGTGCCACATGATGTGCCCTCCATCTGGTGGCAGGAGTACAGTGGGAAAGGGACAGAGTGAAAATGCATTTACAGGGAGAAGTAAAAGCCTTTCACTGACTGTTGATTTAACAAGGTAATATCCCTGCAGTCAGAAATTAAATTGTTAGCCTAGGGGTTTTCCAGAATAGGCTTGTTGTTTAGAATAGTTTTCTTTATATTACAGCAAGCGAGAGTGGTTTATGCATCTCTTATTATATCCTTTTCCTCTCCTCAGTGTAAATCAAAGTAGGGTTTGGCTCAGGTTTGCAGTGCTCCAGATTCCTTTGGTTTTCTTCTCTCTTTACAAAAACAGAGCTCCTGTGGTGTGGCATGCAGCAGCAGTCCAGCAAGGATGAGGTGCAGGGGAATAAAATATTATTCCAAATACTGCTTTTATTTATTTTCACTATGCTCACACCCCTAGACCAGAGGAGTGCAGCCATTCCTGCCAGCGTCCAAAGCCCTGTGTGCATTGAACGTGTTCTTGGGGCTCTGTGCCTGCTGAATCCTCTGAGCTGCCACCAGGGAGGGGACCCCAAAGGCAGCAGAGCTGGCTGGCAGTGAGTGACAGTGCTGTTGGGACCCTGCAGTGGTGGCCCCAAGCTGCTCATCACTGGCAGTGCAGGGAAACATCCCACCAAAGACATGAGACCACGTCCCTCTGTGTGACTGTCTCACCACCTCAATTTTTGTTTTTAATATTGAACAAAACAGTATTGTCAACACCACAAGGCAAAATGAGTCATCTGCTTTCCATTGTTACTTGCTCAAGCAATGAAAGTAATTATATCTAAATAGGAATACTTTTAATTTGTTATCCGACTGCTGAGTGTTCTCGGTTCATTTCTGTTACGTTCTCCTTTGTAATCCTAACAGCTAAAATGTTTTTTAATGAAAGCTGAAAATCCGACATTGTCACAGTATTCCAGGAGCTAACTTGAGATTAAATGCGTAACAGATTTGCATGGCTGGAAATTTATTTGTTGCTGTAGGCACTTCTATAGGAATTTGGGAATAAAGCTGGGAGAAAAGGCTCCACTGTGAACCACGCGTGACATTTCAAGTACAGTAATATCCTATAAAAATATAGTTGGTCACATTACACGGATATGCCTAAACTGAGAGTTGGTAACACACAATGGGACCTTGGCAGCGTGTTGTGCCTTGCACTTTTGCTCCCCTTCTCCAGCTTCTGTTTCTGAAATGGCTTTAATCTGTATATTATATGTTTGAAGCACCGACGGGAACTCTTCTGGGGGATGTGCCAAACTTTAGCTGCATATTGTGAGGAATGAAAGCATTGATACAGTCAAGGATCCTGAAACCCTTCTGAGTGTTTCAGTTACCACTTCTTCTTGAGTGTGCCTGGACTAGGAAATGGAAAAAAGTCAGAGTTAAAATTCTTGTGTTATTGATAGTCTCCCACTCTCAAAAATAAGTCATTACATATTGACTCCTTGTGATTATGTGTGATGCCACATTAACAATGCACTCAGTAGCTGACAACTGCAACCTTTCATTTTATTAATGTTTCTAATGATACACTTGGCAGGAATTATCTGATAATCCAACCTGTTATAATATGAAATCCTTGATTGGATGTGGGTAATCAGATTAAGTTCACCTATCTGTCTATTTCAGGCTCTTTAAAGCTTTTTATGTAAGTGGCTTCTATAGTTTTGGGTGTTTAATTTTCCTGTTTTTAGTTATGTAAGGAAGATGTCTAAAAATTCAGTAATTTTCTACTGAGGGAGGTTACTTAGAAGAAAATATTCTGTACATCAGTGGTCCATCTGCTTTTGGAATGTGGGCAAAATACTCGTTAGGTTGCTTAAAAGAATTTTGTACATTAATGGTTCATAAATATATTTTTGGGAGAAACTAGTGTCTCTGAATTGATCACTTCCTGTGAGTTCTGTAAAAAATTACAGTCGGTTCTGCATTAGAAGATTTTTGAGGCATATGGCAATAATGCTGTTATTTCTGGAAGCATTTGATGGGGTTTTGTACTGTGAATGTATCTGTCACATTATGGAACTGATGAGTGTGAAGATAGCACGTAAAATGGCTTTGATTAATTTAAACTTTACCCTTTGGGTGGTACCGTAACTTTGGGGGCTTCAGTACGGGGGCACAGCTTTGCTCTGTAATTAACCCAGAGAGACAGAGTTCAATGTATGGGAGGTGATCCTGTAATTTTGTCATGTTGGGAGCTTACATTAAGTTTTTGACCTTGTTAGAGACTGGATTTTTTTTTTTTTTTTTTTTTTTTTTTTTTTTTTTTTTTTTTTTTTTTTTTTTTTTTTTTTTTTTTTTTTTTTTTTTTTTTTTTTTTTTTTTTTTAGATTTTATTTTTACTGGAAATTCCTCTGTAATCATCTAACAGCAGCTGAAAAGCTGTCGTGGGTCTCTCTGCCAGGCTGTGGTGAATGAGGCTGGAGCAGCCCGGGGTGGCTGAGTCTCCTGGGGTTTGTGCTGCAGCTGGCAGGAGACAAGTGGAGCTGCAGCTACAAGTGCTCAGGGGCAGGGAAAGCAGGTTGTGTTCCAAACATCTTGCTGTCATCAAGAGTTGCATTGAAAATCTTCTGGTGTTCTGCAATCTGCCTCAAACGGGAAAATAGCAGCAGCAGATGAAGCAGGTGTCAGCTCCTTCCAGTCCCAGCAGCTGATGCTGTGTGCACACACGTGTGCATGGGTTGCCAGTTATTCCTGGGGGTTTATGTGTGTTCCACATATCTCCCTGACCTCTGAACTAAGAAAATGCAGCTGTGAAAACTTGTTCTTAAAATTATATGTTCATGTAAGAGACCTGTACATTTACAGGAAGGAAAGTAGGTTTTTTCCCCTCTTGCAGTTAGTGTGGTTTGGGGTTTATCCTCAATCTGGCAGCATGTGCAAACCTGTATATTAACAACCATTATTTCATGCATCACTGTTCTGGAATATGAATGGATAGAAACAGTGTGCCTTTGACTGCCTTTAAATACATTTTTTGCCTTTTCATTTGCCAATGCAGATGTATCTCTGTATTTTAAAAGCAGATCTTGGCTATTGGAAGCTGATTCAATTTTAGGATATTGTCTACTTCATTACGCACGGAACACTTGGTCTCATTTTGTGTCATCTCCTGGCTATTTACGGAGTTTTTAACCTGGCTGCTGGAGTCCTGCAGTTTATTTTATCTTATTAATAGCACTGCTTTACAAAGGTCAGCCCCATTCAGCTAGAAGGTTTTGATGTGCTGGTTTCATTTCAGGAAATAAAATAGCCAGTGCCTACTGTGGGTAGCTGAGAAGTGCTGGAAGAGTACTCGTGTTGGATGGTGGCTTGTTAAAAATAAGTAGTCTTAGGGAGTGGACTTGCTGCACAAAAATATTTTCCTATCTAGTGGATTAGCTCAATTAAAAAATACATAGTGTTGAAATTGTGTAAATAATCCCCAGACTGTTCTGACTGAGGTGAATTCATTGCTCCATCAGCAGAGCTGAACAAACAGGAATTTTCAGATGGAGGCAGAGGGGTAGGGAAGGGCTTGGGACAAGGATCCCTTTAGGAGAAGCTGGAGGTGGGTGAGTTTCTTGGGTGGGTTTGCAGCACTGATAAGGCAGCAGGTATTGGAAGGCAGAGCATTTGGGCTCTTGAGATTTAGGGCTGAGACTTGAGTGGGTAGAAGAGGATGAACCATTTGGGAACTGTCTTGTTCATAAAAATGCCTGATGCTATGGACTTGACAGTCTCCCATGGGAAAATGTTCTAACTGAGGAGGAAATAATCTCAACTGTACTTAAGTCTTTAATAAAACTCCTACATTGGTGACCTAATTTTCAGTGCTCATCATTTTTAATTCAAGATTTTATTTATTTAAATGTCTAAATATGGACCTGAGATTCTTGTGTTAATCATCCATTAAAAAAAAAAAAAAAAGCAAAAAGAAATCTTGGCTGTGGCTGATTTGATTACTTCAGTCTTTCCAGTTGCTGAGAGGTAGACTAAGTGCATAGCTAGAGAGGGTAATTTTGTTGATGATTTAAGAAATGCATCCTAGCAATGTAGTGTATAGTAAGCCATAAAGCTGTTGTTGTCTTCATATAAATGTTTCATTAAATCATATTTCCTAATATTAGTGGCCAAAGTGAACAGAAGATAAGATGATTCAGAGCAAGATTACTCTCATTTCCCAGCTCTCAATTCTCTAAATGTTTGCATCTGCCCTGTATAATAGAATTACGCAAAATCTTATAATTACTTTCCTCCCCCCAAAAAAACCCCTAACAATACAAACTTTAAATAAGCTGGTATTTGTTCCTCGAAAAGAAAGGTGCTGTATTAGTCATGAAGACTATTATTAATATTGTTAAATAAAATTTAGGACCTAATTATTGAGGTAGAAAAAGATTTTACCCAATTTTATACAAATTTGTACCTTGTGCTAGCCTAGAGAGCAAACCTGTGGGTACAGACTGCCAAGTCACCTCAAGTGACATCACTTTTAGATAAAACTTTGAAATCTGAATACAAGGTGGGAAAACACTTCCAGCAGCTAGGCTATTCCTCTCCCCACTCACCATCTGGATATTGTGAGTAAATTATTTTTATAAGCCAATGCTTCTGGAGTGATATGCAGGATGAAAGGCTGGGGGAGGCATACGTGGTCCAGCTCCCCTGTCAAGTTGAATTCTTTCTTTCTTTCTCCACTCAAGGTGTATTTGCCTCATCAGTCATTTATTCAGTCCCAAGGCTCAAATTCATGATATTATTTGTTTGCTGATCTGTCAGCTTAGCACACAGAGGAATATGTTATAATATGTTATAGGGGAATAGTGGGCTGGAGCTGACAAGGGACATTTCAGGAGTGAAATACGGTAATGCAGGAGAACAGATGTGAAGCCATCAGAGACTGGGGTAACCAAAGGACAGTTTGCAGAGGAATGGGAAGGATGGAGAGAAGAAGTGGTAGAAAAGCTTCCAAGAATGCTAAAAAAAAAAGTGTGACTTGCCCTCCACGCCCACATCCATCCCAAAGCAAATCCCAAAACCTCCCAAAGAAGAGAAGGTACAGGCAGGGTTTGACAGTCTTGACAGTGTCGAGTTGACTGAGAAAAATACAGAAGCAAACTTTATCCTAATTCCCAGTGTCTGGCACATATTTGGGTGACTGAAGCCTTTTTGTGCTCCCTCTGTGCATACCCAGACTCTGCATTGATACAGCATTTCCACTGATTGCTAAGGAAATTTGCTGTTTCAAAGAGTCTATAGAAAAGATGATCCCACATGCAATTCCAAAGAGAAGCTTAAGTCTTTTCACTTCCCTAAATCCTGTTGGCACTCTGGAAGATATTGCTTACATAAATATCACAGCTAATATTGTATTTTGTTGACAAAACTATTAACGTCACTGAATCTTCACTTAGCATCTTCCCTTGTGCTCTCTGTTGCAATGGTTTAAAAAAAAAAGTTTCTAAGGCTTAACCACATGTAATGCTTGTTTTAATTGGAGATCAGATTTAATAAAATCCACAATTTGTTTCACTCAGTATTGCATGCACTTCCAGATTGCATTTTCTTCAGTAGCAAGACTCACAATGATGCACCTCTCCTCCTTTTTACCTTCTAACATGCCCCAAGTTGCCCAGGTTTCATAGTAATTGTTGCTTGTAGAGTGAACTTTTAATGCAAAGTAATTTGCTGAAGCATCTATCCAAAATTGAGAAATGAGTGCTGTCCTAGATGTCCTTGTGTTTGCTCTGGAAGTAACTGAAGGAGTTGACCTAAATTTAGGCATGTATTTTATGGTTTAAAAGGAGCTTCCTTGAGTGTGGTTTTAATTGTGGTTGGGGGAGAGCTTGCAGGGGTGAGGTGTCATTGCCCTGTGGCAGTGGAGTTATGGACACTGACTGTGGAAATGTTTGCAGCCACCAGAAAATATGGAGAAGGAAAAGCCTCCAATGATTCATCATTAAACAGAACAACTACTTCAAAATAAGGTCCACGTATGGATTTGCACTTGAACCATCTAAATTAGTTCATTAAAGGAAACGTGTGCAAATACCTGGCTACTTCAGTGTGCTGCTGTGAGGAATAAAGGCATGGGAATTGTTGGGTCTTTCACTGTTTGTTTTTCTCTTTTTGGCAGAATTCTGCCTACGGTGAAAGTGGATAGGCACAATGGGGGTTGTAAATCTGAACCACTTTGGGGGTGAGTGGAGGAAGAAGTTGAAGAAGGAGCACGATATCCATTAGGCTGCAGTGAAACACTCCTGCATTTGTTAAGTAAGGTAGATTTGTTTTCTGACCGTTTCCAATAAAACACAAATATTCAATTTATCTTCAGTTTTCCCAAAACACAGACTTCACGGATACCTCTGTTGTAGTGCCTATTGCTTCAGGTACAGCTACAATTTTTCAATTTTTTTTCTCTTCATAGAATTTTGATTGTAGCTACACTGCAATAGTTGTGGTTTGACGTTTACTTTGTCCCTCACTTAAAAAATCTGAAGCTGCTGTGATTCAGCTTGATTGAATATATTTAGACTTTGAGCCCCTTACTGGTTTTTCCATTGTGATATTTATCCTTTTTATATGTCACTGAATGTGTCATATGTGTTAATGTCACAGATTTTTAAGGAACTTGGAGGTGAAATGTTGTGTCTGCATAATCCACGTGGGCAGTTTTTTACCAAGAGCACGAGTAGTCATGTCTTGCTAATAACAGATAGACCATCTGCCTCCCACAGTTCCTCCAGCTACTTGATAGTTTAATAGATGACTTGTCTTCATAGTAGATGTAAGAAGCAGAGCAGCATGGCCACAAAAATCTTTTTTTCTGCAGTGGAGCAAACCTGACTGTGTTCTATATGTGAGTACCCAGTGAAAACCTGCTTTGCTGATGGATTCCTGAATCCTTTTTTGTATCCTCATGTCTGTCCGTGGCTTCCTTAACACACCACACATTGACAGCAAACTCAGACTCATAATGTATTTGCAGAAAGCAAGACAAAAAAAATTGTACAGAAGTTTTCTGTTGTTATATAACAATTCTACTTTTATTTTTTTCCCCCAAGATTTAATTGATACTGCAACTTTGGACTAGAACACTTCTGCTGTCTAGCAACAGCCTCCCCACTGTGGCCTTTGGGTTGAACCATCACTGCACTATAACATCCATTTGTCCTGGCAGTGAGCAGTTCAGGTGATTGCACATCAAATTGTGCTGAATAGTAGGGGGCATTTTTCAGCCTGGATTCCAATTCCTGAACATCAGTGTATTGCTGTTGTCCTGGTCTTTTATTTGTGCCCTGTTTGCTTAAAACTGGGCTCTAAAATTTTTGTTACGTGGTAAGAGAGGCTGAAAGTGAATTAGACAGTGTAAGTATTACTCCCTGAAACCAGCACCTGCTATTATTGGGACACTTGGCGGGGTTTGTTTTATTTTCAGCTAGAGAAGGGCCAGAAGTCTGAGGGAAGTCTGGAATGGGCAAAGAAATGTGGATAAGTAGATGGCTTTGGGGGGAGCGAGGTACTCTTGGGCATGCCAGTGCCAGCAGGGAATGTTGCCTACAAAATGTGTCAAAGGAAGAGGTGGAGAAGGAGCAGCTCAGGTCCCTTTGCTGTCACTTTTCTAGAAATCTCTGCACTGTGACACCTACATTTTGCCATGTACACCCAGGTGTTGTAAATGTGCTCCTCAGGGATGTGTGGACTTTACTGAGACTGCTGGGAAGAGATGAAGTGCGTAGAGCAGCCTCAGAAGGGACAGAAGGGACCTTTCTGTGTGGACCTGAAGTGGACTGTGCAGATGGTTTGAAGAGGTTTGCTGTACTGAGAGCAAACTTACAGCATTCTCATTGCAACTGGAGTGATGATTTTGGAGGCCAAATCTCACATCAGCCCCAGACTTGACATCAGTAGAGGCTTAGAACTGAGCAAGAAAATACTTTGAATTTCGCCTGCTTTATAGAGTTTATCCTCTTAGTGTCCACGCTGGTATACAGTGAAATCTGGTGTGGGGCTGATAGAACAATTCTGGAAGTCTTGCACTTAAGGTTAGTTGTCTTTTTGGGAACTTTCTGGTTTTTGGGGAGACAGGTGAATGCATTTTTAACAGTGGATTCTCAGCACTTTGAAAATGTGACCTGTTTTATACAGTTCATAAAGATGTATTCAGGACTGTTCCTTTCTGAAGCAAATGAGTGATGAAATGATGAGGCCCCTTTGAGGTCAGCAGAGCTGAGGGAGTCAGTGAACTTACTGGAGAGATACAGAATTGAAATCAAAATAAAAGACAGCAGAGGGATAATAATTGAATTTTATGGAGGCAAAAGATAATTGGATACTAATCCTTCATTCTCAGTGCAAATGGCATATTCAGAGTGGCCTTTTGTTGGACTTCTGCTTCAGGAGGAGTTGGGACAGGCTGGAAAGGGGCCAGAAGAAGTGAGGGAGGGCAGTTGGAGATTTCAGGAGCAGTAGCTCTACAAAATGGATGAAAAGACTGAGGAAATTTGATTTTAAGATGAGATCAGTTGAGGGAAGGCCATGAGAGCAATTCTTAAGTGTGTAAAGAAAAACTTGCAGAGAGAAAAAGATTAGTCTGTTCTCAACATGAGCAGGGGAAAGGAGGAAATGCAGTGTGTCTAAATACAGCAATGTGATTATTTAGGGTGGACAAGAGGTTTATATCTTTGGAAAAGGACAAGAAAACAAATGCCTGGAGTGGCAGTGGGGTGAGCTGAGCCTGCCTCGAACCAAATGATCTCCTGTGGCCTCTTCCCAAGCCTGTCTGGATAAGATTTTATGCTTGCTCCTTTGGAGAGAGCTTTTAGTTTATCCACGAGCAGTTGGATTTGTGGTACAGTGTAAATAACTTCAGGACAGTGTTTTGGTTATCAGTGCTGATTTCCTCAGCTGTATATTAGAACTGAAGGGTCACTTGGAAGCTGTCAGTGTTTTCAGATAAAAACAAATGCATCTGAAACCCAGTTCATCTGGTGAGATGGAGATTATCAGAGCTGAGCCGTGTGATATGGCATTTGTGATAACACTTTTCTTACATAAGCATGTGGAGATGGTATTTTATCCTCTCTCCCCCTTTTTTTTCCTTTTAATCTGCAGTTTTCATTTTAACCAATACACTCTACTGAACTTTTAAATGCTTTTGTAAAATATCCAAGCTGACATATCATCTAGGAATCTTTGCAGTTCTATTAGGATTGCACTGGTAAATTAACATATACTGAGAAGAAAATGAGCCTGGTAACAGGAAGGTTACATGGCATCATCTTGTGGCTGTCTCAGGTTTTCCTGTATATAAGGTTAACTTCTTGAAATTCATGAAAGAAAATAAAGTTTTTCACATTCTTTTTAAATTCTAAAAACTGTACATTTATTTGGGGATCTATCTAATTCAAAGTAATCCTCAATCTTTAAATATTAAGTAGCTTTTCTGAGCATTGCTAAGTTGTCCTATTTTGGGTTTTGGATTTTTTTATTTATTTTAGGTTAGCATGCCCTCTTTTATTCCTCATTGTCCTTTGAGAACTGGGATATTATTTAAAAGTTAAATCATACAGTTCCAATAAAGATGTCCAGTGCCATCACAATGACACATTCAGTGTAATTACTTTAGAGTTCACAGTGTAATCTAATGATTGGCAATTGAAAGGAATAAAATACTGCCGGTTGAGCAGTATTGAGTTTTTTTCTTTTTTTGATCAGTAGATTTCCTGTATAAAAAGCAAGGTTTCAGGGGTTTTTTTTTGATCAATAGGTTTTCTGAATAGAAAAAGAGCCATCCACTGCTATTCACATCCACACAGAAATGGTCTTTTGCTGGAAGTAAACCTAATTGTCTCTGACAGTAAAAGGAACCACTTGGACTTGATTATGCAGCTGGTCACATTTTATTGAGACACTGACATATTCCCTGTGGTCTGGGAAGAAAAGAAGATCATATCATGGTGAAGTTTTGCTGGGTCAGTGCTCTGCCAGGGAATGCAGGGTTATATGCAAACATTTCAAGGTGAGGGATTGTCTTTTCCCCGTCCTCCTTCCGCCGTGGCTCGACATCGCCCTTGGCATCGTAACCTGCTGGAAAATGCAGGGCACAGCTGTCTGGAGCTGCTGCTTCTCTTGCATGAGGAAAAAATAAAGTAAAACCCTTAATTAAATAATTTGATCTATGAAATTTGGATAAAATTATATTCCCTTTGCTGTGTTTGAAATGGAGGCTAAGATATCCTTGTATGTCCAAAAGAAAGGTTGAGGTTAAGTCATCCATGTTATTTAAAATGCTTTAGATTTAATTGTATAAAGATACAGTTTGTGGTGTTCTGCATGCACACAATCCTGTATACCACAGAGCAAAACCAGTCTCTTGTGACTGAAATTTAGCACCTATGAAAGTTAATAAGAAAAAGGTAGTCGTGGGCATGTTATTGATTGTGAAAGAAAACGGCATCAGTTTGAGAGATCATCTTTCAAATAAGAGATCCTTTAATAATAATAAAAGAGGTTTCCTGTGTGGATATCTTCATTGTGTATATATTTTGAAAGAACTTTTCTTTTTACCGACACCTAATCTGTTGAAAGCAATTTATTGTAATAAATAGAATAAATGTATGAGGAGTAGATCAGTCTAGTTTGTGGTAAGTATTTGAAGTTTTGTATCAGGGAGAAGCAAGGTCTCCTTGCTTTACTAACAGGAAAGTGTGTCACCCTTGTAACCAAAGGAACAGTGGAACATGGCAGTACCTTCTTTAGAGCTGAAGTACACAATGTAGAAGTGATTTTCTCTCTCTTCTATCTGTGGAATTAAGTCTTGGGATCCTTGAAATAGTCCATTGGAGGGACTGGAGCTGTCATTCTCCATATTAAGGGTTCTGTGGTTCATTAACTGTTCTTTGGATAGTGAGAACCATCTGTGGGTTTTTGAGGGTTTTTTGTTTTATTGGGTTTTTTTTAAATGAGGGGCAAGAAATGCTTAATGACATTCTCATCCATCTCTACACTGGGTAGTTCAGCGAGGTGTGTGTCACAGAAAAGTGAGTGCATGGAAAAAAATTAAGGTAAAAAAGAGAAAAAAAAGACTCTTTGTTAACTGAAACCGCAAGTGTGAATAGCCAGTCTGGTTTCTGTTCCTAGCTCTGTCTCTGCCTACTTGTCCCCCCTTGAGTGGTTTGCTTATCTCATATCGTCCCTCTGATGTTTCGAAGCATTTGGAAGATTTGGGTGCTGGCTAGATGTCACATAACTGACATCCAGATCTCTTAAAAAGCTTTGGAAAGCTCAGCTATGGCCAATTCATGACTTGGCAATGTTTAGTGTCGAGGAACAACAAATTGCTTGTTTTCCAATAAACTGTGGAATCAGAGAGTGAGAGAATCGGTCGTTTTTCAGTGCCTTCCACCATCTGCCTTGAGTGCAAGTTCGGCTTGCATCATGATGTTGGAAAGTGAGATTTGTACTATTCCCATGAGTTTTATTTAAAAAATATAGAAGGCATTTGACTGATGTGATGGGTAGGAGCAATAAGCTTGGTAGTCCTGCAGTGAACAAACATAAAGGTACAAAATAGCTAAGCTTGGGAGCCAGCAGGGGCTGAGATATGGAAGTGTTCTTCAGTCCCATGGCAAAGAACTGCTCAGGAAAATGAGAGGTTTGCCCTGGAGCAGTTCTGCATGAATTTATACCATGATAGGAAAAGATACATATGGTCAGGTACCCCTGGGAAAGGCTAATACCCAGGTAGACTTAAACACAACGCAAAAATGCTATGAAGTTTTGTTTAAAAGTATTTCTGTTTTCTCATAGTATGACTTTTTAAAGAGAGAGCTTAAGTCACTTCTTATTGGAAATACCCAAAAGCCACAGTACACATGTTTTTTTAAAAAAATAAAATTCCAAAGTGTTCTTTTGCTAGACAACTGCACAACCAAATCTAGAGTAGGCGTTGTTTTCTGACGTTCTGTATTTTTTATGGTTTCATGAATTGAATTCATCTGTCTGTGAATAGTAAAAGCTGCCATAAATCATAATCCTTTTTGTTAAAAGCATGAATTGTACTTCTTTATGTTAAATCATGTTAAAATCTATATTGCAGACCCTGTAAAATCTGTGGTGCAGATGAAGCTCTGTAAATATTTCCTTAGATAGAAAAAGCAGTAAGTTGTTACCCAAGAATGAGCAGGGGTTGGGGCTTGTTATTATTATTATTATTATTATTATTATTATTATTATTACTGATACTACTACTACTACTACTGTTATTGCTAGAAATATGCCCAAAGTGTCCAGAATGTATGAAGACTGATGTGACAGGTAGATGTGACAGAGGACATTTTGTAGATCAGCTTTCTGCAGCAGATGCTGGTGACCTTGCAGCGTCACCTGAAGAGCCTGAGGTGCTTCAGGATCCTGCATGCAACTGTTTGCACCATGAGCATGTTTCTCTCACCTCCTGATAAATATTTATCCTCTCTTGGACCTGAATTTATTTAATTCTGTATTTTGGGAGCAGCAAATTTGTGGCCATCAGTTCAGACCATGGGAAATCCAACCGGGCAGGTTGGAGACCAGCCCGGTGGAGTGCCCTAATTAACAGGAACATGTAATTAAAATTGAAGCAGATGTGGCTTGGGCAGGTGGTATTTCCTGAGTGTTTCCTGTGTGTGCATACAGTGTGTGATGGACACAAATAACTCCTCTTTCTGCAAGTGTGGGAAATGCTGGTGCATCTGCTGAGCAGTTGGTGTGCGCAGGTGCCACAGCTCGGCTCTTAATGGACTGAAATGAGCTCTGAAATCCTCAACATACGAAAACATCTTTAAAACTTAGCCTGGACAAAGTTTGAGAATAATAATAATAATTAAAAAAAGACATTTCCATGAGAGGCTATAAATGTACTAACCTCATGTGATGCGTTTCCTGCATTCTTTTGTGATTATCTGCTACCAGCTACTGTTGGGAGCATCGTGTTAGACAAGGGAGCGCTTTGATCTGGTGCAGCTTTACAAAATACGAGCAGTCATTGCAACTCACAGGATCTGAGAGCAGCTACTCAGCTGAAAAATCGACCCGTAAGAATTCCAAAATCACATTTGTTGTTGGTTCTTATCTGAAATTCCACTACTTGCTTTGTGAACAATTTCAGTGAACTGGAAGAAAATAGTGGAAATTTACAGTCAAAATACTGGAGGAGGCACTCAGACATCTAACTCTGCAAAACTGGAATTCAGACTGGTTTGTCTTAGTAGGCCAGTTCCTCATGCTCATAGCAGTACAGATGGTAAATCTGAAAAGAAAAAAACCAACCAAACCAACCACACTTGAAATTTCATGTGTTTGAGGGGAATTTTTGTCCCTGTGGATTTGTCAGATTGAATCTGTAGAATCCTTCTGCAATTCTAGATTTTTTTAATGGGAGTTTATAGCAATTTAATAGGATTATCTGAGAAGTAATTGTGTCATACAGTTAAATGATTCCATCTCTTGGTTGCTAGAGTGACCTGTTGTAATTATTCAGTATCTCTTGAGTGGTGTTTCAGTGTCCCACCTGGCTTATTTGCAATACCTTGTTCTCTCCTTTGGCAAGCTGTGTCAAAAAGTGCTGTTGTAGCAAATGACTTTCCATTAAGGCACGGCAGGTCTGTGTTCCCCATGGTTACCAAATTGAAAATGAAATTTGAATATTTTGTGTGTGTGTTCATTTATCTTTTATAATCGTCTGGTAAAGAATAGTCTTCTGAAGCTGCAGAGGCTGCAGAACCCCTGGTTTTATTACAGGTGTATCTTCAACATATTTAAAATTATTTTTCTAGGTTTAAGACTTTGAATCTTCAACAGTAGTGGTCTTTTCATCATGTCAGAGTGGGATATCTTTACCTTCTCCAAGTGAAGTAGGGTGAACTTTCTGGATTTTAAGTGCCATTTTATCTGGGTTTTTTTTTTTTTTTAGAGTTCAGGAACTGAGCATTTTAAGATGGAGGAGAATGCTCAAGGAATGAGTTTATATCCTGTTCTGATGTACGTTAGTTCAGTACTGATCTGTAGTAGAAAGTAAAGGTCAGGAATTTGTGGAAATCTCTGAGAGCATCCTATAAAGGCACAGTAGTGTTCAGACTGGCATTGTTTTATTTTTAGTGTTGATTCTGACTTGAGACCAAACCTTCAGTCTGTGGTGGCTCCACTTCACTGGATTATACAGATTTACAGCAACAGAGATGCGCCCATTAACCTTGTGGTTATTCCCATTGAATGAACCTGAAAAAGTACTTGAATAAAGTATCCTTTTAATGTGAGCAAAAGAGTCAAAAATTTGGCTGAAGTTCTCAGAGGCAGTGCTGTAAATAGAAACTGGCAGTTGCGTTGGTATTGGTTCCTTCTGAGCATGCAGCTGCTTGGGGAACTGAGAAGCATCCTCATCCCGAGGGGCTGCTCCTCTCCACTGCTGAAATGCTGCTGCTGGGAGTCTCTGAGCCCTGAAAGTTCTAGGAAATAAATAACTTGAGCATTTCTAAAGAAGGACTGTGAAGTGCATGTGAAGTATTGCAGTTCTTCCAGGCTGAACTGCCAAGCTTGACAATCTTCTGAATTTGGCTGGGTTTAGGAAATACTGGTTTTGCATATTTTACTTGATATACAATTAGTATGTGAAAAAATAATGAGTTAAATTACCTCTGACTTTAAGTTCATGCAGTCAGCATCAAAGGCAAATGCAAGTCAGCGATTGTAATAAGTCTGTAAAAAAAAATCTTTCTGGTGGTGTTCATAAGATTTATCAAAGTAGTCTAATATGTGCTGATTTATTGTAAAATAATGTGTGCTCATAATTTGCAATTTAATTTTAACATGCTGTAAAGACATTATGGAGTAAATAGTGAGTGTGATCATTTCTGTAACTTAATCAGATATGTGGTCACAAAAGTTTCAAAGACATGTTGATTTAATTATGAAGTGGAAAGTAACTTCTATTAGTAAGGGAGCAATTTGCTTATTCTTTCTCTTTTACTGCTTATATCCTTTCATTGTGGCTGAATACTTCTGGTTGCAATGTGCCCTAACCTTATTGGCCTGGGATAAGTTTCTTTAATTATTTATTCTATTAATGTTTCTGTCACCTGAGGGAAATGCAGATAGTCTGTTAATGATTGTGTTAATCAAAAAACTTTCTGTATTTCTGCACTGCCCAAGTTTATGTCATTACATTAACAGGCACAGGAGATGAAATTGGAGACTTGTAATATACTGCAGATTGGATTAAGTCATCTGTGTGGTGTAAAGTGCTTGAAGACTTATTTTAGATAATTTAAAAACATTAAATCTGCAAGACAGTTATTGTCCCTGACAGCATCCCTGAAGTCCCAACATAGGGCCAGTGTTGTTGTAAAGATTTTGAACTTTGAGTGTGAACAGCCTCGCTGGAGAAATGCAGCCTGGGATACAACATCCTGCTTTGAACAAATATATTTTTTAAAAAACACAGATTTCTTTATTCAAAGATATGTATATTCAGAAAAAACCTCTTGCATGTTGGAATAATCATTCTGCTCAAGTAATGTGATGATGTGCATTAGGCATTTGAATGTAGTATATAAATTTTGAGCCATTTCTAGGTGTCATGGGTATTATAACTTTACTTTCTGCCCTTTTAAGGCCTTGGTGTTATCTAGGCAGTGAATGTTCATTTTTCAAATGTTCAGCCACAAGGTGGGTGGAGGAGGGAGTGCTTGTGCTTGGCTTCCATCATAAGCTTTGCTGGCTGGAGCTCTCCCTGGGGGCAGTGCAGATCCTTCCATCTGGAAGTAGTGCCAGTACCTTTAGCCAGGAGCTTCCCACCTGCAACACTGCAGCTTATTCTGGATATTGCAGGGGTACCTGGAGAGCACCTGGTGGGGTTCTCAGATACCTATTGCTTGCTTAAAAATGCTAGATATTATTCAGCCATTTATTTTTGATGTGTGCAAGACAGCCAGGGTATTTTTTGAAGTTTTGTCGGGGACCTTAAAGCAGTCAAGTTTAATGGCCTGTTTGTGAAGAGAATGCTGTGGACAAGAGTTTTAGGCAATGTCAGTATCTCTGTGCTTGGAAATCAATACCTCTGTGATCCTTAATCTTCTTTTCAGTTCTGAGAGCTTCACAGACACACAAAAAAAGCCAAAAATACCCCCAACTTCACAGAATTCAGCTAATATTCCATAAGCTTTTTGTGCTGCACATGGCTAGTGCTTTTTATTTGAATAATAAATAATTTTATTTCTGTCCTGGTTTGCTTACATGTCTGCTTGCCTGCATGAGTAGGGAAAGCCTTCAGCAAGCCCATCCTCTGAAGTTATCATGGCAATGGTTTCAGCATCTGGAATCCTTTGGTGTGTGCTGGGGAGGAGGATGGTCCTTCTGTGCCTTCATCCTGTGGCCCCTCAGGCAGCCAGTGCTGCAAGTGATGCAAACCCAGTGACACAAGCCCAGACCAGCCTGAGTTCTCACTGACCCACCAGGGCCAAAATATTTCCCATGTTTGCCTTTTATGCTGGCCAAGCTGGTAGCTCACGTAATCCTTCAGTGCAGGTAGGAAATGTGAGGAAGACATCCTTACAGTGAACACATAATTTGGGGGAACAGTTCCATTCTGCTTAGTAAATTTGCTTTACTTGACAAATTTAAGCCAAACATGTAATTATGACCAATTTTCAGCATCATGCCCTTGCTGAAGTCCTTGAGATACTACTTCAGATTGAGTTCTTGGTGTTTAAAGATTAGTTAAATGTATGCTCTTTTAGAAATTTGATCAGCAACAGATACATGAATTTTGAAACAGTTACTATGATAATTTCTGTAGGATTCTTTATTTCATTTGGATTTGTTTCCTATACATATTTTTTTTCTTATTATTATTCCGCAAAAAGCAGTTGCTTTTGTCTCATACTTGGCAAGAAAATATTTGCAAAAGAATGGAATTTGGATGGTTTTTTTGATGATAGATTTTTAATAAAGTCATGCACTTCACATACTAAGGTACAAGAGTCTTGATGGGAAATAAATTAAACCCGTGTTTATTTGTGTGGGGTTTTTTTTCAGAGATTTGTTACAGTTCCCCAGAGAAGATGATGCAGACATTGCAGTGAAAATCCTGGGTCAGTGGCGTTCCCAAGGCCTGGAAGATGTCCAGCTGGTGAATTACTCCGTTCTGCTTGACCTGCCAGGCCCTTCTTCAAACACAGTAACTCTGCAAGAAAGTGGGGAATGCTTTTATCCGAGTGGACAACAGTGCAGCAGAGACCCCAAAACACTTCACAGCCAAGACCTCCTGTACTCGTACGCAGCTTATTCTGCCAAAGGAACTCTTGAGGTAACGTGGCCATTTGTCTCTGTCACTTGTGCTGAAAGAGAGTTAGCTTTTGTTGAAATAGAATCAGCTTTTGTTGAGTCTGACTGGAAAATTGCACATAGAGTCACAGAATTATTTAGTTAGGAAAAGACCTCCAAGATCATCAAATGCAATCGATAACATGGTGAAATGCCCAGCCTTAAAATAAGTGTATTTAATGTGAATTATGATGTGACCAATCTTACTTATCTTAATTAACCCTACAACCTTGTATATATGAGTAGTTCATAGGGAATATATAGATATACACTCATATATCTATGGGAATAATTTTTTAAAGTATCTGTATTTATGAATTGGCACATTTTGCTTGGGTGTAAAAATCTGGAAGCTGTGTTTAGAGTAGCGCTTTATCCTTGCTGATGTATGAGTGCTACTGGTTTGAGGGATGCTTGTAGGAAGGATAAGATGAGGCTGGTGGGAGTGCTGGGCTAATACCTGGAGCCTCTGAATTATGGTCGTGGATCTCACATAGTTTCTTTTGTGACAATTCAGTTGACACATCTGCTCTGTTTCCTCTTGAAAACCTCGATTTGTAGCTTTATCTTACCGTAGTTACTCTAGGAAGTTTTGTCAGCAAAAAGATTCTGCCTGTTTGGATTTGTTACTTGCCAAGTGAAGTAAGATCTTGGATTATCTTGTTTTTTTCTGTGTACTTGTCTTCACTGTCTGCTTTCCTTTAGCTTCTTTCTAAATATTTTGAGAGTGCACAAAGGAGCCATCATTTTTGTTTACCTTCCTAGCTGAGATAGTATAAACCTGAATAAATATTTCTGAAATACAAAAATTGAAATTTCACTGGTAATTGCATTATTGTTGTCTTCCTCCTTTTGAAAATATCATATATTATTCCACTGATGCAGGGGGGTTCCCATCTTCATTTCTTTCTTATGTAAAAGACTTGTTTGTTCATAGCTTAGAGCATTTACAGACAATAAAGGAGCGGATTGTGAACATGTTAATATTTAAAGATGCCTGCTTTCCATGCTGAGTCTTGTCAACCTCTGTTCAGGGATTCTGTCCACTTCAAATTTGTTGCTGAGAAGCAAAATGAAGTAGGCAAGAAGAGGTCCCAGCTTGCATCATACATGCTTTAATTTTTCCATGTACTAATAAATGGGGTTGCTTTCTCATATTACTTTAAAACCCCGTATTTAATATTATTTTCTCATTGTAAGTTAGTAAGAGTAACTGTAATCAGACAGAAGAATGGTTGTGACCTTTGAGGTTTTATTTCATGAATGTCAATGTGTTGCTAACAAATTCATCAGTTTGAAGGAAATCCAATGTTCCGGGAAAAAGCGCTGCTGTTATTCCCAGCAACACGTGTTCCACTCTTCATTATGTTCCAGGGCAGTTACCTCTTATGAGTTCAGAAGAAATGAGGCCCACACACACTGTCCTCATCCCAAGGGCTGGACTTTGGCTTTGGCAAAACTCCAGACTTGAACTGGAGCCAAGAATTACCCTCTGCATAGTTTGGCACTCAGTTCTTTGAGATACCTCAGCACCCCTACAAAGCTTGAGATGTGTTCTTCTGTTCTTCAAAGTCTACCTGAAATGTACTTAGATCTAGAGGTTTTGCCTAAAAGGGAAATTTTCTTATTTGTTTTGGCTACAGGTAAGTTGGTAGTGATCTCACCTTCCTGACTTTCACACTAATCTCTACTATTTAAACTAATGGAAGTAGAAAAACTTTAAATGAGAAGTAGCAGGTGGTGGCTGTTGGTGGGTTCAGCCATCAGCAAGTGACTTGATTGCTTGCAGTGGAACTACAAGTCGTGTATTTTGAGTATCCTGCAGTGATTTGTGATTGCAAAATCATGAGGGTTTTCCTCTGAACAGGTATTTTTATAACAGCTACTCATAACCTGAATAATTTTCTTTCAAACGTGGCGCATCCTTAGCAGAAAATTCCTATTATGTCTCACTTAATCAGACTGAATTGCTAATACTGCCTGGATGCTGCTGCTTCATTGTATCTCATTTGTCTGTTTGGTTTGCTAGAAGTTGAAGCAAATAAAACCATTAAGCTATTGCAGTCTGGCTACCAGCAGAGCTGCAGCTCCACTTTGATGTTGACAAGGTTATTTGTAGAACAGCAAGACTCATTTTCTTTGACCACCTGTCATGTCCATTCATCATACGGCCATTGTATATGAGCCATCCAATTTGTGCTTTCTGGTAACAGTCTAAACAGCATTTGTGAGTAAAAATGTGAGCATTTGTGATCTGAAATCTACTTCAAAAACCTACTTAGTGCCATTGTGATGGATGGTGCACTTTACTACTTCTCTATATTTCATCGGGCTGTGAAAAGGTGACAGTGTTTACCCATCATGGTGACAGGCAGGGCAGCTTACAGTTCTGGAGAGGGCTGTCGAGTCAGTTTTGAAATAGATATTGCAGCAGTTATGTAAATAATATATTGTAGGCTAGGTCAGCCTAAGGAAAGAATGACATTCCTGAAATATATTTTTATTAAAACTTAAATATCAGCCACCTTTTATAGAGCTTAAACCTTTTGTCTGCTTGATAAAAAACAGGAAAGCTGCTCTGGCCAACAGAGTGCACATATAAATGGAAATTACATTGCTTCAAATTTATGCATTAAAGCAAAATGCATTGTCAGGCAGTATCCAGCCAGTCTCCAAGTGAGGGTGGCGTGGTGAATCCGAATGTGGTGCTGCTGCTGCCTCCTGGAGTTTGGGGATCCAGGAGTTTTGGGGGGTGTTCTATCCCCGGGGAGTGGAGGGGATTGAGCTGCGGAGCCATCAGCGGGTGCTGAGAGGGGGCTGTGAACCCCCTGAAATCTGGTGTCCCCCTTCAGTTCCACTCTGGTAAATGGTGTCAGTGCCCATGTGTGACATGGGTGGTGGTGATCCCTGAGTGCAGTAAAACATAAGAATGGGTGTATTTGGGCTTGCAGGAGACTGGGTGGCACTCAGGGCACTGGGCAGTTGTTTGAGTCGGTTCTGCTTGAGTGCAGCAGCTTCAGGGACAAGCACATGTCCACAGTGTTTGTCTGCTCCCTCCACTGTTCCTTTAGCAACTGGAATAGTCAGTCCTAGCAGATGTAATGGTTGGTGTGTTGGAATAACGTTCAAGGACAGACTAATTAAAGCAAAATGTAAATGGTATTTGCTTTGTATTCACGCGTTTTCTGAAATTGTGTTTATGTGACCTGAAGTTCTCCTCACTTTCCTTTCACCTTCAATTTATTCACTCTTTACTGTATGGAAGTGTTAATGGACTTCTGGCAATCCTAAATCTGAGAACTTAGATACTGAACTTAGAACTGAGATACGTGGTGTCCTCTTTTGCAGCATCATCTCATGATGCACTACTCTTGACTCTTCTGGAATAATGCACCAAATTCCTGTTGGTTCCTTTGCTGGCCCTCTCTTCTGGTTTGGAGTTTGTTTCTACCCTCATGGATGCTCTCAGCAAGCCCAGCTAAACATCATGTTTTTTTCCTGAAAAATATACTGAAAGGACTGTGTTGGTTCAGGGAGCAGGAGGGGATGCAAGAGTAGAAGTACCAGCACGTTCTTGAAATGGGGATGCACATGCAGGCAGGGATTTGAGAGTTTATGGACAGAAATAAATCATTCCCATCTCTGAGGCAGTTATCCCAGCACCCAACTGTGTCTGGTTTGTATTTTGGCCATGCTCTGTCCCTGTTTCCTGACTGCTTGGACTCCTCTGCTATGTCACCTCACTTCCCTGGCATTATCCATGTTCCCTGTTTCTCCTGATTTCTCCATTCCAGTGTCGGCTGATCTGAGGCATTTGTACTTCCAGTCAGCCAGGGGTATCTTTGATTAGTTTTAGACGGGCTGCAGGGAGCAGACAAGTGGGAATGCTGCCTGCCTGCCTCTACCCACACCATGCAGAAGAGATTCTCTGCATCTGCTGGTCACGTCCCAGCCTGCTCCGGTTCGTTTGTTTTGGTGACATTTTCTCAGCTAAATGAGAACCCACTGCAGAGATTAATGCAACCTGAAGCAATCTGGGAAGTACAAGCCCATCTGTTAAGATCACTCAGTCATCTTCCCACCATTCTTCAATCTTGGCAAGAGGGGAATAAGGGAAGCAGGACTCAGATTGCTGTCAGATCCTCTTTCACAAGGAGGGGAGTTTGCTCACTTCTTACCCGATACCCCGTTTTCTTATGGCTGTGTCTCCTCTCCCCATCCACCCTCTTCTTTCCCAGGTCCTTTGCTCTGCAGGAAGATGGGAGTCTTCCTCTTCTCTACTGCCTGTGCCTCTAACCTTTCCCACTCCTGCCAGGGGCATGTCCTACTAATGTTTCCTACAGTCCCCACTTGTGTGTCCTACGGTCCCCTCCCCTCTCTGCTCAGGTTTACAGCCCTGTTTGCAGCCAGCACTGGAAGCTCTCTACATTTCCAGCTCTGCACCAAAAGGTCTGGAGTTCCTCTGTGGGGGACGGTGCATCGGGAAGTCCTTGACCCCAAAGCTTGCTTTCATTTGATTCGGTTTCATTGTGCTGGAAATGTGATTAGTGCACCCTTATTATCTTTTCTCTTCCCTCCAGCTAATCAGTGGTAATTTCCTTAACAATATTTCAGAATTAAGATTGGTGTCAGCGGGTTGGTTTTAGAAAATTTTAAAATCTTCCCAGGTTATTTTTATCCCCAGGCAAAATTTCTAAATGAGCCTTCTGCAGCGTGCTCACTCGCACATCTTGAATTCCAAAGCCAGAGAGTGTGTTTAATTTAGATTAAATAATCACAGCATCTCTTCCTAAGTCTTTCAGTCATTTTTGATGGCACATTGGTGCAAAATACCAAGCTAGAGGGAATCTTGATACATGTGTGCATTTAATTCTTTTAGGCATGCCAAATTTAGTTCATTATTATCTTTATTAACATTTTTAAAGATTTCTTCTCTGAAGAGACATGCAGTAGCTAAAATGAATCCCTAGCAACTGAAATCAGTCTTGCAGATGGTTAGGGCTATAGGTTGAATAACACATACACACAAATGAGAAGAATCATGTGATTTTTTGGTAACATTTAGAAGTTTTAGAGCAGCTTTATTTATCTTTTATTTATAGAAGAGTTTCTCAGAAACCTCTTCCACAAATAATCATAATTTAGACCACTGCTCTGCATACCAAGTAGGCATAGCGAATTTTCAAGACAATCTCACTAAGAATATGGATTTTAGAATAGACTTGACCTTTAAGCAGAAAACAACATTCAACATTAACTACAGCATATCTGCCACTCCATTATAATTACATATAGAAAGCTGTGAAATGCAATGTGAAGGTTATGTAATTTAAAATTGCAGGCGAGGGCTCCGAAAGCGATCATTGAAGAGATGTCCTGCAGAACATCCTGTCAGTTTTCTGGCATGTATCACATAACCATTAATAAATAAAGTTGTACAGTCCCCTAAAAATAATAGTAGTTCATCATGCACAAAGCCCCAGTGAATATTGCTGGAAGATTTTTGTGTCATTGAAGGGCAGGATTTCAAAGATGCAGATGCTGCTCCTGCAGAGCCTTTTGTTGTTTTATAATTGCTAGTCAATGCTGTCCTGATGTGTTACTAATAAAATGTTAGTAATGGCATTTTAGTAATAAAGCCTTTAATAATAAATGAGAAGTTTTAACTGATAAAAAAGCAAAAGGTGAGGCATCTTGGTATCCAGAGACATAACAGATCACTGAGCACTTCCATGCCATTGCACAGAATCAGCTGAAGGCATTTCTTAGTAAAGCCTCTGTACAATATTAGAGAAGGAGCAATGTTGAACCAGAACAGTTATTTATATTCCAGCTGCATGGTAAAAACTAAAGGGTGCAAACCCTGAGGGCTTGGGAAGAGTATTTGATGCCTTTTTTTAGGTTTTAGTGCAAGCAGAATTCCTATTGAAATGAATGGGAATTACATCATTTCTAAGCAGAGTTAAATTTTGTCTGTTACTAGTCAGTGTGAGAGAATAGCAGTGAAATTTGTACAATTGTATGGGTCTCTAAGGAATATTTTTCTCTTTAATTTTTATTGTATAAGCAGCCCCACTGAGTTGCCATCACCTCTGCAGTTCAGTGGATACCTGGGATGGTAGCCAACAGTCAGGCTTTTTTTTCACCCCCACTCTTTGTAAATGGTGTTTGGTTCAAACCTCAATACAAATGTACTCAGGTAAAGTGGAAACCTTTCTGCCAAATCACAAGTCATGTTTTCTTTAGGTAGTGCCATCTTTTCTCTGTAACTTCATCTTCTTAGTAAATATGTACCTTCCAATAACATGCCTGTGTTTTTCTGTTTAAGTTATAAAAGGCAATATTCTACTCAGAGGAGGAATTTTCAAGTAAAAAGCTTCTTGTGCTGCAAGCTCCTGGGACTGGGATTTAGGGATCTTTTTCTTCTAAATTTCTCCAGTATTCTGGAGGTTTAAAACTGCCTCAAAGGAATCGTGCTTATGCTGAGAAAAGCAAAAATTTCCTTCAACAGAGGGACTATTAAGTAAATATCAGCTTTTAAAAATTGCTACTATGAGAAAAACATCATAAGAAACAACTACAACTGATATGAGAACAATAACAAAATATTTTTGTATTTGTCTAATACTCAATCCTTGTCCCTAAAACTACTTACATAATTTTATTGTTTTAAAAAATGTAGTTTCATGCATGAACAATAAAGAACTGCTAAAATGCTGCTCGGTTTTCTGGTAGTTATGAGTGACTGTAAAATACAATATTGATTAAACTATTGCTGCTTCTCATTTTTTTTAAGTTTGTTTTTGAGAAAGAGAAGCAAGTCCTAAAATCTCTTCAGAAACATTAGCAATACAAAAGCATCTGCAGTTGAAGGCAGATTCCATTTTCCTGAGCATAAACATTGTGTGTTTGGGAGCACGGGCACAGGACTCTGATCCTGGCACTCTCTGGCATTGGGCATCCATGAGGATATGGGTTACAATTGCTGTAAAAAAATACATTTTTAAAAGGCAAAAAATTCCCTCTTCTGCCGTACTTCTCTTGATTATTTTTTAAAATGGAGAAAAAGTCTAAATAATGGTGGTGTCTTGTGAATTAGAGCTGGCAGCTGAAAAGAATCAGCAACTGTTTTAATCTTCAATGCAGTGTGATAAATCTTACCAGTTAAAGCCTCAGCAATGTTTTAGGAGTTATCTGTACCTACCAGTACAACTTCTACAGTCAGCATTGAACAGCATTTTATCAAAATCTTGGAACTGTCTTTCTTCTAATGTAGTAATAAGAGTTTATTGGATGCTTTCTATGGGAAACTCTGTCTCACTATTAAAATATTTTTTAATATTTCAAAATGAAAGTAGCACTGAAAATCCAAAACAAGTCTTAAGATTTCCTGTCTCTGTATTAGGATGTGGTGATATAAAGTCCAAATATAGTCTCCCAAGATGAGCACATGAAAGAGTGGAAATAAGTTCTTACTAAAAAAAAAATCAAAAGGATGCTTGAGAGGTTTTAAATGTAAGCTAAACTGAGGATAGCGTTGTCATTATAAGAATAATTAGGTGAGAACTGCAGTGTGTCTGACTTCTTTGTTAAAGAATTTTGGTATTAAAAAGCAAAGGATGTACCTCTCTAGAGAGTGCTTTGAGGAATGCTCTGAACCTGGACACAGCCTTGGTAGTCGGAAAGACCAAAAAAAGAGAAGGCAACCATTCTCAGAGGAAACCCTTTGAAGCAAATAACTTTTGAAACCTTTCAGGGCAGGATAAAAAAAAAAGAAGTGCTGCTGTGATACAGCTGGTTGAATAATATATATAAGGATTGAATTCTTAAAAATGTAAAAAAGAATAAAAAGCTAAAAACAAAACAACCCAGTAACCACTGGCAAGTGTGAGTCTGGTATCCAGGTGCTATTGGCAGAAGTGCATTGGCTGTGTATGGGAACTGTCAAAATGCCAGAGCCTCTTCACTGGCTGGACTAAAATGTCCTGAAAAAAGCTTTTGTTCAGAAATTCCCTTTTAAATCTGTTTGGAGATACAGCACTTATTCCTCTACCGACCAAATGCAATCCCAGGAGAGAAGTATCCTCTTAAAAATAAATAAATAAATAATAGTGCAAAGTAAATAAAGTTGAAAATACATTGGCCTTCTCTCTCAGACATTCCTAGGTTTTTATTCTGTCTGATGTGCTGCCTCTCCCACTAAATATAAATAAATCTCATGTCTAACCTCATGTAATGAATATTAGTTACAGTGTTTATCTCATTCATTAAGAGGGCCTTAATGTGAATTAATCCTGAGCTATATCAGCTTCATCCTCACAATTATTTCTGGTGTTCCTGAGCTCTGCAGTTCAAAGGGAAGGTGCCTCATCCATCACCAGGCTGTGACTGGCCCAAGAGCAGGTGTGCGTGAGAAAGAAGATACTTCAAGGAATTTATCTTCCTTCCACTGAATTATGTTACCATATAGAGTTAGTCCTGTCTGCTGCAAGATTCACTGCCTCACTCGGGTGCCTTGAGGGGGCAGGCAGGGGTGAATAAGGATGGAAGAGGTCTGGCAATGGCTGCAGCTATGGGAGAGCAAAAGCTGCTCAAATATGCAGGGAAGCTCCTGCTGTGCTCTGGTCCAAGAGGGATGTGTCTCCTGCTGCAGGTCAGTGCTTGCCAGGCATCACCTTCACCTGGGGAGTATTTTAGAGAAAGAATTAGTATGAAAAAAATTAGAAATTTTACATAGCTGGAAAAAGAATTACTGCAGTTTTCTAACAAAACGTTTTATTCAAGAAAATTTTCTCATTTTTTTTGTCCATATTGCCCTTTTACCTCTAAAACCCTTCTGTCTTAAGGCTAAAGGAGAACATTACAATCATGTGAAGTCACAAACTAAAATCTAGAATGAGAAATCGTACCAGTGTGGACAGTGTTAGGCTCAGGATTTTGAGGATAAAAGTGACTCTTTGAGTTGAGATCTTTCCCTGATGATCTTACTGCTGCTGTAGGCTTGCTCTGCCTGAAGTAAACTTTCAAAAATGTTCAGTTTTCTCTGCAGACCGTGTAGATAATTTGTTGACAGTGTTTGTGAAGTAGGTACCATAAATGTAGAGGCAGCTGAAGAAATATGGAGGGAACCCCTTCAGCAGAAGTTACAAGTAGTAGACATTGCTAACGGTGACTGTTGTGTGTTCTTTGTCTCATTTTTGAATTTAGTGTTTATTAAACTGGAGGAGAGGCACCAGTGGATGCAGGAAGATGGATCATTAGGGAAATCTGTGGTTGAATCAGAATTTATGAGAGCACACACTGAGCTCCCTATTTCGAGTTTCCTTTTGTTGGTTGTTCAGGATCTGGGGCAGGAAGGATCAGAACAGGTGAAGGGAGGGAATTGAGCACAGATTTCTGTGGTAACTGATAGTTCTCTAACAATGTCCCTGACTGCTTTCATTGGGAATTGTACCATCAAGAGGTATTAGTGCCATAATACTGAGTGCTTCTGTACTGCTGTGAAAGAGGCTGACCTGAATTCCAGGCTGTGTGGAAGGTGAGGGAAGCTCTGTCCAGCTCCAGAGCTCTGGATGGGCTGCACTTATGGCAAAGTTTTTGCTTTAAGCAGTAAATTCATTCTATCATGTCGGAGCAGGCTGCTCTTTCCTCCCATCAAGCTGTCCAGATTCCAGAGTCTCTTCAGACCAAATGTTTTAGATTATATAAATATTTTTTTCAGCTTTTATTTTGAGGTGCCACTGTGCAAGGTGAGTGGTTTGCTGTGACTCCCTCTAAAAAAAATCAGGCTCTGTCCATTGCATGGGATTTCTTCTTTTTCTCCAGGTTTTTCCATCCCTGCTGAGAGCACATGAACCGAGTTCACAAATCTCTGGGGGGTTTCTGCCCACACTTAAATGATTAATGCTCAAAATGTTTGTGTGAAATTTGGCACAGTTCAGGAGAACCTTCCCCCTAATCTTTGGAAACACATGGGATAAAGGTGAACTACTAATTTTCCTATAGGCAAAATTCTCAAAATGAAGGTTAGCTGTTTCTGAAAGAAAAACTAAATGGTGCTGCCATGTAAAACCTTTAGATGACTGAGCAATGTAGGATGCACATCAACTCCAAAGTCTTGAGTGCACTTCTAAAAGCAAAATTTGAAAGCCTGAAACAGAACTTTTTCTTCCCTGTACAATTCTATTATCTGTGAGACATGAATGACACACTACATGTTTCTTGTGAAATAAGTCTGCTTCCAAAATGTTAGGTGGTTGAAAACCAGAAAAATATTCTTGTTTAATCACAGAGATGAGCTTTTCTCAAGTACAGCTAGATTTCTCCATCTGTATACTTGTCCTGGTCAATCATTTGGGTCACTTGAATTTGATATTACTCAGGCACATTCCCTGTTTTTATTGGAGTTCTTTCCTTGTAATCTGAATATATTTTTAGAACGTGTTTTTCCCCAGTCCTTTTTCTACAGATGCAATTTAGAGACCTATAAATCTGTGCAATGACTCAAAACAACAGAATTCACAGGAGATGGGAAAGATGTCATTTTCCTTTTCACAACTGCATATTTACTCCTGCAAATTGTTTGCTCAAATGCTGCTTTAACACTCAGATTTGTGTTTGTATCATTGCGTGGTTGGGCATCTCCCTGATTATGTTCAAGTGGATGATGTTTGGCCAAGCAAGGGCTGTAAGTACTCTGTGAAAGAGCATTTATTATAATCCAGAAAATAGAGTTCTCCCCGACATTTTTGAAAGTTCAAGTATTCTCTTGATGCAGTGGATGACCTCCTCTTGTACAAGTGAGTGATTATTTTCCTCTTTGAGGTAGATGTCTGTTTTATTGTTACATATGTCTGGAATGTCCCTCTGGTCAGTTTGGGTCGCCTGTCCTGGCTGTGTCACCTCCCAGGCACTCCCAGCTTACTTGGAGTGGGGAAAACAGAAAAATCCTTGGCTCTGTGCAAGCCCTGCTCAGCAATACCAAAAACATCTCCATTTGTGTTCAGCACAAATCCAAAACACAGCCCCATAACAGCCACTGGGAAGAAAATTAATTCTACCCCAGCCAAAAGCAGCACAGTTCTGAATCATGAATTCCAACTTGGAAGGCTGAAAATGGCAGGCTGTTTTCTGGATATTTTGTTTAGATGCAGCCAAACTGACTCTAAAATTGAAACAATTGGACAATGCTGAAACACCTGTCTCTAGGGAATTAAAATATCGAATTTATTAGATGTTATAAAATGAAATATTTTGATTTTATTTAGATTTTAAAGCACTTACACGTTGTGTCTCAGTGCAGTTGACCCACATTCTGTCTGTGGTGCTGTTGGCATTCACAGAATGTTGTTATGAGCTGGTATTTCTGACAGGAGATGTCTTTACTTTTCTGGGTGTGTGGGTATAACTCACATTTTGCTGTTGCTCACACTGAGCCTCTGAGCAGGTGGAGGGAGCTCCCCCAGCCCAGTTTGATCCCTCTCCTGCCCAGCTGAGGTGGATCCATCCCTGCCACAGCTGCCCTGCAGAGCCTGGTTGTGGATAAAGTGCTTTTAGAGACCTTTTGTGAGCTCCAAGCTTCTTCTCTAAAGGCTTAATGCTTGAGCCACTCAGAGGGAATGCCTGCTTTTAATTCAGTGTGATATAAATGATACAAAGGCCATTGAATGAGGACACTCTGCAGCCTCTGGATGTCTTGTGTTCATTCTCTGTGTTTCACAGAAGCCAAGGAAACTTCCATCCATCCTTGAGGATTTGTTGTGTTCAGACACAACGGGATTGGATTCTGATATAAACCCCTTCCACTGAAAATTTTAAGGCCAAGCTTAAATCACACCATTATCATTTGCTGTGTACATGTGTAGCTTATGATTTATTTTTTTAAGATACCACATCACAACTGAGTAATTCTGTTTTGTTTAGTTTATCCTCAGTCTATGTAATTAGTAAATGTATATTTGCATGAATAATTACCTCTGAATAAGCTAAACCAAGCAGGCTGGCAAATACAGATTATTGGTTTTTCTTAGGAAAGTATGAGCAATGTGACTTTAGCTTTAGGGACTAATGCTACTAAATAGCCTTGCAGTTAACTCTTAAAAAGGGGGGGATATAAATAATATTAAGCATGTACAAGAAAAAATAATTGGGATTTCAGATTTTGTCACTAGTGAAGTGACAAACAGTTAGCACTGCTTAGTGTAGGTTTGAACTTATATTTCTGATAGTATTTTAGGCATCTAATGAGCTCATGTCCTTCAGTTTTTTGTAACAAAAGGCGTTGTTCTTAAGAGATTCTAAAATAAATTAATATCAGTTTAATGTGTCTGTCAATAACAATGTTTTATGTCAAAAACTTGAAAGGCTGGAATTGTGTGTATTATATAAAATATAGTAAGAAAACTAGAAAGAAAATATACTTAGAAAAGATGAAAAAAACCCTGCCCTAATGTGTTGTTTGTATATCTTGCTGGACATCATGAATTAAGAAGTAATATTTAAATACTAGTTTGGCTTTAGGGAAACACAAAAAATGGGTTTGGGAACAGAGGTGGAGAGTATGAAAACTAAAATAAGGAAAAATACAACAGAAAAACAAAAGTGGGGGGGGTGGGAACTGAGCTGAGCTGTGTCAGCTCAGATTTATTTGGGGCTCTCTAACCATAAAATACAGAAGAGCTTTTCTTCTGTAGGCTATAAAAAGGCTTCGATCTTGATTCAGTCTCCCTCAGAGTTGGTAGGAAAAAAAAAACCCTGCAATAAACTGTAAGAAGCAGGGAAACAAACAAGTTTAACCTCAGTGTCTTTCCAAAACTGGTCCTGGAACAGCAAAAGCAAGCAGTGAGAGCAGCTTGAGGAGAGCCCTGTGGCTGGGGCTGTGTGAGCTGGACAGGTGGGACGAGGGGAAGAGTGGACACAAAACGTGTCTGTGACTGAACTCAGTCTGCAAGGCCACACTCCATCAGACTGAGGTTAAGGGACATCTCTTTTTCTCCAGTTTTAGTATAAATTACAGCTTTAGCTGCCACTCTCATGCAGCGTGCAATTTTATGTGATAAAACCTGGACACAAAGAACCCTTTCTGACTGTAAGCTGACACTGCCAGTCACATTGTATTTAAATACTCCAGAATTCTATTGTAGGAGCAGGAATATTGAAGCAAGGAAATGAAAGCCTCTACAGAGTGAGGTGCTGGCAGCCATGAAGAAAAGATGTCAGGAATCTGAGGAGCAGGGCTTGGAGGTAAAACACATGGTAATGCTGAAGTTCTCTGATTTAAATCTTCCCAGACATTGTTGGTCAGAAGCATCTCTTAGTCTTGTAACAGAGAAAAATCAGCCTCAATTAATTCAGATATGTAATTATTTACTTTTTTGGGCTTAGACAGGGTCCCTGTCACTTTTTTTTGCCTGGAACCAAGTGAAGCAGAAAGGTAAAAGACAACTTCGGGTATTAACATTTCTGTAGAAATACAGTAAGTATATAAAAGATAGTTATGGCTGGGTATTTTGTCTCTGGTGTGCTCAACAGGACCCTGGGGGAGACCTGGGTGGTGGCAATCACAGGGAGACAGCTGTGGCTCCCTGATTATTGAAGGATGCTTTTGGCTGGAGTGGGAGCAGCTCTGGTCAGAAAGCGAAACAGAGTTTACACCAACAAAGGATTTGGCACAGCTCCCTTATCTCCCCTTCTCTTTCTTCCCTTTCTCTAATTTTAAAGATCAGCCAGTTTTATATTTGCAGCTTTCTTCACGTTTGTTGATGTCCAGCTTTGATCTACAGCCAGCTTGAGTTTACTTTTATGCTCTGCTGAATGCTGCCTTCAGCCTCAATTTCAGAGCTGTGCAAATAAATTACAGCGATGTGTTTAATTAAAGTTCGCCTCATGTCCTGATTGCAGACTGTTGCCTTCTCAGATACAATTTGCAAATATATTTTGGAGTTTTATTTTAGGCAAGATGACTTGTTGAAGGTTATTTAATTGTGATTGATTGTGCATTGGATGTTTCTGCTGCCTTTATTTTGTTAACAACCTGAAAATAGTAGCTGAACGTTGAAGGACAAATGAAAGGCATTGGCCTGGATGGAAGGAGAGGAAGTAGTAAGTCTGAACAGAATTGAGGGTTGATGCTTCTAGAATTACATATGTGCTTTTTGGGGGAGTTGTCTTAATTCTCACAAATAAAAAAATATTTATTAATATGAAATATTTTTTTTCTTCACTATTTGGAGTTTCTTTAGGGAATCTATTTCTGAAACCTTTTGGTGGGTAGATAGGAACTATGAATATGAGAATATGAGGAATATGGGCTTGACTGTGTCATTTTTATACCTGCAGCTTCCACAGTCCTGAGTTCCCCAACAGTTTGTGCAGAATCCATTCATTAATATGGGTCAGCAGCTTGGTATTTGATAAAATATATTCATCATTTGAGGCTACTGAACTGTGGCACTACCAACAGGTAGGATGAAGAGGAGAAGACTTTTCACCACAGCCATTCTGTGTGCTGCTTTGGGTTTGTTGTGTGCCAAGCTCTCAAGAGCTCAGTTTAAGAGCTGCTTTCTTACCTGCACTGACTCCATCCTCATTTTGGTGGGTGTGAGAAACATCCCTTCCTCTGGGTGTGCCACCTCTGAGTTTTGTGTTGGGTTTTTCGGGGTTTTTTTCCTGTGGTTTCTTCCCTCAGTGTTTTTGCTGCCTTCTGTGCCCCTGGCAGATCAGCCACGATCTGCCTCTCAGCCAGTGTTGGATACAGATGTATTAGGCTGTTATTAAATCCTTCTCCTCAGTCAAGTGGACTGATAAGAATGTGATAAGACAAACATATATCTGTTATTATTTTCAACCTATTTATCTTACTTTTTTTTTAAATTGCCTCAGAATTTGCAAGAAAGCAAGGTTTAAAAATAGCATCCAGCATCTTCAAGACCCCACCTGCCACCTGCTTCATAAAGTTATTCATATTTTTCCTTTGCAAGACCTGTTTTCCTCTCTGTTATCCATGACTGGATGAAGTATGCTCTTTTTTTCTGTTTCATTTTGGAGATAAGTAGAAGAAATTAGGATAAAAATCCATGACTGTCTTGATTGTGGCGTTTTAAAAGTGTTTGTCTTCTCTGTTTTGGGGGGGATTCTATTAGAATTTATAAGATAGAATGTTTACAACTCACTGAGCATCATCTCGGGACTTAGAAGCTAATAAGTCGTCTAACATGAAATAATTACTTTTCCTAAAAATGTTTGTTTTATTACCTACCCCTACTTCATTTCATGCATGGGGGAATACTACTGAACTCCACAATGCACACGACAATTTGTTCCTAAATAGTCATATCTTTCAAACAGTAGAGTTTGAAACAATTCAAGGAGCAAGTACCTAATTCAGATGGATAAAACAACTCATTCTTTAGCAGTTTCCCAGTTCTAGGATAAGAGGATTTACTGTTGCACAGCTAAACCAAGTAGACAAGTGCTCTTTTTCAGCATCTGATAAAAGGATGAGTTCTCTTTTGTTTTTGAACAGAATTATCCTACCAGAGGAAAGCAGTTTATCAAATATGGGTAGTTGGGGGTGGGGTGTTCCGTTTTTCAAAAAGCTGGTATGTGTAAAATGAGGATTATGTCATGTTGTAAGCATTTCTAAAAACAGAAAAGAGAAATAATAGGAAATTTAATCTTTATTCGTTTTTGGAAGTATTAGGAATATTGTGACCAAAACAGGCCTTCATGCATCATAAATGGTCTGTCAGCTTCTGAGTGGATTATTAAGGAGGTAGAAGTTCTGGATTCAATAGGATTCTTCACCATTTTTTTGAGGTTGTATTTTTTTCAATATTTTATTTTATATTAGAAATAAGGGTCCCAATTACTTGAGCCCCAGTCCTGTACATAAACCCAAAACTGACTACTCTGAGCTAGTATTGCTATACTGTATTTGGTGAGATTTCATTAATACTGCAAACTATTTTGCTTTTTATTACATATTTTACTTAAGTGTTCAGGTGCAGAATAAAGGAAGGGGTAAGAATAATTTGTATAACTGTTGTCATAATTTAATGTGCACCTATTTCTTTCTGGATTGTATTGCCAAAATGTTATGACTTTGTTCTAAACCCTTCCCAGTGAGTTATTGACTTCGGTTAGCCAGAGATGAGCCATGTGTAGTTGTACTCAAGAGAAGATTTAATTCAATTTTTGTCTGTCATTTTAGCTGAAGTTAGAGGTGTTATAAGCTGTGCAGACCTCTGGGTGCTGGACTAAATGTGCTGTTTAGAGAATGTGATAACCTTTGAGCTTTGACATATCTGTGCCTCATCTGGAAGATGTGTGATGAAAGCCCCTGAAACTCTCAGTTTCTTCATTATGCAATGCCTTCTTACACCTACTCTCAATGTATGAATGTACTTAATAGCTTTGGCATTAGGGCTTACTTTTAAAATTTGAAGCAGAGCACATGGTTTGCAGACTGTTTGGGGCAGCAGGGAGTCAACTTCTGCTTTCCACATAATTAAAAAATGAGCTGTGCTTTTGCAGGGCCTCCTATTCTGCCTCTCTTGTTGAGCACGTGCTGCCTGGGAAAGACCACCAAGCTGCTCTTGAAGATGCAGTTTGCATCCATAAATTAACTAAGAACATCCAAGGGCAGTTGCTAAACGCATTAATAATTGTGCAGACATGAGTTTTGTTGTTTACAGAGCAGTGGAGAGCACCCTGGAGGGGCAGCACAGGAATGTAGCTGGGCAGGGAGCTCATTTCCACACAGGCATCCTGGAGAAGCAAATGGCCTGACACTTTATTATCTTACATATTTGGGTGTTGATTTTGCCTCAGGAAAAATCAGTGTGCTTTCTCTCATATAAATGATGAAAGCTCTGATTTTTTGCTTTGGGAGGATAGGTAAGGAAGGCATTGGGTCCAAAGGAATTAGATAGAGGTATCCCTAGAAGTCAACCTTGATATAACCTCCCATAACCTCTCAAGCCATAAGACTTCTGAGACACTAATAATTATTGTATCTAATGACATATGTGGAGGTACAAATCAAAATAAAGATGAGAGCTACAGAAAGAGGTAGAAATTTTATTAATTTAAGCTCCCTGGTAAATATCCTTTCCTTATCTGAGGTTAATTCCTTATAACTGCAGGCATGAGATTAGGTAAAGCATAAAATACCTTTCCCTAGTATGAAATCTTCACTTGATTTTATCCTACTTTTCAAATACTGTGGTCATACAGGAAAAAATTATATTAAATAGTTTTCTAGTTCTTTAGATATCAAACTCCCATATATTTCAGAAGAAACAGTACAGAGTGAGAGCTTTCCTATTCTACATTTCATTATTTGGTGTTAAATCTGTTGTTTGCCTGTTCAAAATGTCTTACAACTTTGGCTGGCCTTTCCAAATACTTGGCTTGAACAGCACTGATGGCACCTTACAGACTTGGAAACTTATCTGAAGAATTTAGAGGAATTTAATAAGACAGGAACCTTGGCAAAGTTTTTGTATGGTTTCAGCTTGAATGTTGAGATGCAAACTCACACAGATACAGTCTTTCAAGGGTAAATACTTTCCTAAAATACCCATGTTCAGGAATCTACTAAAATTTCACACATCCTACATATCCAGAACAACTGTTGCTAGAATTTAAACGGTTTGTGTAGGGATGCCCAAAATCAGAACTGTTGCCTTTGGCAATGAATCCATACTTAAGTTACAAAACTCTACTGAAAGAGAAACTTTTCCGTCTTGTACTGCTCCTTTTAATTTTTAAACACTGATGCAATATTCTTGTGTCTTCTTGTACTTGTGTTTCATGTGAGCACTGTGTAGGGACTTAGAGGTTTCAGAATGTCCTCAATGATGTCCTGAGAGCTTCATAACAGTCTAAAATAGTAATGTACAGGACTGATTATCCTTTTACTTTGTTTTCACCAGAATTTATTGCTATGAATGTGTGAGAAAAATGCCCTTGCTCATTTTTAAATTATATATTTAAAAATAATACTTGAAAACCCGTATTGAAATATTTTTCCATTACTGCCAGTTTAATAGCAACTTAGAACTTGTACTGTATTTTCTTGCAGAGTCCTAACTGAAGAGCTGAAGATCTTCATGTTCTAAACACTTCTAGTTTGAAGTGACTTCAAATAATTTGTAAAATATGTATTAATATAAAAGTGTACACATTAGAACATAGTCTGTTATCACTGTAGTTATCTAAGTATAATGCTTGGATAACTGATGGATTAAAAGAAAACACTTCAATTGCTAGATAAGGTTGCTCAGGAGTCATGTGAGACCACAAAATAAAACTGTGTGTTTTCAAAAGTGACCAGTGTAATCACTTATCTCCTGAAATATTTTACAAGATGCTGATTCCTTTTAAGAAAATAAACAGAAGTGAATTAGTATCCCTTACACAGTTCTAAACAAATTCTTGTAGCTAATGAGGGGAAATTCTCATCAGAATCAGCATCACTTATAACCACTGAGGGGGGAAAGGGAAGTTTATCACAGCTGATGGATTGTGAATTAAACCTGCAAAAAAAATTAGCTGTCAGATTGAACTTTCAGGGTCTTTGCTATTACAGGTATTGCTGATTAGAAGTTGGAGTGAGGCAATTGCAGGACTCTGCTCAGATGCTCGTGCTTATGCAGACAGCTTTGTTTCCATGCAAGGAGCACCCTCAGTGCTGTGTGCTTTAAGTGTAGTCTGAACTTTGTCTCCTCTCTGCAGGCAGAGCTTGTTGATGTCCAATATGGGACCATGGAAGACCTGATCCGGATTCAAGCCACCACAAACGTGACCAAAAAAATTGCACTTTTGAAGCTGGGACGATCACCGTTGCTTTATAAGGTTAGTTACACATCAGCTGAATTATTCATTTGGTTGGTTTTTTTTTCAGTTTCAAAATACCAAAACAAAGAGTTTCCCATTTTCCCCCAATAAGTCTGTACTTACTGGCATTCACATTCTTCCTCAATACTCACCACTGTCACTCTGCAGTGCCTTTTATGTGTTAGGGTTGTTTATTTTGCTGCATATCTTGCAGTGCCCCAGTACTCTGCCGCATTTTCTCTGGGTGTTCTAGAAGCCTTTTGACAAACAAAGAAATCACTGAAAGAAGTAATAAAGCAGAAGGGATTGTGTTTGGGGAGGGTGTACATGGGTGCTTGTGTATCCATCTCCAACTCCAGCCCTGGCAGAGAGCACAGAGCAGGAGCTCACTGGTCCACTTTTGCATTAACATAATACACTCCACATACAAACCACACTGAAACTCTGAATGTCCAATAACTGCCTTCTGTGGCAAATATCTTATAAACAAAAATGCTGGTTTGACTTTCAGAAAATACAGGAAGTATGGTAGCTCAGTAAATGCTTAAACAATTCATTCCCAATTCACAAAAGCAATTATAAAAGAGCAGTGACTCCAGATCTTGCAATTAAGTGAATCGGGACCTGCTCTGTTGGCCACAGAGAGCACAGCCGGGACTTCAACACAGGTTCAGAAAATAACAACTTAATGTTTTTTCTATAAGAGTAGGATTTGTCTCAATAAAAATGCCATTTTCAACTGGGTAGCTTTGGCTGTTTATTTAAATTATTTAGATGCAGTTTAATTACGCCCATGAAAGGTCAGTTGTCGTTGCTGGGACTCGGTTGTTGCCCATCATTTCCAGCAGTAGATCTGATCCTGCATTTCACTGCTGACAAAGCCAATGAAACAGCAATCAGGGCTCATAAAGCAGGGATTTGATAAAGATGTAAAGTTTGCTGAAGCAGCACTGTCTGTGAGACGGACTTTTTACCAATTTGTGTTCCTGTGAACACTCACTGTATCTGAATTAGCGAGCTCTGAGCAGCCTGAAGGAGTAGGGAAAAGCAGGAGGTGCTGAGGATGAGGCTCATCTGAGGAGCTTTTTGTGTGGGTTGGCTGTAGCCTGGTCCCAAATGTGTGCTGTTTAATGGCTGAGGTGCATTAGCTGCATTTCTGGTGCTCCAAAAGAATCAGTTTTGCACGCTCAGAGTCTGTTGTACAGCACAAACCAAAGTGTTGCATGATCAAGAGACTGACTCTGAATGTGTGCTCAGGGTCTGAGCTAAAATTACAGCCACCCAAACCTACTTTCCATGTTCTCCTCACACAGGTAGAAAGTTTGCCCTTTTGCTTCAGGCTGTAAACGACCCTTTTCTAGAATATAATTTGTGTCTTTTTGGCAGTGAAATACTTGTAAGGTGTACTTTGCTCGTAAGTATCAGAAAAGGTGAAGAAAGATTATCAGAAGTAGATTCTCCTTTCCTAAGGAATATTTGATGTGAAATATTGCCTTAAACTGCAAGTCCTGCTGGTTTAAACGGGTCCAGTATCTCTCTGCTGAATCCATTCTTTGTATCTTTTTTCCCCCCTAATGTTTGTGTTCCTGTACTTACTGAGTCTCACATTTCTGTTTCAGCAGATATTTCCCTCTCCCTATATTTTCCTTATCTCTGCCTTCCATGTGCTTGGTTTTACATCGCATTAAAACAGAGCACTAGTTCATAGGAGAGCTGTGGTTATATATACATATATACTTAGTGGGCTTCTTTCCACTTTTTGTATTTAACTTGTATTTTTCATGTGTTAATGTCCTTTAATTTTTCATTATTATTACTTTATCTCACTCTGGATTTGAGTCTTATTATTATAGACCCTGCACCAAGGTTTCATCTTCATAACAGTTTCCAATTATGTCTCTATTTTTCAGTTGTATCTCCCTTGCACAGTTATGCTTTTTGTCTTTCTCTCTCTTTACTGCTGTTTTCATGTGGTTTTTTTTATTTTTTCTATTTTCATCTTTTGTGTATTTAATCTGCCTTAAAAAAAAATTTGACTGTTCTTTCTCTCCATACTGAGTCCTTTGGAAAAAAACTGAAAGAAACAATAAACTACTGCTGGCAGGAAAAAATCACCATGAAAACTGAACAACATTTCTCTTGTCTTTACATCACAATAGGAGAAAGGATGTGCTGGTAGAAAAGAGCTTCATGTTCAAGGGGATAATTTATAGAAAAAAGTCCAAGTGATGGAAATTTGAATATTTGGGAAAATAATTGTATAAATGACAGTATCTTTGCAGTGTAGGTTTAGTTTGTGAAGATTGGATAAGGTAGAAAATTGGGGGAGGATTAAGATTGAAAATAATTTGGAACTTCTACTTTGAATCTTTCAGACTGAGCCCATCTCTCATATCTTTAGACACTGAAAACAACAGACAGAGTTCAGAGCTAGGAGTAATTTGAAATTGGAATGTACAGGGAATTTGGAATATGCAGAAAAGCCTGAAGTTAATGTGCTGTTAAAATACGCAGTTTAGTCTTAAACATGACTAATTCTGATTAAATTTCCTAAGGTTCATAAATTTAAGCTGCTTTGTGAGAACAAGATCTGTAGAAACCTGACCTGGAGTTATTTTTGTAATTGGATATGATTTTCAGGTTTCACTGGGAGTGCTGTGTTTCTGTTCCACTGCATCAGAACGTGGTTTCTGGTCAGAGTGAGAGGGGCAGCAGCCGTGGCAGTGGGGAAGTGTCCAGAGCCATGGGGACACATCTTGATCCCTTAAGCTGGACCTTTCCAGACAGAGAATGTGTGACTTCAGCCACATCATAAGTTACAGCTGTAAAGAGTAAGAACGGGGACCCTGCCTTTATAGCAGGGCATCAACAAGAGCATTGACTCTGTGGGGAGAAAAACACAGAACAAAATAACAAAACCCAAGTAGTTTACATTGCTGTGATAAAAAATAGGTAAGAAAGTGCCATGTATTATATAGATATAGAAATCAGAGTGAAACAGGGGTTTGAGAAGGAGTTTTCACCATTGTTAGGCCACTAAGATCAGTTAGTGAGCAAGACTCTATTATAAGATTAATATAAAAAGTAGGGGAAAAGGAATGGTGGAAATGCTTCAAGGAGCAAGTAATAGTATTGCAAAGGCAAAATCCTTTTCAAATGCAGCTGAAAGGTTCAGGAATTTACTATGCCCAGCACCTGGAGTGGCAATTTCCTATAGCGGGACAGACTGAGGCAGTGAAGTGAGCAGTGGGGCACCCGAGGAGCACTCATGTGACAGGGAACTTGGCACAACCCAGTCCTTTTGGTCTTGTTAGCCAGAATTATTCACAGTGCTGAAAAACTGACAGAAGGAAAAAAGTCAGACTGCTAAAACAGCTCCTGAAGGAGTCTGAGACACTTGTAAGATCTGAAATGTTGCTGAATAAAGAGAGGGCTGGATTAAGGAAGAAGAAAAATTTTCCTAAACAGGGAGCTGAAATGAGACAAGTGTAGAAGAGAAGTGAGGCACTTCTTCTGGAGGGAATTGTCCTAAAAAGAGCACTTGCTTTCTCACACCTTGAGATTGAAGGTGACTGTCTCCTGGTGTCCTGGCTAGAAGGAAAATTTGTGTTTTGGTGGAACTTGGGTTATTGGGGTCCCTGGTGAGGTTGAGTAGCCAGTCACAGGAGGTCAGAGCAGACTCCTGATGTCCTTGGACCAGGAGGATCTATAAATGTGCCTGGTGATGTGAAGTTTATTACCAGTGATTAAGCAAATCACTCATGTGGTGTGGAAGACCTGCTTGAGCAAGAGCACCTTGAGTTGCCCACAGTGTTTGTAGAGAACACATTCTAACAGTATAAAATGTGTGGTGTGAAAGATTGGCAGAAGCACCTCGATAGCACCCAGCTCCTGTGCCCTGGAGCACATCTGAGTGTGTGTCCCTGCTCTGAGCACATTAAAGGAGCCAGGGGAGGCTTTTTCAGGGACAGCTGCACAGTGGTTTCAATATCCAGCCTCTGGAAATGCCATTAACAGATTCATTTTTGAAAAATGTTGTGTGTCTTGATCATGATTTAATCTTTAGGGTTTGCAATTCGTGAAAAAGCCATAATTTTTGTCCTAAATTAACTTTTAATAGAGTAACAAAAGCCCTGAAGGCCAAACCACTTCATCTTTAAAATGTTCACATATTAACATTTTTTCCACATCCATTAAATGAAGATGTTGTTCTACTGTGTAAATATCTATATTTATTTTAATAATTTACTGCCTTCATAAATATTCATAAAATTGCTTTTTAACTGTCATAAAGTTTAGGAATGTGGAGGCTTGGATGTTTATGCAGAGGTTATTGGCAGGCCCTGATAGATAAGGGTTTGCTAAATGGAAAATATTAAAGATTCCCAGAATAAAGGCAATTTGCAAAAAGGCTTCAGTTTAATACCTGTGTTAGTTTTAAATAAGTTTACTTTGGAAAAAGTAATTTCACTTTTCTACAATGTCTGGATTGTTTATTTCCTTCCCTCGGGTACTTTTTATGGCTAGCACATACAATTGTGAAGATTATAGTTTACATTGTAAATCTCCATTTAACGAGGACCCTCCCTTTCCTTCCATCCCTTCCTCCCTCCCTAGAGATACACAAATATACGTGTGTATGTTTATATACATATATGCAGTGTGTGCATATTAATATACAAATAAAAACCATGTTAAAAACCAAACATTTTTAAGGTAACATAAACACTTTATATGCATTTCATTATTAAGGACACTGGGGTTTTGCTTGGGGGTTTTTTGTGGCCTTTTTTTGGACAGTGGAATTTTTTCCAAGGCTCCTAAAGTCTTTATATACACACATTTCCCCATATGAGTGCTATGGGACTTTTAATGATTTTATATCCCTTCCTAAAGCCCTTCTCAAAAAGTCAAGCCACAGATATAGGCAGTATAAATAAAAATTATAGAATCATCTAAAACTACACCTGGGGACCTGGATCTGAAGGGATTATCTACTAACATCCACTGGAATAGCATCCTGGTTTTTAGGTTTTCTCTAACTTACCACCCTCTTAAAATTTCATCTCAATTTCCAAAATCTTGAGAGTTTCTCTTGATAGTCCGAACTGAATTCAGGTTGATTCATTCAAATTGTTGGTGCAGAGTTTGCTAGTCAGACAGTTTATGTTTGTACAGAGTATGCTAGTTCTTATTTTGTATTGAAAGAAGTAGTAGTTGCTTTGTGGTCCATTTTCCTTAGCCTTTGTCTCCTCTGAATTTATCAGAGATTCTCTCATTTGAGTTAGTTGCTTTTATTCTTTGTCCTTCTTCTCTTCCCCCAAAGACTAGACTTAGTGTGCTCATGTTCTTAACCTTCCCCTCCCTTAAACAGCCTCTTTAATCTGTGATATCACACAGTCTAAAGAATGGTCCCTTTGCATTTCTTCTCTACTTTCTACATAAAAACATGTCTACCTGGGCCTTCAAAAAACTGCACAATAGTCTATACCAAAAAGGTATTTATGTTTCCCACTCATCAATCCTGTGTCTTGAATGATTCTTTTAGTCACCTGTTTGCCTCTTCCTGATTTTGTGATTCATGGAATCATGCATAAGCTATTTTGTTCTGCAGTGATTACTGAGAAATTTTATGTTTGTTTTGAAGAAATTGGCCTTCCTTCATCAGAAAGTGAGACATTTGAGAGATTGGTAGGCACAGTTCTCAGTTAAATTCCTCCTGCTCTGACTGATAGCAATGCTTTCTTTTTCCTTCTGAATAGAAGGAACAAACCATAATAGTTAATTAGAGAAGCCTGGGGACACACTGCCTCTGTATCATAAATCTGATCTGGGTTGAAATGCACCCCAGCTCACTGAGGGAATGTACCAGAGTTAAAAAACCAAGTGTCTCTGCACAGATTTATCACCTAATGCTTCATCCTGAAGTCATATTTTAATTCTTGATTGGTAAATTTAGTTTAAACATAGCTTAAAAAAAATAAAAATGAAAGTACATTGTGATATGTTTTCCTCTCTGGGTGAAGTTCTGTGGGAAAGAAAAGCAAGGCCTACTCACTTGAGAAATCTATAGCTGATGACTGACAAAGCAGTCAGAAAGTCACAAAAAGTGGTTTTGTATTCCTGATTGGAACCAAGTCACACTGAGCTCCAGTGTTCAGCTCCTTGAAGCCTCTTAGTATCCAGAATAATTTTTAGCTGAGCATGTCAATTTTCCTCCAACTTCATCCAGCATTTGAAGGATGATGTACTGTGACCTGTGCCACCTCAAAATGAAACAGTGCCGATGCAGTTATAAATCCAATCTGTATCTGTCCACATGAGTATGAAATAGTTGACAAAAATTTGCTCTCTTCTCCCCTTAGTCAAGTGCACTGCAGTAAATTAAAGAGGGAATTCTCACTCCACTTCGTACAGTATAAATGGGAAAAAGTAATTTGCTCTTGTAAGCAGTAAGAAGAATATGTAAGGGGTGGAGTTGGAGAAAAGCAATTGATGTCTGGAAGGAAGCATAATTATAGCACAACTTGTCAATATTCTCGAGTAATTAACATTTTGGTTGCATCAGTAAACGGACTTCTGGTTATTACTCATTTCCTTTTTGCTTACAAACCCCTGGATTTGTTTGCATGGAAGGAGAGATGTGCTATTAGCAGAGTAAACGAGGGGAAATGTAAGTTAATGACCAGAAGTAGGGATCGATTATTCTGCATTTCTGATGCCACACAATTTTCCCTCCATGTTTTGAGAAGGCACTGCTGACTTGCAGACTTATTTGTGTTCCCAGCTGTAGTTCCTGTTCTCTTTTTCTCTTCTCTGTTGATAGAGAAATTTCTGAAGTCCTACTGGTGACTCAAACACTGAATTCTTCCCAATTTGACTCGGTGCACAGTCCTGTTCTCTTCAGTAACCCTAAATGCTTGTATTTCTCTTGGGGAAGTGATTCTAAATATTCATATACTCAATTGGCTGTTTAATTGCACATTCACTGAATGTATTGAATATATCCTTTGAAAAATTAGTCCAGCTCCCATAATAGATTGCTATTTCCTGAGGGGAAAGGCTGACCAGTGTTACAGGAGGTCTCCTCTTTTTAGTGCAGTGAAATTGAGTGAGACACTAAGTGGCTTCCATTCAAACATGGACAATGGCTGACTCATAAAGAATTCACTGTGGGGTCTTCTGAAGCTCTTGTCTGATTTTAGAGGTGTGAAACTCAAGCATAATTTTCAGATTAGTCAAAAATGCAATCATCCAATTTACCATGTGAGTGCTGTGTCCTGATAAATGGTGCAAAGTCAAGTGAAATGGATTTGCTATGAGGCAACTGTTCTGAAGCAGAGCTGAGCTAAGATATCCATTGCCTCAGTTTGTACCCTGAATCCACACATGATCAGTATGGGAAACACCACTTTGTCTTTCCTTCAGAAAATCTAAACCTTTTAAATTTGTTCTTCCTGCAGATGCACTGGTCATATTTCTGCTAGTGGTCCTGGCCCTTTTTTTGTTGCTGGTGTATGGGATTATAAGTATTTTTTCCTACCCAATCTGCTAATTGAGCTAGTTTTTGCATTAGTTGGGCTTGGATTTCACAAAAGAGCCATTGACAGACAAATTATCTGGGCCTTTTCCCAGCTCATGTGTTTCCAGCACATTTCACCAACAGCTGAGAAAGGAAGAAAATAAAATGGAACGTCCAGGAGCTTTGAATAGGGATGAGGGGTGAGTATATAAAATCTCATCCTGCCAGAGCAGATCTGCCTGACTTTTGGTTCTTTCAAAGTGGCAGCCATTGGACTGGGTGAAGCAGTGCCAGAAATCTTCAGAACTGCCCCCTCCAACAGGTTTGCAAAGGAGAGGCACAGACCACCCTGCTTATATATTTGATATTTTCTGGAATAGTGATCAGAGGAAAAGGTCATCTTTCTTCAGGCAACAAGTGTTGTACAAGTACTGCCCTCATTCTGTGGTGGGTTTGACTTGTATGGCATGTTCTGTAGTAGCTGCTGGTTTATTATTTTATTAAGAAGAAATTACGATTCTTCTCTGACATTTTATGCTCTTGTAAGTCTTTTCTCCTCTTTTCAGAATGCTTCATAATAATCAGTTTATTTACATATCTGTGAACTGAGAAACTGGGTTGAACGGTATCAAAAGTCACTATTCTTGAATAAAGTATTCATGTAAAACATGATTTAAGAGATTATAGAAGTAAATAGTTCTATTCCTAGAATCAGTGTTTTATTTGATAAACCAGGATGGCACAGATTACTCAAATGAAGAATGATTTTCATGCCTTGTTGCTTTTGAGGATATAGAGCCAGATCCAGACCTTGGTTTGATTTTTGCATTGGTTCTGTGTGGCTTTAGAGACTCAACTCCGAGAATTCATTCACAAAATCATCACTTGTGATTTCTGCATGAAAATCTGAATTCTGCCCTTTCAAATACACCTGTAATTTGCCACATGATCAGAACTCTGAGTAGAAACATGGTCTTGCTGGATGCTGAGATCCAACCTCTTCATTTGCATCCATGGAACCAAGGGTTTATATTTTACATTCTATAATTCTCAGCCTATGGAAAGTTTTTATTCCTTTCCCTAGGATTACTTGAGTTGCTCCTTTCAGTTTGTCTGTAGCTGGGTTTTGTGAAGCATAAGTGGTTAAAATCTATAACTGCTTGTCATCCCTGGAGAGGGAGGAGGTGTTTTTTAGCATTATATTTTTTCATTTTGTCTTTGCCTGCATATTGCCATGGAACACCAGAGTCAAAATTTCACTCTTAGCCATTTGGGCCTCTTGATGCCTGTGCGTGAATTTGAAAAGAAAAACACCAAGTCCATCACTACAAATATAATTGGCATCCTCTTTGCAAGTACAGCAATAACCACTTGGAATATTTTGTTTCGATTGCCAAAACATTAAACTAACCTTCTGTGCAGAAGGCAATTCTTCCACAGCGAACATATTTTCACTTAACAGGAGAAGATTGTGCATTTCAGTATGAGAACTCAGGCATTTTAATTTCCTCTTTAGGTCTCAGTGAATAATTCACAAACAACATGTGCAACAAAGTTAGACTTATGTTGTTTTCTCTTGGTCTAACGAAATGGCAGCTTCCTTTATATGTTGCCCTGCTGCATTCTCATGTTTTAAAGTGAGTTTGGTTTTTGTTTTTGGTTTCTGGGATTTTTCTTTGTGCTTTTTTGTTTATTTTTAGTATTGAATTTATAATTCAATAATTGATGTCTTCTGAGACCAGCTCTCCATATTTGAAGTTGTGATCATTCAAGGTAATTGATTATTTCGGTTTTTTCTTTAAAGCATTGCTAGGGATGTTTTTTGATATATATAGTCAGTCAGGGCTGTTTCAAACAAAAAGATTCCTGAATTTCATTATGGTCATTGGGAGAGAAAACAAAAATCACACGATCACAATCATTGGCACCTTAAGTTAAAAAACTTGAGGGCTACTTTCCTTGATTGATTTAGGATTCTGTATAATAACTACTGCAATTTTTCATGATTTGTTTCCAATTTCACATCTCTTGTACACTTCAGATTTCTCTAAAAATCAGGTCCTCCATCAGATAAAACACCCTTAACCAAACAAACCCAATCTCTCACAAAGCTGCCAGGGAAAGCTTTGTAATTGTGAATAATAACAGAATGTGCATGGGCTGAGATCCACCAGGGCAGCTCAGTTATGTGTAGATAAGGTGATATTTTAGATGGAGGACAGAGTGTTTGCATTTTGTGAAGGCTGGAGGAGTGCCTGCACTGACAGTTGAACCTGTTATTTATGTTTTCCCGTGTCAGTTATGCAGACATCAGAATTTTTACCACACAACCTCAGAGGTGACCTTGAGGTGACCTAGAGAGACCTCCCTTTCAATAAAATGGAATGATATATTTCACTTCTGAGTCAATCTTGCTTTTCCCTGGAGTGGGAATTGGCTATATTGCCTCTTATATCAGTGTTCAGTTATATGTGATGGCTTTATGTTATAAAATGTCCATTGGGGACCTGACCTGACAACTCATTTCAGTCAGGCCTCCACTGTAATCTCAGAGGAAAAATGATAACATTTAATCCACTTAACCACCTGGGCATGTCCCATTCCTGTTTGTCATATTAGAGAGTATAGGAAAAAAAGGCAAGGCCAAATCTGCTAGTTCAGGTCATTCTTGGATTACAGGCTGAAGAAATCTTCATGACAGATTAGAAATTAATTAGTCTGGACCATCTGTGTAGAAATTAATGTCCCTTACTATGGTAAGGTCCTGCAATGTTCCTTAAAGTGGAGATACAAGGAAGGCATTAGGAGAGCTGGGATCTGGCCTCCTCCTCCTGCCAAGAACAGTCCCATTCAAAGCAGATTGTATTTATCTTTCTTGGTTTCAAATACCTACGAGGAGTCCAGGTATATTATTTGCACTGTGCTTCACACTTGACATTAATGGAAGCATCTTTAAAAGAAGAAGTTTGCTCTATTTAGCAAAGTGGGGTTGGAAGTGTGATACAGTGTGATAAAAGTACAGAAATGTTCATTACAGAGTATTTATATTTTGTTCCTTTTCAGTGTAATGTTATTAATCAAAAAATAGCTAATTAGGAAAGGTTAAGATATCAGTATTTAAAAAAATGTATGTGAAACTGTTATTCACAGAAATCTATTTTGCTGTGACATTTGTACATACAATAGAATCTGTTTGCAAATGCTTTTTGTTTTCATATGTGCTTTTCCTGAAAAACTTGAGCTCTTTGGAAGTGCAAAATAAGTCTTACAAAAAATGTAATATTTTTAATGAATTCTTAAATTAATTGAAAATTTATCCATTTATATTGTTTGCAAGTATCCCTGACTGGATGAACTTCGATGTGAGCACTGTACAGATTCACTGAAAGTTGCAAGGACAACATCTGACATTGTCACTCAACGTGCTTTATTTTCTTTGAAGGTGAAGTCATTTCAAAGCATACAGAACATTCAGAAAATAAGATTTTCTTCTAACCTGCCAACAGTGCAGAATTGTTCAATACTTGGTGATAGCACTGGTAACAGGGGAAGAGTAGCTTAAATTGCCTATTTCTCCCTTTTTCTGTTCACTAGCAAACAGAATAAAACTTAAAGTATTTTATTTAATTTCAAGAAAACCTAAGTCTTCATATCCAAATTAGCTTGATTGTTAATAGAACAGATCTTAGTTCTCAGTAAAGAGATAAGCTTGATGCAGTGAGGTTTCCAGAAGAATATAGAAAAACACCACTTTATGTTAAAGCACATTAAAACTCACTTTATTTAGTATGAAAAGCACACTTAATTTGTTGCACAGTACATTTTACAGAACAATTCCCCTTCAGCAAAAGAAGCCATGGGTGGTGTTTGACCAGGTAAAACTCCCACATGACAATGAGGTCATGGCCATCCCATGGCACCTTTATTGTTGAAATCCTGTCACCATGAACTGTCGTGGTGGAGTGCACAGTCTCTCACCCAGATTGAGCAGCTGCTTAGTCTTCTGTCAAGAATTTCTTATTGACCAGAAAAGTCTCTCCTCCTTTCTTTCACTGTGACAACATCATGTAAGAAATGCCCTCTGCCAGCCTGACCTCCTTCCTTGTGCTTAAGGGAAGAGGATGGGTTGCAAAGCAAGTAGAAAGTAATATTTTTTTCCCTTGATATCCCTTTCCTAAAAATGGCAATCATAGGTGCCTTGACTCCCTGAAGTGGAGGATAAGTCTGGAGCAATTTAATTATAATCATGACTGTTCTGTGAAATGGGGTATTTCAGTTCTGAGTCTGTTTTATCTCTCCAATAGCTTTTGGTGATGAGGTCCTCTATGTAGATACTTAAGCATTTCTTGATACAGAATTGGACATTTGGGAAAGCAGATATATATAAAACTCTGCTAATGCTTTATCATTTATTATGAGGAGAAAAAAATACACAAAAATATTCCAGCTTCAGTCTGAATCTGAACAGCCCAGAATAACTGATGCAATTCTGAAGGTGTCAGCTGCATGCTAAACATTGATTGTCACCCTTTAAGGATATTAGAAAGAGATTTTTTTTTTCCTTGGCCTCAAGATTAATAGTCAGTGTAATGAGTTCTTAACAAATCTGTATGCCTTAAATAACACCCAAACAAATTTTAAACTTTTATTCCTCAATTAAGCTAGTTGGTGTCTCATGGTCAAGGTGTGTTACACGAGGATTTGTTTTGCCTCTGAAGGTGTTTGTAAATGCTAGGGAAAAAAAGTTGTCTTTAACATTACTATAACCCTGTTCTCTAACTAAATGTGAAGAGGAAAAAAAACCCAGCCCAAAATAAAACAATGCCCCTCCAAAAGAGTGTTTTCTAGAACATTTCTGTTCTTTTGTTCCAGAAAAGATCCTAAATGGTAAGCCTGGAACTTAACATCAATGACTGTGAGATTAAATTAATATAAATATTTCTAAGCCTTCGAAGTCTGAAGTTGTTTTCTAATAATTAAATGTTACTGTGTTGGGAGCAAAGAGTTGATCTGTGTCAGAGCTGCCTCCTTAACTCAGTATCTTCATGGTATATCATGTGAACAGATCATTCTCCTCAGAAATCCTGGATGAAAGGACAGTTTAGGAGATGCTGGCAAAACCTTAAAAAGGTAAATTTGATTTTAAAACCCCTGTCATCCTGCTCTAAGTGTCTTAACAGAACTGTGTAGGCCCTTGTTGGAAAGATGAGTATTAATTAATTTCTCTGCTTGTTTAAATCGTGTCTATTTCTACAGTTAACTATCTTTATGTACTTTGTCGATTGTAGGATTAATCTTTAGCATTTGCTATCAAAAACTGTTACGATAGCATTTGCTATCATAACAATTATGTGTATATTATTTTTCCATCTCCTGAGATAAATAGCTTCATACACATGAAATCACAGAATCATTTAGGTGGGAAAAGACCTTTAAGATCCTCAAGTTCCGTCAGCACTGCCAAACCCACCACTAAACCATGTCCCCAAGTGTCACATCTGCATGTCTTTTAAATCCCTCCGGGGATAGTGACTCCACCACCTCTGTGCAGCCTTTTCCAATGCTTGATGATCCTTTTGGTGAAGAACTTTTTCCTAATGTCTAGTTGAAACTTTCCTGATGCAATTTGAGGCAGTTTCCTCTCATCTGGTCTCTTGTTACTTGAGAGAGGAGACCAACAAATAAAGGTCAGAAAGCCTGACTTTAAAGTTTCTTACCAATTAAGGTTTATTGACATTGAGGGTGTTACTTTGGTGTAAAGCTGGTGCAGTTAAAAGCAGGCTTAGGCACGAGGATTTCAGTAACTACCAATTTTCTAAACAGAATGGATAGAGATGCATTTTCCATTAATAAGTGATGCAAAAGCAAGCTTGCCCTGTAACCCTGAACAGGCTTCCTTTTCACCCTTTTAGTTAGAAGCAACAGTGAGTACAAAATTAGTCACCACTGTCAGTCTGTTGCCAAAGAGAAGAAATTAATGGCTGAGAACAGAAATTCCTGTTTGTGGGTTTTTTTCCACTCTGTATCATTTGCAAATCTATTGCAAGGGAAAATGCTTGTTCTGAACTTGGAAATATTCCCTGATTTTCTATAGATTTCTTTCCTGGGCTAAACACCAGGGCCTGTGACTATCATCTTCATTCTGTGTCAGACCATTCATTAATTACATGGCCTTGCAGCGTGACTTAGTGTGGAGATAGTGCTTTTATTTGGGTTTTTTATGTTGGAGGCTTTTGGTTTGGCATTTGTTTGGTTTTGTGTTGGTTTTTGGTTTGGTTTTTTTCCCTCCAGAGTGAAGTTGTGTATTCTTTAAAGACTTTTTCTGAAAGTTCTGTCTTAGGAGTTACAGTGGTGTAACAGATGTTGATTGATCATGAGTTTTATTGTATTTCTTTTTCATTCATCTTAAAACTGCAGTATTCTGTTTGTCATTTAGAAAGTTCAGTGGAGTTCTAGGAGCTGTAAGTGGTGCTAAATCTTTTCAGTGGGCCCATTGGAGGGAACGTTGTTTTTAATGTGCAAGGTTTCAAGAGATATTTTCTTTTAGTCTTTCCTTCTCCAAGAAATTGTCAGAGAAAGACAAAAATACTGTGCAGTCAATGTCCCAGTTGAGGGGAAGAGTGACAGAGCGAGGGTTTTACTGCCACATCTTTCTTAACCACCCTTGGTATGACCTTGTTTTGCTGTTGGGGTCTTCCTTTCCTAATCACGGCATAAAAAAATCTTTGTGACAGAAAGTTGGACCTATTTCTCACATTTTATATTTTTCACTCTATTTTTTAAGACAGGGGAAGGACATCATTTTGGATTGATGTTTTGGAACTAATTGTAGACTGGTGTTACTGAAGAGGAAGTGGTGGTTGTTGGGTTGGCTTTTCTTTTTTTTCTTCCCTAACTGCTGGTGAATGAATGACTGTAGTGCTTTGTGACTGCCAAACCAATCCAGCTGCCTTCCCTGTTCTCATCAAGTACTTCAACCTTGGACCTCCTTCATGTAGCTCTTTCTACTATTTCATTCTGGTGAAATGGGCTATTTAGTAGGTCACAGGAGGAGGCAGAGCTCTATTTTACTGATGTGCTGAGTGGAAAGCAGTGAAAAAGAAAGGACCTAGGAAGACACAAAAGCTGCACATGTTGGCTTTTTCAGCCCTTGTATCTTTTGTGTGGATTGCCCGGAGTTTTGCTGTACCAGAGTTGTACATTAAGTGGTGCTCCAATTTATTGCATATTCCACTGTAAACCTTGATGTTCAGTGTGAAAGATGCATTCATGATAGGTCCTGTATAGCACAGTTCATGAATAAGTTCCTGTGGAAAAAAATCCTGGTTTCTGAAATGTCAGTGAGGAAACAAAATCAAGGCTAGCCTAATGTTTTATTTTGGAATTTCTAGGGGAGCTCAGGAGCAGAAATCAGCACTGATAGTTTATAAAGAACTTTTATTGCTAAGGTTTGTAATAACTTCTTTAATATTTATAGTTCTTGAAATGACTTTATGCACTGGGGCACATTCTTTACGACCATTTCTTTTATCACTCCTGGTTTGTGACTGTTTTTCTAATAAGGAAGATAAATAAGTTCATTCTGAGTATTGATTTACTTAAAGGCATGCTAACCAAGTAGTTAAACACTGCTCTTTTTCATAAATGAAGCTAAAATATTCATTAACCAATTAATAATATTCGGTTTTCCTAGTTGATACATAGATGTGCCTGAGGCTTACATATAGCACACTCTGTATCATTATATGTTCTACTTGGAAACATAAAATTAAATAAAATGTAAATTTTAAAATACATAACAATGTTATAGAGTCTCAAAAGAGACTGTTATATTACATTCAAGGCATGAAACCCAGATGCATTGTAATAGACCAGGAAAGGTTTGAGCAGCGAATATGTTTTGTATTTAAAAAACCAAAATGAAACAAAGACTGGGATATTCCAATACTAATAATTGGATAAGAATTATGAGAATAATGAAATAAGTGAATAGGTCCTGCTTTTGCGCAGGTCCAGTGAAGGCAGCTGTGTTTTTACAGTCTAAAAATGGTGCTAATGTGCAATTACTTGGGGCAGCAAATGTGCCTTAATGGAAAGTTTCTGACTGATTGCAGTGTGAGTTCTGAGAACATCTGCTGATGCCTTGGTGGATCCCATGAGAAAGCTACACTCTGGAAGCTAGACAAGTCATAATCCTGCTTTTATCTTGGAGACAGAAGGATGGCTTGGGCAGTTTGCATTTCAGCACTGCTAACTTCCAGTGTTGGTACTGGAAAATACATACTCCAGGTACCCCAAGGGTACTTACATTCTAGTTGAGAAAAGACCATGGAGAGAATCACAGGTTATGAGTTTACACTGCATGTTATGCACAGTGGGGGATCTTTACACAGGTAGGAATTTCCCTTGCTCTCTGCTCATGTACTCCCTAAGTTTTGCTGATTATTCCAGGGGGATTGGAATGGGATGAGCTTTAAGATCCCTTCCAACCCAAACCATTCTGTGGTACCATGGCTGGGGTATCTCCTGGCTGGGAGCCTGCTGCTGGAGTCAAGAGTGAGAAGGAAAAGACTGCAGAGAGTAAAACCCCCTGAGATGGGGAGCAGGTGCCCCAAGTGTTTGTCGTGAGCAGAGAGGCTGCTGGCACAGTGGAGCTGCAGCCACCTCACCAGGGCAATGCTGCTGTGATTTTTGTGCCCTGCACAAGGTGCAAGGAGGGTGGGGGGAACCTGACACCACACCTTCCTGAGTAAGTGTCCTGTGCTGGGAATAGTATTTGAAAATCAGACCTGCTGATCTAACTTAATTTTTCTAGTCGTAGGAAAACAAATAAGAAAGAATTCTAAAAGTAAGGGGACATTGGCAGATTTGACTCTGGTCTGTGACTCTGTTGGCAGTTCAGTGGATTTTGGATTAAAAGTTGGGTAGAATGCATAAAATCCAACAAAGGGTCTAATTAGTTTATTCTTGATGATTTAGCAAGATTATAATTATATCTTTGTGTAATTGTTTTTTGTATGATGGATCTTCAGCTTTATTCTCTCTGTAATAGAGTCTAAACATAGACTGGAATAACCATAAACATCATCAGAAACAACAGTTTCAGTGTGAACAGGGAAATGCTATTGGCTTTCTGGAGGTTGCTCATCTGGACATTCATACAGCCTCTTTCTTTTTAATGTTTACTGAATATTTAATGATACTTATTATGCACACAGAGTTCCTCTACATGCTTATTTAGAAGCAAGTAGTATTTCCTGAAGATGTAGGAATGCAATAGCAATATGAAAGGCTTTGTATTATATACTCATCAAATAATGAAGCTTTTTTTCTGGGCTGTAAGCAATTCAATTATTTTGTTTCTGAAATAAATTAAGTAAAGCTTATTGAGTCCAATCAGCCCTTGTTTCCAGGGAATTGTAGTTCAATTTTATTTTTAATTAGATTGAACATTGTGAATTTCTTAGCAGTGGTAAGCAAGATCTGGCAATAAAATATGCACTCAATTTGTATTAAAAGTTGCTAAAATCTAGTGCAGGGAGCTGGCAGTATATCTGGCTTATGTTTAATTGTCCAAATATCCTATTGTGAAAAATTCCATTTTTAAAAACTGCTGATGTGTAACAAATTACTTTTCTTTGATAATACTGTAGAAAAGATGAGGAGGCAGCAAACAGGAAAAAGTGTGGGACAGAACATTCAGTTCTTGATAAGCCTAATACCACATGTAGGACCAGGATGTTAATTTTTTTTCCGTGCAAAGATTACAGAATTGAACCAAGATGCTTTTTGTTTTAGAGGGAGTGGGGGCAAAAAGTCTCCAAAGGTTTTTCCTCAACTACCACAACTGTCCAGAGGTCAGAGTGTGGATTTCCAGCACACAAGAAGCTTGTGACCAGTGCTAATTGAAAAGTCTACTGTCCTTGGATAGCGCTTACCTGACAGAGGAATGTACTTAAAATTATAAGGGATGGCAAACTGATGTACAAAGTAGCTCTGACTCATCACTGCTGTACAGCCCCATCTCTCAAATGCAGATTTTTGTGATTAACATTCTAAAGATTTTTTGTCCTTCCTTCCTGCTTTTCTTCCCACATTCTGCAGGACATCCAGGAAATACAGAAGAAGAATCTTCCTTCTCTACAAATATTTTTTTTTAGATATAAAAATGACAAAATTCTGAAAATTGGAAATGGTGAAAGAAAATTTTAGTTCGGAAAATTTTAGTTTGGAAAGAAAATGTCTTAAAAAATCTTGGATACGCGTGTCAGATTCTTTCCACAAATAAATTCACTTCATGTTACCATTTCTCTGGTAGTAACTACATCAAAGTCATAAGGTCTTGCCATGATATAGAGCAACTATTAAGCAGAACTGTTGCTGGGTATCAACTAAAGGGAGGGAAGAGATGCCAGGCTTATTTAATTATCTGTAAACCATCAGGGTCTTGCTGGATCAAAGGTTCTAGGAACAGGATCTAAGCTGTTCAGATGCACTGAGAGAATACTGTAGGAAACCCTTTCTTAGCTGCCTCTGCACTCATAGTTGGTTTAATCCAGGTGAGACCAAAGTGTGATGTGATGTGATTTTCCACTCTCTGCCCATGAAATGACTGCTTAAACTCAACCTCAGGTGGCTCCCATGCACAGAACATCAGAGTAGTGCTGCTCCAGTCACGCTTCATTTTCAGCTGGGAAGCAAGGGTGCTGCTGGAGCAGCTCCATGCCTCAGTGTGCTTGTTTTTAATTTTCTGAGGCTCTGGGGTTAGCAGGCAACCAGTCCAGTGTAGTCCCTGGAAAATATTGAAGGCTGATTACCTGATTGGTTTTATGCTGTTTGGTGCCTGCAAGGTGCAAGGATGGTCTCAGCTGAAAAGAATCCAGGAGAAAAGATCTTTAGAGGGTCTGATTTTGCACTTAGGTGGAAGATAACAAATACAGCTTAAGGCTAGAACCTGCTGCATTGCTTCCCTGCTTATCACCAGTCATTGAAACTCATGCATTATGCTGGAGATTCACAGAAGCTGTAGTCTGTTCTCTTTTTTCAGATCATTAATATAATGATTAATTAAGTGTTCATTCAGGTGCACGCTAGCCTCAAGTGACCTAAAACACATTAAAGCCACCTACAAAAGATCGTGGCCCCTGTTTCTTGTTGGTTCTTTTCTTTCTCCCCAGCAAGTAGTTATGCTCAACTTGCTTATTTTGGGCCCAATACCTGCAACTAGGTTTGTGTTTAAGTCCCACAGCTAAGCTTGTCTGAAAAGTAGAGCACAGACCTGGTCTCTGTTGCCTGTGTGTCAATGCCAAAGGTAAATGTTTCCTCTGCCACATCTCAGAGATGGTGCAGTTAAAATGGAGAAGCAGCTTTGAGTTTTTCCCCTTAGAGCCAAACTAAGTTCTGTAGACTGTTGCAATCTGTCTTTTCACTGCTTCAGCCATATCATCTTTAAAAGGCAATTTAATGGTGCCTGATGGTGTGTAGAGTTTACAAGGCTAATCTGTCCCCAGGTACACGACAGAGCCTTTGATAAAGCAGCAAGTGTCTCGTATTAGATTAAATTGAGTCCAGAATGTTTTATGGGGTGATTTAATATACTGAATTGAAACAGTTACATTTTTTAAGGTAACTCTAAAAACTGAGGACTTAAGCAACCATAAATAACTAAAGGGTTAACAGTGGGCACTGGCATCTGTTTTCAAGGGTTCTGCTGTTTCCTTTTTGTTCTGAGATGTTTATGGCTTTGGGAGATGGAGAAGGCATGCATCCAGAGTCATAAGGAGCAGATTTTGGTGTTGGATGGTTTTGCAGTCTAAAATAATCCATTCATTTGAATAAATGTGCACTGGTTTACCTGAAGGAATTAATCAACCATCTTCTGCCTTGTAAAAAAATAAGCAGAATCTTCTTTGGCTTCTTTGTGCTCGGACAATTTATGGTTGGTAAAACGTTTACTTATTTAAGATGATAATGGAATCAACAATGCACATTTATGGCTGATATAGCTGTGCTGCCACTGTTGTGAAGTTAAAAAGCAGCAATTATAGCTGAAATCTGAAAGCTTTTTTGTAATTTCACGTGTGCAACACAGCTCCTTACTAGAGATTGTAGCCATGGCAGCAATGGTTGCTGCACTTTGTGAATAACAGACATGTAGTTACTTTTACTGAAATTGAGGTATTTAATAGAGAATTTTTTTTAAGTACAAAGTTTTTAAAACTCTCTTGAAAAAACCCGAAAAAACAAACAAAACCAAAACCATCTGTATTTCCTGTCTTGTGTGCTACTAAATAAACCAGGGATTAATAAAAAGATACTGGATATGGATGCAGGAAAAGGCAATTGTTATTTTAAATCCTGCCTGTTACATCATTTAGCTATGATGTGTCTCTAGTTCCCCCACCCTACTTTTTGTGCAATCAAATCCTGTCCAAATATCTGAATACAAACATTAATTGGAAACAAAACAATAATAAATGAGCCTACCATTTGGGAAATCCCCCTTCCTGCATTACATTTAAGGTCTGTAATACATTTTTAAGCATCTGAGTAATCACCTTCTTTCATTCTCCTGTTCATCTGACTGGAGTCCTCTCAAAGAATCCCTTTTCATCTGTGGATTGCTTGTTTGAGTGAGATAGGTAAGATTGAGTGACTCACAGGTTCAACTTGCACCTGCTTATCTGAATTCACACGAGTGTCAGAGTCTTAGCAAATCACAATATTAGATATATTTACTTACAGAAATGGCAAATAGTAGGTGTCTATTTTTATAATATGGCAAACAGTAGGCTGCTATTTTTATATCTTTTTCTGTCTTAGCTGTTGAGTAGAGCAGAACTGAACACCAAATGCTTATAAGGATCATACTGAACGCCATGTATTCCTGTAATTTACATACCTGTAAAGCCACAAAGAACTGTGCATAAACATTCCTTTATCCCAGCAGCTGGGAGTTAAATTGAAAATTATACATATAAATACATAGGGAAAAAAAAAAGAAGGGTCAAAAATAAGAAGGAGAAGGACAATTGAACTGAGAAACAGAGGTGTTGTAAAAAGTTCTCAGGTTCCTGTGAAATCAGAGTTGTGTAGAAACATCATATACCTGCAGTCATTGTTCACACCATTTGGAGACATTTTGGGAAGTCATCAGTAGAGCAGCTCAGTGAATAGTAAGATAATCCTTAAATACCTGAATTACTTGTGTCTGAAAAATTAATATAGCTTTGTATCAGTGAGTAGTCTTCAGTCAATTCCGAATATGCAGAGCATTGTGCAGAAAGGTCAGCTCATTTCATGGGAGTATTTGCCACGTTACAGTTCGATTTCTTCTGTTTCAGAATAAAATCCCCTTATTTTTCAGTTCTCTATGAAAGAAAAAACCTGAGGTTTTCCAGTCAAAAAAACTGCTGCAGGTTATGGTACTTGGATGCTTTTGTCCTTGACTTTGGGGAAGTTTGGCTGAAATTCTGGCCCAGATCTGTAGATTTTTGGAAACTAATTGCCAGTTCCAAATCAAGCTTTGACATTCTAATGAGACAAAATAAAAGCTGTTTGTCTGACAGGAGGCAGATCCCAACATTTGGGTAAGATAGACTGGGTTTTTAAATTTAATTTTGTGTTTTTAATGTTTTGTAAACTCCTGTTTTCTCTCTTAACTGAAGAGTAACTGTGTCCAGAAATCCTGTGGAACGCTGATGCCAGTGGAGGCAAACATTCAGTATGTGCTATGTCCTTGAAAAGGTAAACTATGCAAGAACATCTTACAGGTCTACTTCAAATGTTTTAGTGACATTATTTTCAAAACTGAGGCGTTTTCAAGGAGGCGTTTATATCATGTGAAGACCTGTTAGGGTGCTACAAGCACGTTGGCACTGCAGCTTTGTATGGTGAGAATGTGGAGCATGGCAAAGCCTCTGTCTCAGCAGTAATTTAAAAAGTAATGATGTGTTCTGACACTGCTGTTGTTAATGATCCCCTGTGCTGCTTTGTTCCCTCAGCTTTCTCTGCTGGAAGATGCAGGGTTTGGTGGTGTTCTCCTGTACGCTGATCCCTGTGACTTACCAAAGACTGCAGACCTTGCTGACAAAGCTTTTATGGTCTCCTTGAACAGTGGAGGAGATCCATCCACGCCTGGTTATGCCAGTATTGGTAAGTACTGGTCAGGGCTCAGTCACTTAATGGGCATTTTCATTCTCTGTGAATTCTAAGTATGGGAGTTAAAACACTGAAGCAAGTCCTGCTGGAAATAGAGGCTCTGAGAACAGAAACTGTGGAATGGCTTAAAGGATGGAATCCAGTCTCAAAAGTGCTTTAAGCTTTTGGCACAAAGTTGTACTCTCAATACTTTATCGTGTTTTGTATTTGAGTATTCACACACTGAACCATTATTACTACCTGCTTTTTCTTATCGCATGAACAAAACCCAAAACCATGAAATACTGATCCAGTGGTTTCTGAGCATTTTCCACAGGATCTGCTCCCACTGAAAGAATTATTCCCTTCATTCTGTCTTCCTCTTGCATAGTATCAGAAATGAAAGCTTTTGGTCAGTGGGTGAAATTGAAATGTAATTTGCCATCAATATTTAAAAAGTTTTAAGAAAAAATAATGTTTATAGTATCTGTGTGCTACCATCACTTGAATAGAATTTGTTCATTTAGCCTTGTCCAGATAGACTTGGTTATTAATTATACTTCTCTAAATACATGTATTTTTGAAAGATGGGAAATACAGAATTGATTTCAAGAAACAATATAGTCTCAAGGAATAACATCATCTTATATAATTTCATGTGGGGTTTTTTTTAAGCAATGTTAACAATAAATAGGAGCAGCAGCATATTTGACTTGAATATGCTACTTAAATCTCCATTCTGGCAGTTCAGTGAACGTGTGTTCTGCTTCTCTGCAGCTTTTTCAGCTTTACAGTCCTTTTTACTATCTAACTATTTGGAAATGTATTAAGCAGCAGTCTATGAGTTTGTGGCAAGGCTTCATCAAGAATATTTTGTCCAGTTACTGGCTCAGACATCTAAAGTTTGACTTGAATTGGCAGTAAATCAACTGAGGCAACGTGGAGATTCTTCATGCCTAGAGTGGCAGAAAATAGAAATATTTGCCTGGTTGTCAAAGAAGGGTGTTAGCTATTCACAGCATGAATGCCTTGACAGCTCAGTGGGAAAGAAATTGCACATTTTCTCAGTGTCTCAGTGTACCTGACCCAGTGTTCTTAAAACTGCCCTGGGAGCTACAGAGGTAAATATAACACTCCTCAAGCTTTATTCTTGCTCATTTCATGGAGCTATTTGAAAAACAGTTTGTGGTGTCTCTGTCTGGCTGACTCCTTAATGTTTTATTTACCCTACATGAAAAGTAAAGCTAATTAAAACAGATACACCAACATGAAGATGCCACTTCAGTGTCTAAACCTTATGTGTTAGTTTTCTGTCAGTAAATGATCTCATCTGCAGTGTGCATTCCAATCTCCAGTTTGGGAAAGGGAAGCTTAATGATATGGACAATGATGTTACAAGTGCATTGATGGTTTCTGGTGGAAGCCTTAGCGTGGCTTGTCTGTGGTTTTAAATCTCTCAGTAGCATTCATAAGCAGCAGCAAGTTATCATGTTTAAGATCATTTATATTTTGATCATGGAATGCCATGATGATCTGGAAACAGCTCAAAGGAATATTTGAGAAAACCCTTTTTTATTGTTCTGTCACTGGAAGGTAGATCAGATGGAAGTGATTTCTGTGTTTTTGATGATGATTTTCCTTCTCTGGAGACTGTGAATTGACTTGCTTAGAGGTATCTCATGCCTGGGACAGACACAAATACATCTGGAGTGCAGCCTTTTCCCTGGAGGATGCACTTGGATGTGCAGTAGTTAAACTGCCTACATGTGGAATAAAAGAGCCAGAGAGCCTGGGCTGCCCCTTTCACTTTGATTCACAGGGTGTTATAAGCACTGCAAGAGATTTTATTGGAAGCTCCTGCTTAAATTATTGGCATATCTTTGACACCATCTGCACTTCACACTTTGCCAGAAAAACTGTTACTATCACAATCTTGAGGCTGCTCCTACCAGCATTCTCCCTTTCACTGGGAAATTCCTGGTAAGATGAGTGATCCAAAGCTAGTGTTGTACTTTCACAGAATTTCACAGAATCACTGGGTTGGAAGAGACCTTCAAGATCGAATCCAACCCATGCCCAAACACCCCCACTAAACCATGGCACTGAGTGCCACATCCAGTCTTTTTTAAACACATCCAGGGATGGTGACTCCACCACCTCCCTGGGCAGACAATTCCAATATTCAACTGCTCTTTCTATAAAAAACTTCTTCCTAATATCCAACTTAAATTTCCCCTGGCACAGCTGAAGACTCTGTCCTCTCATTCTGTCAGTCACTGCCTGGAGAAGGAGACATTCAGTAAAAGCTGATAGGGGAAGGGGTAGGATAGGATACTTGGTAAATAAAAGGTAGGAAACTTGGATTTTCATGCTGCTGCCTTTGTTTCTCACGTTCTTTTAGTCTGAAAACAAATTTCTCGGTGGTATCAGATCACTGGAATGCTTCAGTTTTTTCCTAGAAAAAAGTCTTCAGGAAATGGTGTAATTTACAGATCTGCTCTCAAATTTGACAACATTTTAAAATGGGATTTATGTAATAGTTCAGAGAGAATTTTGGAGTTCTCATGAGGTTTCAGCTCACATTTTCCGTTTCATGAAGATTAAATGCTGCAGTTCTGCATATGAATCATCTTGAATGTATAGAAATAGCTTGAGGATGGGTTTGAGATGCCAACTGCCTACGAGTGGAATGATTTTATTGATCTCTGTTTAACAAAGGGGAAAAAGTAATGATGAGAAGGGGAAGTGAACAGCACTTATGTGAAAGTTTCTGCAGCTCTGTTTCATAATTTAGTTCTTCTGTTCTTAAGACTCTTCCAATCCAAAGTCATACGAGTCCTGAAACAATCGTATGAGCCTTTGTGAGCATCATTTCTGTCTTTGTGATTCTGACTGCCAAAGACTAGTGCCCTTCATTATTAGAAATCTTTTTTTCTGTATTCCTGCTTTTGAAATGAAATAGATCCAGGGGGTAGAACTCAGGAAGTTATCATACAGGATTAAGAAGCTTGATAGGGAAATAAGAGACTTGCATGGCAAAAATTGTCCTGAAAATAAAGTTTAGAAGAATAGTGTAAAACTTGAGTGCCTTCCCCAGCTACTTTTCCGTTTCCATTTTGACTTTTTGACTGCTGCACTTCCTTTCACCCACCTTCATATGGCAGACACATATTAGATTTCCCCATTGCTAGACTTCAGAGCTGTTTCAAATCAAATTTGTTTCCACACAGGAAATGGCTCAGTAAACAAAAATACGGATAGGATCTATTTGTCAATCCTACTATGTAAATAGAAAAGTGGCATGTGATAAGCACTAAGAACCCTGCCCATGGTGATAAGGTGCCTCATAATAGAATCCCTATCTGTGCAGAGGGGGAATAGAAATTATTTCATGAAGAGTTCAGATGGCATCATAGAAAATACTGTGAGCTTAAAAATGCTGAAATATAACAGCTGTAAAATACAATCTTATGGTATCAGCTGGAGTTTCAAGTGTAATGTTTTAGGGAATTGTTACACAGAGGTTGTAACAGTAAGAAAAAGGGGTGTGTTTGGAAGTCATGCATGGTTCAGGTTTTGGTTAACAGCTGGTCATGTGAGCCATATTACAGGAATTTGGGTAAAAAAATCAGTGCCACGGTGTCCCTAGAATTGTGAATAGTGGACATTATTCAGATGGAAGAACTGACATGGGCACTCCTCAAACATTGCTAATAGGATTTGATTTCAGAGGAAGGGACAAGGAAGGCAAGGAATTGGTAAGGTGTTGATCCACTGCAGGCCACAGCTCAGGCCATCAGCTGAGTCAGTGATGCCTCTGAACATGTATTTAAGAAGGGACAAGGATGCTGGACAGGCAGGGAACTGAAGCTGAGCCTGGAAGAGGGCAGGGTGACACTGCTGTTCTAATCTTTTTCGCTTTGTTTCTCACTGTCCAAATCTATTTTAACTGGCAGTTGCTGACACTGTTTTGCCCGTGGTGGTAATTGATAAGTGATCTCTCTGTCTTTACCCTGGTCAATGATCTTTTGATCTCACTTTCCTCTTACTCTGTGGAATAGGGACGATGAGAGTGTGGCTGGGTAGGGTCTGGAAGCTGGCCAAGGTTCACCCATCCCACTCAGTTCAACAAAAGTTAAACACCAGATATGCATCATACAAACCCCATGGCATTTACCTCTTTAGAAATGTACCATTCTTTAATTAAGCTTAGCCAGTTCTTCTACAGCAAACATAGGGAGCTGCTGCCACTGCTTGGAATGTGGCTGAGTAGGTGCTTGCTGGGATGGAAGTGTGTGCCTGCTTTTTTTTTTCTGTTCAGTCCTGAGATTCTGTCTGATATCTGAGTTTGTCCTTTCTGTCCTTCACTTCATGATATTTTACTCCTCTGAAGCCACCAGCTGAGGAGAAGTTAGCTGGAAAATAGACCGTTGTGTAATGGTTTTAACCATGCATATGTGACATATGTTCCGAAATGGTTTGTTATAAATCATCATGACTTTTTACAAGATGTCCTCAGCCCTGGTTTGTCTGTTCTTTTTGAGAACAAAACAGTCACAAAAATGTATTTTCTATGCCTCTGCAGCTGTGGAAATGATGCTGGGAATAATTTTTTTTCTTTTCTTTTTCAAAATTTGTGTTTGCTTTCTGCTAATGATGTCGGAAAAATGAAATACAAAGATAATTTGTTGTAAAATGACTGGCTGCAGTCAGGCTTCTGTGTACTGTGCTTTGATTTTCCTTGAGGACAGACTGAAGCTGAGGAGAAAGAAAAGCTAAAGTTTCATATTATAGTTTAGGTGTGTATGTGTATATATGTACATGTACCCTTGATCATTTTATTTTGGACTAACAACGTAATTTCAGTTGCCATAAAAAACACAGAGAGTTTATCAGACTGACTGCACTGCTCTATCTGATCTACTGTGTTATTTTCTGTATGAACAAAAATCAGTGCTAATGCAATAGAGAGAGGTAAATCTTTGGAAAATACTGGCCTTTGAATAGTGAATACAATAAGTAATAATTTCAGCAGATTTTCAATAATATCTGTAGCACTAATGGTTCAAGAGGTATCTAAATCCATGATCTGCCTCCTGAGATTTTGCAGGATATAATAAAGCAACTCAGTTTCTGTGTAAGTACCAAATTACATGCTCTGAGATTTTTGGATTTGTGGGTTTTAGTTTTAGTTCTTCCTCCTGTCTGGCTTTCAGTTAGGTTTGCATGTATTTAAAACTGTGAGAATTAGTTGGACACCAGGATGTTTTGGGCTCACATGTTTGTGTGTGGACCTCTGTATTGCAGATCAGATATCACTTCATCTTCTACTAAGCTGCCTAGAATTTTTTCTTGGTAGCAAATTTTAATTGAAAACGTTGTGATTTTATTAGTTAGAGTATTAGAAGAGAGGAGGAATCACTGGCAATGGTACTGGAATAGCTTGCTGGCACTGTTTTTATCATTTGACTTTTGCAAATGCCATCATGAAACATATGGTCAAAACTTTTCTCAGTTTCAAGCAGAAAGTTATTTTAAAAAATTGAATTTATAAGAGAAATGGAATGTACAAGTGATGAAGACCAGATTATTTGAAAACAACAAATCAGCACTTCCTATGCTGCAAAATTAGCTTAGTGGAAAACATAATGACTAAATTCTTCCTGATGCCTTATAAGTTGCAGAGGGCTTCTTGATGTTTTTGACATTTCAGACAGTTTCAAACTACTACTAAACAGCTGTGACTCACTACAGAATGTCTTCAAGTGAAGCTCCTTTTTCTCTCATCCAGCAAAAAATAACATTTTAAATGGAGTCCAGATTAGACTTTTGAAGCTACCCAACTCACAAGTGAATTTAGAATATTTAAATCTTCTGCGCAATCATGGTTGAAATGAATCCTGCTGTAGTTTTACTGACATAATTCAGCCCAGCATCATTTGTGCAAGTGAGCTAATAAATTATGTGCTCACAAAACAGCAAACATCACTGCATGACAGAGAATCCAGCTGGTGGCTTGGAATCTGCTCCTGCAGAGTCTGGTTGAAATCAGTTGTCTTTGCACAAATTTGGGATGGGAGGCTCCTTTTGTGGCATCAGGAAGGTTTTTGAGGACCCCCATGCACTCTCATTTACAGCTCCTGGGAACATGTGAATAGTGTTAGGAAGCAGATGAGTCCCAAGAGAGAAAATATTGAGGAAATGCTTTACTAAATTTATGTGTATGGATGAGGGAAGGAATTACTTTGGTTTGGGAAGGCAGAGGGGTGGGTTGTTGTCCATTTTCTCACATAGAATTTATAACAACCCATTTTCAGAATCAAAAAGGCTCTGAACTGTCAGCTTGAGGCCAGTTTTTATGGACCATGTGCCCTGTGGCCAGTGATTTGCTACTTGACACCTTTCTCTGGCATCACTGTGGATTTTCTTGGTTTTATAGACTCCAAAACTCTGGTTTTAGTATTATAGTAGAACAACCTCTGTCTCCTATGCCTATGTTTCCTGTGTTTCTAATAGTTGAGAAACACAATAGTTAATAATAGTTAATAGTCTAATAGTTCCTGTGTTTCTAATTATTACTTTCTTCCACTGCAGGTGATATATTGTACATTCTAAAAAATGATACTTGTCAGAATTTCAGACTCCCCCCAAGTAAGACTGTTAAGACAGTGTAGATTTAAAACAGGCTGTTAATTTTTCAGTGAAGGGTTAAGTTCAAGTAAAAGAAATGCTGGATGCCAGAATGCTTTTGTGAATTTATGCTGAATTTAGTGGTTTATTAAGTGTTAATTTAGTTTTGTATGCAAAAAAGAGAACTTAAAAATCCATTCATTTCAGTTTTAATCTTCTTAAGAAACTGAATTTTTCAGTGTAAAAGTTGATGAAATATAGGGAAGAGATAAAAGAGTTATGTGGTTAAACAATTTGAACATTTTGTACACAATTCGCTGTAACTTTTGCCTTTTTCTAATTGATTTTATATGTACAAAACAAGTTTCTGAAGAAGACTGAGTTTTATCCAAGCATGCTGCTAAGATGACCTGTCAAAGACAGGCATTTCTCCTAGGTTATTATCTGTACATAATTATTAATGGTGCTGTAATTGCCAGAAACACGACTGTCTCAAAGTGCAAACTCTGGTCAGATTCAACCAATAATTCTCTCAAAAGGGGAAAAGTGTTGGAACCAGGATGAAGAATAAATGAAAATCAGGTTAGATACTGTCACAGGAAGATAAAATTATATATATATATTTAGATAAATATACATACATAAATATATATAGATAAATATATAGAAATGAAGGAATTGTGTTTCCTATTGAAGCTTGGCTGTCTTTCCCATAGATTCATGCGTGTCTGTATTACCATGGTATTTTATCCTCCCAGTGCTGTGCTCAGCTTGGGATACCTCACTTACATATTGCAGTCAGCACCTGCAAGTGCACCTGCACTGTAGCAAGAGCACCATAAAGTCAGCTGGCTGATTGTTTAAGCAATTAAAGATATAATTAGTTTTATAATTGAATTTTTTTCGTAGTGCTGTTCGAATACTGAAAGCCAGACTAAACCAAACCACCTTTAATTTGACTTGATCTCTGTTCCAGCCCACTGCTTTACCAAATCCAGCAGCTGCATAAAAAAGATAATAACACCTCTTCCTACTTTCAGACAGGTAGGAACTCCCCCAGAAGGAAACCTAATCATCTTGAAATGGAGATGTGGAAAATTCTTCATCGTCACATAAACGTGCGCTATCATATTATATAGTATTGATCTGCAGAGCTCTAGAAGACATGAGTAATTCACTGCAGTTTGGGTTTGGCCAGTTTTCCAAAGCATTGTGCTTGCATGTTCCAAAGATGGTTTTGTTGGGGTCTTTTTGGTTTGGTTTTTTTGGGTTTTTTTTAGGCTTGCTGTGTTTTTGCTTCAGAGACAGAAAAATGCTCTGCCCAGAGTAGCTGGGAATGCTGCTCAGCATCACAGCCTGCACTGGCTGCTGCAGTTTGGGTGATGAAGGTTCCTTAGGCATGGCAGAATGTAGCCTTTCATTCATTCAAATGAAATGCATTCATTTGGATGGGGAAGAAGTGAGGAACCATGTCCAGTGATGATCCATGGATGAGCTTCCTCTGCCTGGGTGGTCTTTAGGTGTGATGTTCTGAACCACTGTGGGCAAATTCCCTAAGTTCACTGAGCATAACTGGAGGTGTGGGGTCTTCACGCTTAAGGGACTTCAGATGAATTTACTGTTGCTGGTACAAAGTGCAAGATTCCTTTCTGTAAGAGACTGCATCAGGTTTGATTCCAGTGTGTTCTTTCCTTTCCTCTGCAGAAACAATTTGAAATGCTCTGGTGTTTGCTCTGTGAAAACACGGAGCTTCATTTCAGGGACGGGATAGTACTGATAAAAATACTCAGAGATGGCCACGGGTCAGCTGTGCAATACAAGGGTTTCATAAAGGTGTCTCTGACAAGGAGGCAGTCACAGCTCACCAGGCTGATTTCTTCAGGGCTCTTGGGCTGTCCTGTATGCAGTGGTGCCAGTCAGTATTTGCTCTGTAATAGATTCAATGCCAGAGTGAGAAACAGGCATTTTGTTGGCAGAGGCTTTTGTTTTTCTGACATTTTTTCCATGTGCAAAACCAGGTAATGAGAATGATTTTAAACAACCTTTGAAACTTTAAGAACTGTTTCGATTTCAATTAAGAAAAACATTTGCAAGAAGTGTGTGTAACTTCCAATACTTCTTATATAGTAATTTTACACTGACAGGTGGGTCTATTGAGTTAATGAAACAAAAAAAAAAAAGAGTGAAACCTCTTGGGTTATTTAAAACCTCGTTGAAGTCATAGATCTTTTAGAATAATAATACAATGATTTGCATATTTATTTAAAATATTGTGCTATAGGGACCACCCTTTACAAAATATATAAAGAATGAATTAGATGGCTTGTGCTGCCTAATTGGGAGGGAATTTTTTTTTCTTCTAGCAGATGTCAGCTAAAGCTGACACGTGGTGACAGTCTATTCCTTTCATAACAAAGAGACTAATTTTAGCGCAGCTGACTTACTCATGTTTTAAAACGCTCAGGTTTGTTGGGTTTTTTTCCTTGATTTCCAAGCATCAGTGGTCTTTCAGCTAGTCCACTGAGTGGTTTCTGCCAAGCCTACTTTAATCCATGACTGCAAGGGATTTTCAGCAGTATTCTGCATACTCTGGTGAACTGAACCACACATTGCCAAGCCTTCTGCAGTTACAACTTGGGCAGTAGTAATTTTTGCATGGTATAAAGTCCATTTTCCTTACTATAGTGGTAAGTTCAGTGTAAAGGTGAGGTGAAAGTAAGAATAAATTCCCTTTTAGGTTACTCTGCTCCCTCCCAAAACTGCTGCACTAGATGTGTTTTTGAGTTTTGCTGGTAAGAGGCAAAATATTTCTCTGGGCCAGCAATGGTGTGTGCTGCTAATCCACTGAAAAATGAGGTACAACACCTGCCATGGGCTTTCTTGAGGATTGTTTCTAACGTTCCCCAGAAAGAGAGAATATAGGCTTTGCAAAGATAGCATGAGTGGAAAATGTCTTGAGTTACCATCAGATGACTCGTGTAAGGAGAGTTGTATAAATGTTATCTAGGTCATCATAGAAGTATTTTTGGTGGTTTTTTGGGGTTTTTTTGTTTGTTTGTTTTAAGGGATGATGTGGATGGCATGAAATTCAGTAGTACCAAAAAATATAGGTACTAAATAACTGTCACTGGGTTTGATTTTACTTTGGAGTCATTTAGGTTGTTAGATGCTCTTACCTCTTCTTTCATATTAGTATTCTGGTTTTTAAGTGAAAGCATTATTTTCTGACCATCAAGATTCTGGGGGAAGTGTCCTGCCTAAAAGTGCAGCTTGACTGCTGTCTAAGACACAAATTAAAAAAAAAGTTCCAAAACAGAATACAAATGAGGAAAACATGCAAGGATTTTAAGTAGGTGTCATAGGCTATTTGCATAATTTTTGTTTTTTAATACAACAATAGCTATGCTTAAAGGACTTAGGCAGGAGCAGTAGTCTAGTCAACAATATTTTCCAAAAGTTACAGCTTCAGTTTTATTTTTTGAGTTTCAGGCAATTTCATCTTAAACAAAATACATCCGTGTTTCTGGAGTCTGGGTTTATCCTCTGAATTACCCAATGGACCTGAAGCCCTGATTTAGGAATCAAGGCTTTAAGATAAGATTTAGGTACATCTCTCATTTGCTTTGTAAGATGAAAAGTTGAATTGCAAATCCTGTAATTGATTTACAAATCCTAAAGCATATGTAGAAATACTGCAAGAGACTTACAAATTGTAACATAAATCTTGATAAAGTAATTTTTAGCTGCACAAATGTATACTCATTTCTAAGTTAAAATCTCTGTGATCCTGGCAGAGTTCATTCTTGAATTTTAATGTCTCTCCTATTTTTGGGTCAGGTTCTTTCTGCTTTGTTTCGACAGGACTTAAGTTTATTAAAATACTTGGTCTCAATTGCTCAATCAACTTCATAGAATTAAAAAATTAAAAATAGACAGGAGTTGCCGTTCATAGAGGCTGCTACAAAAACTGTTTCCTGACGGTTCTTTTGCAGCAGAAAAGGACAATTGAAACTTGCAGGACAGTGCTGTGATTCTGTAAGATGTCCCTCTCCTGGCGTGCACACCTCACCATGGGGCAGCTTGTGAATAGACATCTTAATGTATTGTCTTGCCTTAAGATGAGAAAAATCCTGTCTTTCATTTTTCATTGTTATTTTCTTTGGTTTCACTGTGTGTTGAGTATTCAAGTAGTGTGAACACCAGATTTACTGTTGGGTGGGCAAACACTGGAACAGATTGCACAGAGAGTTTGTTTCTTGGAGAAAATACCCAAAAAGCTGGTCCTGAGCTGCTTTGTCTGGCACTGCTTTGGGCAGGTTGGGCTGGGTGGTCTCCAGAGGTCCTTTCCAACCTGAACTGTGATTTTGTGATAAGGTAACACAGTTCTGAATAAATTCAGCCTGACAGCTGGTTTTTTGCTGACACAGGTATTAAGATAAAGTAACATTATAAGTGAGCTCTGACAGGATGGCCTAAAAGAACCTGGGAACTGTGACACGAAGCCAGAAAGCCCCAGAGCTGTTAAACCTTGCCATGTTCTCCTTACAGCCCAGCTGGTGAGTGCAGGCTGTCTGCAGCACTTCTGGAAAAGGTGTCTGTGTGAGTGCAAGGGAAACAAAATACTGGACTAAATACAAAAAGCATGGCCTGAACTTTCTCCACATTTAAGTTCTGAGCCCAAACATTAAACAGAATGAGATGTTCATTTTAACTAAAGCTCAGCTTTTTTTTTAAATTCAACTATAGTATTGTATTATTTGAATCACCTGTTATTATCAGCTGTGCCTTGTGATTAATTTCCTGATCTTCACTCTTGATCCATAGTTCCAGGACTTTGGTCTGTGAGGGCAAAGAGGAAGGTGCTTTGTGTGTTAGTGGTATGCAGACATTTAAATTAAAATAGGGGAGAACTTCTGTGACACCTGTTGTAATTGGCAGTGGAAGAAGTGACTGCTTCACCTGATTTAACATGTCCATCTATGCAGATACAACACTGGCAAGTATTTGTTTATGTCCCAGTCTAAAGGATAAAAACAGCAGTAATTGTCAGAATGGGAAGAAGCAGTGAATGTTCTGTGTGCTTTAACTTTAAAGAGAGAATTGGATGGATGAAATGTGGGTACTTATATTGTTATAGCCTGTACATTGCAGGCATTAAAGAATTTTTCAGACAGTGCTGTGCAGTGAGGAAGATGACAGGATCAGATCTAATTTTAGAGTTTTTATTAAGAGGTTCCTGACACGTGAGAAATACATTAGTCAGTTATCTGACATACTCTGTAACTCTTAATGATATTGCTTTTTCCCCTCACTTTAAGGAGTGCTCTTGGTAGTTCATGAGCAGTTTTTGAGAGTGCTAAAGGGTGACACCACCTGATTAGGGGCTGGATCCAGTGGTTTTGAGAAATGATGGCAAAGATAGAAGACTAAAAGAAATCTCGCGGTCCAATAGTGTTTGCATTATCTGCTGCAAATCACAAAAGTCTTCACGATTCTCTTGTGGGACAGGGTTCATGCAGAGCAGGGAGATTTTCTGGAAGGTCATTTACAGTGACCATCACAGTGTTCTGGAAGGTGCCACAGTCACTGGTGTTCAGAGTAGTATCTCAACTAGGAAAGGAAATTGTCCCTCCTGAAGGTAGTGCTGGCTTTGTTCATTTTGTTGCTCAGGTCTCTGGGCACTGGAAAGTCGATCAGTGCCTTGGAAAATTCCACTTTCACCTGTATTGCTCTGGCTGAGACAAATTCTCATGGTTAAAGTAGTGTTCTGACAGATTCATCACTTGGGCTTTCTGAAATAGGGAATTGCTCATGTATCAGTGTGTATCAGTTGTGTATGTCAGGATCTGCAGATACACAGATGTTTGCAGCTGCTTTGCTTAAGCTGGGTCTGACAGTCCAGCAAAGCTGAGCTATTCAAGCTGAGCTGATGCATTGATATCCCAATAACTGGGTGTGATAAGGCAGGTATCCTCACAGGAATTGGTTTTTACTTGGTAAACATGACTGCAATACCCAGATTGCCTGTCTTCCAGTAAGACTCCAGCCACCTACTGCTTGTTCACTGAAGAATTAAATTGTTGGAATTATTTTTTCTTAGTCTCTTAAAAAAAAAACCTTTTAAAGGCTGATGGATAACCTGTGTAGCAAATTGATGTGCATTTTATACACAGTATCTAGGAAGATTTGCAAGTAAAAAAAACAAACTATTTTGGACATTTATTGACTTTTTCATGTCATTTTTCTGACAAGTTGAATGCCTAATTATTGGTTGTCACGTGTTTAAGGAACAAATGTTGAGATTTAGAATTCCTGAACAGAAGAGGTATTACTGCTCCTGTTTTATCAGTTGTGCAGAGAGATGCACAGAGGTAAAATGTCCTTCCCTGTTTTAAAATTAGTTGAAGGGACACACACTGATTCCTGGATTCATTCCTTTTGCCCATTGGAATATGTTGCTTTTCTTTTGCACTCTTTTTGCTTTATTTGCTGCATGAATGTAGAGACATTAGTGCATTTTAGCAGAAATGTTACTGTTAGTGGAAATTACAATAATCATGCTTTATCTGATTAACTAAAGTAAATTTTTAAAATAGATAATTTATCTTAAAATATGGATTTAGAAAAGCTTTTTAGACACAATTGTGAGTAATGTGCTCTAGGCGACCTTGCTTGAGGTTGGACCTCCAGTGGGTGCTTTCCAGCCTCACCATTTCTGTCATTCTTTGAAGGTAAATGAGTTGTAAGAGATGTCCTCATGACACAGACATCATTGAAAATTTACTGGTTTCAGCTTACTAAAAATATTTATAGAGGAGAGAGGTTTAATATTTTAGTAATTATAATAGAAATTGCCTTAAGCTCTAACACGTGTTGTATCTGTCATTTGTGATGCTGAATTTAACCTTGCGTTGAAATTCTTACCCTGCCAGGAAAAAAAAAAGGAATAAAGCAGAGGGAATAAAATAAAGTAATGTTTAAATAAATACCCATGAAACATCCAGATACAGACCTGAGGCACTAATGTGTACTGGACTAGATTTTGATGTGAGCTTGTTTCTGTTCCAAATACGAAAACATGGATTTTCCTTTAGCTAAAAGCTGATGGTTTTTTGTTTTTTTTTTTTATATATCCAGTCTTAAATGAGGTAGAACAAAGAGTCTTTGGCCTTAAATTTCAGTGATGAAAGGGATAGTTTATTTTTAGCTTCTACTGAGCTGCATTAGTAGAATTTACCAAGCAATATTCAGTATGATTTAAGGCTTGAACGAGCACTTTTGCAGCTAAATTACCTTTCTTGTTCTAACTCTAATTGTGCCCATACATTGCATTTCTGACTGGGGTGTGGGTGCTAATTGGAGTACTCGTGCCTGTGATGATTTGAGTGTGAGACCAATTAGAAACACAAATGGGTAATTAGAGCTCCAGTATGTTTAGAAAGTGTATAGCAATCTCACCTACTTCTGTTTCAGGTTCTCCCTTCCTTGATGCTCTCCTTTGTCTCAGTGTAGAAGTCACTTCTGGAGGGTGTTTATTGGAGGAAATATGTGTTGCAGTTTCTAATATCGCCTTCTGATATTGCCTTCCCAGAACTGACAGACAATGATGCTCCAGTTGTGGAGTGCTTCCTAAAAAACGCTGATGGCTCCTCAGTCCATTGATCTGGTGGAGGCTGGTGGCTGTGCAACATCTTGCGTGTGCAATTTGCAAAACCCAAGCTTTATTCAGTGAATTGTTCACAACTAGAGACTGTTAATGTTCTAATTGCAGGGACTGACTCCTCATCCAGGAAAGAAGTTCAGTTTGCATCTCTGAACTTACTTGAACTAAAGCAAGGAAGGAAAGCTTCAGTTGTTTCAGAAATGTCAGGCAAAATGTCAGGACTGAGAATACCAGGCCAGGGACTCCTGTGTTCCATTGATGGTGTGCTTTTCTTATGCTTCCATCAGTCATTTCCTTTGAATTATCATCTAGTGTCTTTTATTTTTGTGTTGATAAAGAAAACAATGATGTTCCCACTGTTAAATGCTTGCTATAGATTACATCCTCCTTACCTTTTTTCAGTTCCTTTGTTACATTTTACCCAGCTGCTGGAATTTTTAGTGTGGGGGCTTGCAATTGGAACAATGGTCCAACTGAGACTTTGTGTGCTTGAATAACTGAGCTGTGAATGTACCTCATGTAGGGGATTCACACTGCTTATTCAGGATGAAAATTTATTTGTGTGTATGTGAGAGTACAGCAGCCAGTTTTGCTTAGAAAACAGGTTATATGTGTGCTTGGATGCTTCTTTTATTTTCATTATTACTATTTAAAAGATGCCCTTCAAAAACATGTCTACCTATTTTTGGGTTTGCTTAGATTTAATAAAGAGTAGAGCTAGTGGGTGTACTGGTTCTTCAGGATATTATTAATACTGGAAATTCTAAATAACTACTGGAAAGATTGATAATTAATGAGTGTTTTTAAATGTATTTTAAATGTATTTTAAATGTCATTTCTGGCCTGACAATGGCACGTGTTACAGCATGTCAGGGGCATGTGTTTTTCCATGTAGTTGTACCAACATAGTATTGACAACTCTTTTCTTCCTCATTGTGATTTTTGTTGACCTTCACTACTTCACTTGAAAGGCAACAAATTGACTCCTTCAAATCTCTACACATTCTATCCTGGAAGCTAAATCAAGAATATGTTAATTTTATACTTACCATTTTCTTGCCTTTGGGTAAACTTTTTTTTTTTTTTTAAGGCAAAAATTTCCACTTTAGAAGGGCTGAGGTGTTTACCAGAAGTCCTTTTAATTGGTGTGATATATTCCAGCCCTTATGTTCCCACTTGAAAACTGGTTTGCATTTTATAAAAGCCCAAATACTGAAGAGTGAAGCCTTATGTTCCAAACTGACATGAAATTATGTGCTTCTTCTTCCCAATCATGGCTGGAAAAATCAACTGGGTTACATGTAAACAGTGTTTGCAAAGGTTATGTTATTGCATTTAATGAAAAATGAAAAGGACTAACTTCTTAGTCAACAAAGATTAATTTATGGAGTAAAAATTTCAGGAAACACCTGCCATTTGTTTTTTAGGATAAAAATAATGGAGAGGTTCCTAGAACTGGAGGTACAGTCTAAAGTTCTGGTCATTTTAAAGTTCTTAGGAGTTTGCTATTGACTTCAGAGTCAGAATTTTGTCAGAATTTTCCACCTTTTAGTTGCTGCAAGGTCAAGTTAATGGAGATAAAAAGTGTCACATCTGTGTAGCTGATGCAACAGCCTTTCAGCAAATGATTTGAAGTTGGGTGTTTGGGAATTAATTCAATTTGCCAATGCATGTCCACACATCCTTCTCCACTGTCATTACCTCTGCTTACATTATGATCTCTGTTATCATACAGGGCCTGTCTTGCCTTTGGATTAGACATTATTTCCTGAGAAGATTTAGTAAAATCCCACTAAAATACAGAGATTCTTTTCCCTTTGAAGAAGCTGTTGATAGATACACTGCAACAGCTATATTTGATTTTATTTTTTAGTCTAATGCCCAAACACAATGTTTTTCTATAGTTGACTGATCCTTGATGCACATATTTCACCATTAGCAGTGTAAAATATTTCACACTGTACCCATCCATCCACTCCTTGGTGGGGCCTGCAGCATTTACTTCAGGAAGGGACAGTAATCTGTGAGACCTGGCTAAACTCCTTTGATCTTGTTAGCAGCAAAACTGCTGACTAAATTAACCTCTCTCTGAGCAGGCAAAATTTAAGCTGAATTTTTCCCTTCCTTATTCTGCTTTCTTGTTTGTGTTTCAAACTTTTTCCAGTTACCACTTGGAAGACATGAGGGTAAGAAAGTTCATTTTACCCTGTCCTTATGAACAACATCTTTCTATTTGTTGTCCATTGCTTGTTATTGATTGTAGAGTAAGCCCCACAGGTGTTTGAATCTTCAGTTGTGAATAGGGAAATTCTCTGTAGAACTGGCCAGCTTTCCCTGCTATTCCTGCTACATTGATCTACATTTACTTATATAGTCAATGAATATTATTCCTGTTTTGAAGAAATAACACTATCCTAGAGGTGAACTACTACCCAAATAAATGTATTTGTTATGAATGAAAAGATAATTTTTATGTAGTTAAATGGTTTTTTCTAATGCAAGAGCAGTAATTCTTTTGTTAATCTCCACGTAACTTGTATTTTATACTTGTGCAGAAAATATCTCTCAGTTGTTTTTGTAAATTGTATGTTTTTATTCAGAAATGCTGAACTCAGGTTGGAGGAAAGGCAATATTATAGCTTGTAGTGGTGCTGTGCTGGTACAAGATGAACTCAACCCCTTGCTTTAGGAAGGAGAAGCTGTAGAGATCCCCATCTCACATTTTGGGCAGTATTTGAACACCTTGCCATATTCCTGTTTAGCCACTGGAACTGGTTTTTATCTGTAGACTATTCATTAAGAACCCTGCCTGTTTATGAGAAGGATCTATGTAGCTTTTGACCACATAAGGAGCAGTGATGATGTTAGTCTGTAATAATTTTGATGTCTTAGAAATGTTATTCCATTTCTCTTAGGAATAAAAAAAAACCTTAAATATCAGCAGCTTTTGGTATTTTCTATTAATTAATAATTAAGTGTGTTAATTAATAAGTGCATAATGGATGCTTCAGTGTCTTCTGAGTGTGTGAATTTTAGAACAGATTGTCTGATGGAGATCTTTAGAAAACATCAAGCATCAAATGATGTCTGTACTGACTTATATTTTATTCAAGTCCTTTATATTTCAGTGACATTACATTGGGAAAAAAACAGAAGACAGCAGCTGTTTGGTAATTCATCCTAATAATGAGCACAGATAACGTAGGAAAGTATTTTAATATTGCACATTAGCCCTTGATTGCTTGAAATCCTGCTTCAAAACCACACATAGATTTAGTGTGGGTAATACCAATATGTCACTATGCACAGTATTGCAAAATAATTAACAACTCCAGCTCTACTCAGTGAACCTGCCACTTGAAAACAACCTGAAAAGAGGTTGGATTTTGGAAGTACCAAACATATTTATATTTGTAACATAATTCACTGGAGTTAATAATTTTAGAAGTATTTTAGAATAATTTTAGAACTGAGGTTCTTGCCTGAGTATCAAGCACAGAGTAATTACCTACACACAGAGCACCACAGAAAGAGACTTAACTCAAGGTTTTGCAATATGATTAACAACTCAGCATCATTTTCAGAAAATCATTTTTATGTCCTTATTTCATTGAAGGTTAAAATACTTTTTGAAAAAAACATTCATTGAAATATTTTAGGCTAATACTTTCAGTTGTGTTTTTAGTAGCTTGGCCTGAGAATGCTAATTTGAACATTTGTTCAGTAAGCCAGAAGTGGGTGTAAAGTGACTGCAGTAGAAGTGTGGTAGTTTGCAGTAATAAATGATCTGATCCTGTGGCTGTGAACATGCATTCAGGTTATATAGATCTTGTAGCACAAGATAGTACAGTAATACCTGGAAAAGAAACATTAACTGTCCTAATGTGTAATTGAATGTTTATGTTTGGGGTCAGATACTCAGCAGGAGTTATCTTTTAGATTTATGTGCCATTGAGTCCTCCTGAAGTAAGCAAGGGATGATGAATTATTGAGAGATTTTGGGTTGAAACTCAGAGAGCTTGACAGCCTCTCACTAGGAAAGGGAGAACAGAGGAAAAAGTCGTACTATGAGATAAATGAGGAAAGCATTTCTTACGTGACATGTAAGGAACCATAGCTGTTACAGGGAGGTTATGTAATCTGATTTTTATTTATTTATTTTAAGAAAAGTTCCTTCTAAATTGAACACATGGCAAACAGGAAGATGACTATTACACAATTCAAGGTAGGTTTGGATGATTTGTCTTTGAAGTGAAATGAATTGGAAACTTGCACTGCTTTTGAAATCTTGAATTCCTTTCCTGCAGGTGTTTACCATTGTCAAAGCTCTGACAATTTCTACTGTTGTTACTTGAATAAATTGCTTTTAAGAGGGCTTTTAGATTAGACTTTGAACTGGAAAAGGCATAAATATATAGAAAAGTCTCCATTGTCAGTATGTTTTGTATTAGTCAGCCTGTCAAATAACTAAGCTTGACTCAACCCTGGACTGTACTTAAAAACCCGTTCATACGATTCTAGAGGGTGACAATCCATTTATGTTAATCCAGGTTCTAACTGCAGATCCCTGGAATACAAAACTCTCTCTTCCTGCATTTCATATCTAATCCATACTCACTGAAAGTGGCAGCTTCCCTGGCATTCCTGATTTCTTTATCTTGGTGTCCTAAGCACAGTTTCAGACACCTTCCAGAGCTTATCTTACAAATGAATACAGGGGAACTGTGTGCCAATCCTTAGTATTAGATGCTAAATGCAGAGTTCTGTGGAGGGCTGAATTCTGTAGATGCTGGATTATTATGGATGAAAGTGTTGCTGGAATCCGTGTGGGATTCTCTTTCCACTTAACAGCCATGGCAGGAACAGGTCACATGTGAATTGGTTTGAGTGCCAAGTTCCAGCTTTGCCTTCTGGTAGTGTGGGTCCATAGATAACTTCTTGAATTTCTTTTTAAAGTATTATTTACTTAAAATCATTGGGATTAAATACATGATCCTGCTCTGGATCACATACACACTCTTTTTCCAGCTGTGGGATACTACAGATATTCTCTCTGTGATTTAGGATCTTTTGTTAACAGACATTTCTGTCTACATCTCCTTGATCACTTTCCTGAGATGCAATCCTTGGCCAGTCTGATTTTCCCTGCATTTTATATTATATTGATATCAGCCTTTCTGTTGGTCATGCTTGGTGTGTACTTTAATACATCTGAGGTAGTTCAGTAGCAGCTGAACTTACTGGGAGCCTTTTGTAGGTTTGGTTATTTTATAAATCTGAGTCCTGCACGTTTCTCACAGCCTGTAATAATATCACTTCCTCACAATGAACATGAGCAGAGCACTAAATAGAGATATATTGGTTTTTGTTGAACTGGGGGCTTGCAAGGTTGGTTTACTGACTACAATCTCTTGAGAATTTTCAGGAAAATTGAAAAGTTTGTGGATACATTTTTTTCTTTTATTACTTTGTGTTCTTTAAGTTACTGTCATAATTATGGATAGGTCAATTAAATGAGTGCAGTTCCAATCAGGTTGCCCCAGCTTTACTCTTAGCACACAAAGATCATTGTTGGTAGCTGCCAAAAACTTTATTGTAATGGTATTGCTTTAGGGTTTGACTAATATTATTATTTGTCTAGTGAGTTATCACTAATTATTAAGTTGAGGTAATTAGAGTAATTTTATCAGCCTGTGATTTGATAAGAGACTTCTCAGAGTTTATTTAATGCCAAGTTCTTGTCCCAGAAGAGGCAACTTTACTTTTCACAAAGCCAAGCAGTGACTTAGCACTTTAACATAATATTGTGTATTATCCTTAATTAAAAAAAAAAAAAAAAAAATGCATTTTTAAAGAATTGCTGGGGCAGTTTGAAGAAGACCAATGCCACAACAACTAATCCTTAGTACCTGTAGTTTAATTTCTTGTTGCCATCTCAAGAAACACATACACTGTTTATCAGAAATATTATGTGAGATTTTAGGGCAGAATAACCCAATCAACTGTAATTGCAAGATTGACTTTGTACATAATTGAAGCCAAATAATTGTGCCACCCAGCTTATAATTAATTTTTGGGTATGTACTGGAAATTCATTGGGTCTTGATTATCATTGGTGCTTCTGAATGAATTTTTCTAGTATTTTGCATTTTAAACAAATACCTGCAGGTTATTAATAGTGGGTGTGTTCCATAAAGATTGGCTGCGTGTGCCAACCTGTGGAATCCTCTGGTGTAGCTTTCACTGTTCTTTTTAAATTTATACAGACAGGAAGCACCACAGCTGGAAGTATCCTTGGTGTAGAACTTCATGGAGCAACACTTGAGCTAATGAGGGGTTTGTATTTATAGAAGTTGCTCTAAAGAGGCACTCAGAGTTTCAGAAATTAGTCTTAATTATTTCAGACTCTTGATTATTCAATGGACTATGTGCTTTTCTGATCTGAGGAAATTTCCAGCTGCAGGCTGTCAGCTCTGATCCAGGTAGTTGGCTGATGTTGAAACTGTTAAGTTATCTGAACATAATAAAAATATATAATATATAAAAATAAAATTAGTTTCTGCTGCAGGAATCAGAGAGGTTTGTGGCAGGTTGTGCAAAAGGTGCCATCAGTGTGTTTATGGTTAAGAAGTGGATTAGAGAGGATGCACTATAGACTTTCTTACCTTGCAGGAGTTCTTGCACATCAGTTGTGTCCTTCAGGAGCTGCCCTGAGCACAGAGTTAAATAACAGTTTCATTTTCTACTTTGTCTCAGTGAATTCCCTTTGAAAATACTTCAGGGGAAGTGAAGCCTTTGGGTACTGAGGTTCCTAATGCAAATTAAACACACACTGAATGTGGCCAATACTTGTCAAAAAAACCCCACAAATTTATTCCAAAACCTCTGAGAAACAGTGCAAAAGATGATTGTAAGAAGCTTTTGATCTAAGTGGAATGACTTTATATTATCAACCCTGGGCATGAGAGATGTATCCTTTATAGAACACATTTTTAGTGTTCTATTTTTAGTTACAGCTTGAAAAATGTGATTCCATGCAGTGCCTAAAGAGCTCATCAATATAAAGGACTTCAAGTTAAGTATTGAAAAACCCACAAGAATAATTGAGTTATATTGGTGGCTACTTATAGAGATTTGTGGTGTGCTGACTTTCTAGGAACAGAAGAAAATTGTTTCATTTTATAATTCAGTAGCCAAAATACAGGGGACCAACACTTACGAGCACGTTTCCAAGCAGTGGTAGAAAAACACCACTTTTCATACAGGGAACTCACTTAAGCTAGATGTTAACTAGCAAAGCTTGAAATATTTACTTACTTAGAGCAGGAGACAGGAAAATATTGAATAAATTTTAAAGCAACTATAATTAAACCAATTAATCTAAGGCAATACCTTATTCTACTCAATAAGCTCTGATGGGAAAATTATTATTTAAAGAAATTTGCATACATAAAAAACCCCCTTATTTCATCATTAAATTATATAGGTTTATAGATACATGAAGTTTCATCAATACAGGTCTAAAACTATCTAATTATATGTACAACAGCATTCTGTAAGGAAGATAAATAACAGCCGGTAGCAAATTCATATTAATATATTAAATAATTTGGGTGATTGATTGTTTCAGGTTTCCTTTTTCTGTGTTTTCTCTTGGCCCATTAACACTTTCCAAGAGTCAGTGCCACTTTTTCAACTCCTGTTCATAAGTAGGACTGGATTTTTTTGAGAATTTAATCAAGTGAGGGGCTGAGGTTTTTTAAAGAATTATTTTCCTTCATTTATGTGTTTTCTATCTAATCAGTGCAAGAATCAATCCTTTATACATAGATATGTCTACTTAGTTAAATGTGTTTATCATCTCAGCAGCTGGCTTCACTCAGCACTAGTGACTGTGACTGTCAGGAAAGTAATGGAATATCTTTCAAGTGCCCTCTCCACGCTTCATTCTGAGCTACATTTTCAGTTCATTTTTAGAGATAATCAGGACTCTGAATTGCTCAACCAGATTAAACAAAAATTGAAGAAAATTTAATTTTAATGAAAATAGAGTTGTAGCAAAGCAATAGCTTGTGCTTTTTCATGTAGTAAATGCTTGTTTCACAGCATTAAATACCTTTCCCACATAATTATTGCATTGCTCTTTGTGCAAAAACCACAAATGAAGCAAAAGCACAGTAGAAAATATCAACTCTACTTGCAGGCTGAAATAGTATTTTTGCTCTCTGGTCTGATATTACTTAAATATTAGACTTGTATACTGCAGTTGGACTGCAGGCAGTGAAATTGGTAGCCTGAAGTTGTGTAAAGGGGTACTTGAATTTTTGCCTTATAATGAGCAGTGATGGACAACTCAACTGCAAAGCCAGTTCTGTCTCCCTGATTGAAGTGCCCTTATGCACCAGGTTTGGGAATGGTGTGTTGACTGCATGAGAAAATCATATTTGATCTTTGAATGGCTATAAATATTTGTTTCTGAGCAGAAAACAGATACTTGAGGGCAAATTGCAATTTTCTTACAGCACTATTGACAGGAAATAGTTTATTATAAAGCTGCAAATGCTAGTTTGCACTCTTGCATGAAATACAGTACCTGTGACAATAAAGAATGGTGCTACATGGTGTAGAGGCAATCACAACATGAATCATCTGTCACTTCAGCAAAACAGTGCCAATTGAATTTACAAATGTGGCATCTATTTATTTCTACCAGCACTGAGAAGGAGCCAAAATGAAATGGAAGTGATGATTACTTGTGACACGTTCCTTTTATGAAAATAACTTTTTTAACTCATGCTGTTGCAATAGCCCATGTGTTCTTTTTATTTGGGATTCTTTCAGTGAACAGTATTTCTGTATATTTCTTGGGGCTTTTACCTATCAATGTGATGGAGTTGGGAGCATCTCCTACCTCCGGTAGAAAAGACCTCCTGGATCATGGAGTCCAACCTTTGACCACTCCCCGTGACCACCTTGTCAACTAAAGCATGGCACTGAATGCCACGTCCAGTCAATTCTTGGTGACCCCACCATCCCCATGGGCAGCCCCTTCTATGCCTGACCACTCTTTCAGTGAAGAAATTTCTCCTGAAACTCCCAACTAATTATTGAACCAGAAGCCTGTATGAGATGATTTTACCATCACGTCCAGACACACACACAAATCATGAGTCCCAAATACTTTCACAATTCAGATCTATTTCTGTACATCTAACTTCAGACACATCAAGAGTCTTCTTGACAGATGTGGATGCTGTGGATCTTTGAAATCTTGAGGCCCCGTTCTTTGTCAGAGACAGATGTAGTCCTTGGAGATGTCAGAGGAGAATAAATTTTACTACTAAGCTGTTGAAAGGGAGGAAGTTTATTAGAACGGTCCACCTTTATGAAGTTGTCAAGATACCACCTTTGCAAATATCTGTAACTCTGATGAATAAATGAAACAAGAGACATTGTGCTTGATACTGACCTTTAGAATAAGCAGGTCCTCTTCTTGGCAGCATTTTTGCACATAGTTTGATTTATGTCTCTTCCATGGACCTGCATGTTTTTAAAGAAGAGCCTGGTCCTCTGCAGTTTCAACTTGTGAAAATAGTTTAGTTGCTGCAAGCTCTTTGCCAGTACTTACTGCATTTCAGTACCACACCTTTTATAAAAACAAAGAAAATGAGAGTTGTCTTGTGTTCAGTGGTTTAGCTAAGGTGCAGTTGTTATGAAGAGCAAGATTTGCACAGGCATTTCTGTCCACATATATTTTACATTGTTCTAGGTATCATTAAACTTCAGGGTAATGGTCAAAATGAAACTATTGATTTCTTCTCCTCCAGTGTTCTTTAAGGATTCTTCCGACCTATGTTCTGTTTAAAAATAGGGGAAAAAATAGGGGAATGGATTTCCTGTTTTGGCTGAGACCTGAGTGAGCTCTGCACATTTAACACTGAACAAAGGATGGTTCAGTGTCCTTGGAATTCTGTGGCAAGACCTGGGCTAGGAAGGGAATGTAGAGAGTCTGCCCTTTTTATTCCTCTTAAATGGAAAAGTATCTTCAGATGAGTCAGGGTAACACATTTCTGTTAATTATAAACAACACTTTGAACCTGCCTAGAGAATGGAAAAAAATCTGTGGAACTTCCCTGCTAATATTTTGCTTCTGAAATGTGATATTTCTGCAAAACAACATGTGTAGAACAGAAAAATTTAGAACATTATACCTATTTTTCAATATTTTGGTTTTGGTCCATAAAATGTAGAACACGATACCTGTTTTTCAATATTTTGGTCCTTATTGTTTTTCATGTTCATTTTTCATTGTTCTAGCACTGTATTTTCTTTTTTGTCTTTCCAAGTTTTTTATCCTGTTTTAGTATTTGGTCTTTTGCTGGTCATTCTCTGTTTAAAAACCTGAGATCCCAAACTCCACTAGCAGGTTACTGCCAGTGGGTGCATTGTTGTATATATGAATATAAGCCAACAAAAATATTTATTTCCCCCAGAAGAAAAACCTTGGGTACACTTTTTTAAATTAGTTTTAAGTAATAATTCGAATTAAAGTACTTTTCTTTTCTGCTGAATTTCAGTAGCTATAATTGGCAATAATCTCCCCTGTGTTTGTGTAAATGTTGTTCTTATTATTTGATAAATAATCCTAAGTAGCATTTTTCAAAAATATGTGTAGGAATATATGTTTATCAAAATTTAAAACATGACCTGAAATACAATACTCTTAAATGATGCTGCTGCTCTACTCTTCTTCAACAAGGAATTATTTTTTTCAAGCATTACCTTATTTTCTATTTGCTTACAAATTTTTTTTTTGCTCCTGATCTTCCTGGCTCAAATTGTCCTGGAATTTCAGGGAGTTTAACCTAAACATTAACCAGCTCCTCAACTCTGTTATTTGAACAAAATGATGAATTTTTCATGCTCATTTCAGGTTACTCAAGCTCGTTTGAGGATGCAAAGCTCCTTACAGGAGATGGTTCAGAAATCATTTAGGGCCAAGGACTCAATTTGGAGTTTAGAATGAATATTCACAGAAATTGTGCTGTTGTGCACAAAATAAAATCCAGTCCTCCTGGGTGTTTGTAATCGCCCTCTGAAGCTGAATCCAGCAGTAGCACGAGTCAGCATGAACATAATAAAACATTGCAAATGCATGAGCAAGTTATTAAGGAAATTAAATACCAGTGTTTATATCTCTGAGGAGCTCTGCAAATAGATTATGGTTTGTTTGTCTGTGTTCTGTAATCCAAGGAATAAACCAATATGTGTTACAAGGCTTTCCATAGATTCAGAGTTTTGGGAATTTCTGAGCATAGCTCTTTCTCCTCTCTGTGCTATCAACAGGATTAATAGGGGTCCTGAGAACACCTGAATCTTCATTTCAGAAAACTGTCATTTGAGATTGATTTACCAGGATATTTCTTTTTCTTCAGTAATTTTAATCAAATTATTACTGGTACATGACCACATATATCTGCTTTATCTGATCTTGAGTGTGAAAGATTAATAAAGATGAACTGAGGGCTTGGAACACTTCCATTGCAATCTGGCTTTTTAAAACCACTGATTCTTCTCTGTATTTCTTGTGACTGGGTGAAAGCCCTTTAGAACAAGATAAAAGCAGATAGAGATTTGATTTTATTTTTTAACTTTTTGTATGCCTTTGATATGTATAGTCAGAATTTAATGTGAAAATTAGCATCACTGCAGTTCCAATTGCATGCCCCAGCAAAACAAAGCTAAATAGTATTAACACACTTTGCATTGCTAGATATACATTATTAGTAGATTTATCTTATTTAACAAATTTTTTGACATTAATATCATGCAAATAAAATTAACACTGTAGCTTCTTTAAACTGCTAAAACAGCAGATGCATATTAATTATTTATCATTTTCAGCCAGAATGTTAGAGGCTTTCTTTTTTCAGATTATTTTCTTGAATTATCTCATCATTACTTAAAAGACAAAACAAAAACAAAAAACTAGAGGAAAAAAGATAATATAAAGATTTTTTCAATTATTTTTTTAAAATCCATAAGAAACTTTTGAATTGATATGCATATCTAAGTGTCATTCTGTGCCTGGGAATGACAATGTCTTAGAATTCACAGGTATCCCTTGGAACTGTGGTTTGGGAATACAAGGCTTTGGGTTGAATTGGAGGAATTCCTGCCATGCCTTCCACCTCCTTGTCCCAGCTCTTACTCTGCTCATTTATTTGAGAGCACTGATTTTTAAAGTGTGCTGATCTGCTTCATAATGTGGGACCTGAAACAATTATGCTGGCATAATTAAACCTTGGTGAAGCCTTGGTGGCTTTCAGTGGTTTCAGACAGATCTGGAAGAATGCATCAGAGATATTTATTACTTGAAGGAATGCATCCTGTACCACAGATAGCATATGCAATTTTATTTCATGTCGTCCTCCAAATATGTACAGACAGCACATGATTGTGAGTCATTGCAATGTTCACTACATGCTATAAACAAAATAATTGTCATCCTAAACCTGTCACTTTCAGTGTTTTCTTAGAGATTTTCTATTTCCATTCCACTCCTTGCAGAGTGCTGTAGGGCTTTTATTATTTTTAATAACAATAAATCTCATTATTGTGAGTAAACAGGAAGCTGTGCTTGTTCATAATCAGAACAGGGATGGTATATGTTACCTGATTTGTGTTCTGGCAGTTGCAAATCTATTTTGCACAAAGCAAGACCCTTATTTTGCTATATTTAGTGTCCACCATCACTGAAGGAAAGGAAATCTGTATCAGTGTCTGATTTCCACGTTTGCTGTTTGTTCCATCTATGCTGGCCATCACCAAGGTTTATTTCATTATTATTCAAATTAAGATTTGGATAAAATGGTTGCAGCAGTTTGTGGTCAGCTTTTTGCATGGCTGATGGGTCTGAGTGTTTCAAATTTTCAGCATTCAAATCTTTTCAGCATTGGTTATTTCCACACACTCCCCTTACAGTGGGTTGTACCTATGGTCTTGAATTTAATGATGGTAGAAGGTGCTAAGCAGATGTTCTGCTATCAAGAATAACTCAAATAGAGTCCAGAATTAAATTCTAAAGTATTGAATATGCTGGTTTGAATTCACTGTGTATGGCAAAGAATAAATTGTGCAGAAACCTAAGTTTATGGTTATTTTAATAAGCTTATTTTTAAAGCATCAAGAAATATTTATTTTCTTGTCTTGTAACCAATAAGACTTCTGTCAACCCTTTTAAATATCCACCACCACTGTTAAAATGTTGGGCAGTGGTTTGGGATTTTTTGTCACATGGCCAAACCTGCTGACTGTCAGTGGAGAGTTTCTCTCAGTTCAGTACTGAGACAGGCATTTGCTAACACAGGAGAACCTGAAAATTGTCTTGTCCTTTCTCTGCTGTTGCATTTTGTTGTTAGCAGAACATAAAAATATGTTTTAGCTATTTGTAATATGTGGAAGAAATGCTCTTTCCTTTTTACAACTTAGTGGTTACACAATTGTAGGAGACTTAAAAAGGAAAAATTTTACTTCATGTCATTTGGTGTGGAAATGTTATGTAATGTTGCTCTATTTTGGCCACTTCTATGTCATTTTAATTATCAGCCAGTACAACAATCTAAGTGGAAAGGGGTATTCAAAATGGTGAGAGTATTGTGAAAAGTTGTTTGGTTTTCTTTGTATTCTTGCCATTTTATTAAATATTCTCAGAAAGGAGCAGGGAAATTAATGAGATGGTTTTGCATCAGTGTGTCAAAGCAGTTTTGCTTTTACACAATAAATGCATTGCTTTTTATTCCGTGTATTTTAAAAGGAAACAAGACTGACAGTATATTTAAAGTTCTTTAAGTAGGCATTAAGACAAGAGTGATTTGCACTGAGAGAGAGGGGAGTGATGTTTTTTTCTCTTTCGTGGTGGTTAAGCACATTTCCTTGTGAAGGAGGGAAAAAGATGACAGCAAGTTCTGGAGGGGTTAGGTTTTTTTTGTGTTAACTGTAGAATATTTAGGTTTATTTTTAAGGACAGCAGAAATCTGTTTAAAGAGACAGTCCTGAGCAATACATACACAGATTTGCATCCACTCCATTGACAAAATGTTATGTAAACAGAGTACAGTGAATATACTCTGTAGAGCAAACCAGTATTTCTGTAGCATTCTGGTTTTCTCTGTATGTCAAAAGATGTATTATTATTATTATTATTATTATTATTATTATTATTTGGGGAGTTTATCACAGGTGGTGTGGTGTCTTCAGATTTCTTTTAAACTTTTTGTTAACTCCTAACATCATAAAAATGTGAATTTTTTAGAAAGGTGTTTTTAAAGATTTTTTTATAACTATCAGCAATACTAAGACAAAATTGAAAAATGTGTTTCAGCTCCTTTCTGAGAACTCTCAGTAACTTGTTTTTCTTCGAGATGATGCTCACTGCCTTTCATTTCTGTGTTTTCTGTGAATGTGCATAAACTTTTCCTCCTCACCCGTATCTCCAATCACTACATAGTTCTAAGCATCCCGTGTCCATTTGTGCCCATGCATCCTGAAATTTAAGCAGCCACACAATGCTGTTGTGATTCATCATCTCATGCTCCATTGCCTGTAAAGCTGCTTTGAAAGGCTTCCTTGTGGCCGTTGTTAAAATCCCTGGTTGCAGAATTTCAAAGTTCTTTTTTCTTATAAAAGAGAAGCAAATGTTTTTCTCTTCCTCCATATTTCTACCAGTGGCTAGTGAAGCAAAGCACTTCAAAACTGGCATATGTTCCACACTGCAATTCTACTGGATAATTCATAGAGAACTGAATAAAGACATAGCAGGAAACTGCTTGTTACCAGTTCTGCTCTGTAGGCACCTGCTCCAGGTTCTGCTCCTCTTGGGTGACTTTTTCCTGTACCAGTTATTTTTTCGCTTCTCCTTGCAGATATTTGAAAGTCTGCAGTTACAGTCTTCTCCTTCCCATTAATAAAATCCATTCTTACACCAATTTTAAACAGCATGGAGTGTCCAGCACCATTTTTGTTAGAGGAAGAGGTCTCTCTTTGACTTAATATGAAGAAAAACCTATATGTGACTTTGGAAGTCCAAACTGAGCAGATGGGGAGTTCTTTCCCAGAATTTCCTGTTCCTAACTGCTTGCAGGAATAATATCAGTTTTTCTCAATCAGTATTCTGACTGTATCCACTTTCAGCAAGAAATAACGGAATGAGTTTCTTTGTTCAAAGAGAAAATGTAGGAAGGCAAAAAATATGGCAGTGACTTTGTGAGGTGTAGCGGATGGGTTCATTTTACAGCAGAGGTGAAGTGGGATGTGAAGGTTTAATTGTAGGCTGATTTTTTGAGTTAGGGAAGTTTGTCTTAAAAATGAACATGGGGACAGTATTGTAAGCTGTTGTTGCTGAAGACTGAATCAAGTAGCTGCAGCAAAGCAAAATTCTGGTGATCACCAGTAGTGGTGTGAGTTCAGTGCCCAGAGCCACCAGCCAGCTGGTGGAGCCTCCCTGGCGTAGGTGCTGCACAGCTCCTTTCAGTGTGGTTAGATAAAAGCCAGATAAACCACAGATAAACTGATTTTTCAGAGGAATATAAGCAAATCCTTGTGACTGGCTGCAGGGCAGCCAGTGGGAGCCAACAGCTGTTGAATGTTACCAGCAAAGGTGAGGGGAAGCTGTTCAAGTTCAAAGCAGAAATAACATAAATGTCTGTGATACGTCAGTTTATACATCTCTGGGTTTGTCATGCTTTAATACAAGATCAAATGCTGACAAAGGACAGTGCAGAATATGCACTGGGAATGAATAAATGGAAAAATGCCTCTTTCCCAGGATTGCATTGCACTGACTGTTCACTTCAGGCAATTGACAGAACCATCTTATTTGACCAAACGCGCGTTATTCTGTCTTTTATGCTCTAATTTATTCCCATCACGTGCTGTGAAAGTCCTGCTTGGAGTGTCTATTCTCAGCATAAAACTGTTTGTCAAATTTCTATTAAGCTTAAGGTGAAAAATTAATGAGCCATTCACTTCAGATATTTCAAAACTAATACTGCTGTATTATTAATGCAGCAGAAAGTCAAAGACGTGGGTACGTACAATTAGGGCTTAGTGTTCAGTCAAACTACTTTTTTATGTCTGTTTTTTGGGGGGAACATCATTAAAGCAGTGTTTCAGGTCATAGAAGGAATTATTTTGATGAATTCTGTCAGTAAACTTTTTAGACAATTTTAGTTGTTAACTTTCTGTTTCATCTGATCCTGGCAGAAGGTGCCTTGAATAAACAGGTAATGATGAAATACAGCGTTCTGTCCAAACTTACTTTGAATCTGGAATTTAAACAAAAATGAACAGAAAGTTGATTCATATAACACAAAACTTCTCAGAGAAATGCAAATAAAAGACTTTTTGCATAATACTGAGGAAGCTGTGGGTGAAGCAGTATTTTTGGGCTAGAGAGGTATGACATTGTGACTAACTCTGTGGTTTTTCAGTCTTCAAAAAAGTCACTGAAATGATGATAAAATAGTACTTCTACTGTGATCTGAGTGGAGTATGGTGCACAAGTACTACTGTTAAATTCAGAAATCTCAGACCATGTTGCCAGTACCAGTAAGTTCAGTGATGGAGCAATGTGAAACACTGGGTTAGAAGTGTGTCCCAGTCTGAGCAGTATGGAAACTGGAGCTCCAGGTTTCATAAAACACTGTCACTGCAGAAGTAGAAATGCAGGCCTTGCTTTCTGTGCAGAAACTTTCTAAAGATTGCCTCATTTTGTGCTCCTAAAATTAACTTCATAATTGATTACTGTATTTTTCTCCTCGCTCTCCAGTACATTCTCTAGAGACATTCTGAAATTATTAGTGGTTCTAGGCCTGGCACGGTTACATTGTTAGACTTGCAGAGAAGGAATTCTGCTTCTTGGAAGAGTTTCATGCTATAAAACTAAATTTCATTACAAGCAAAATGTCAAATTTAAATTATCCTCGAAGCATTTGTTGTTCCTACAGATCCTGAACGCATTCTGTGCTCTGAAGGCTTTGGCATCCAGCAGAGAAAGTGCCAGCAAGAACCCCCAAGTTCTTTCTTTCTGAAGTTGCACTGCACTGTTTCACTGTCACTACAGCACCAGGCCCATGAGTATTTCAAAACTGAATGATTGGGCTTTAACTGGCAGCCCTGGAAATCTCCAGGTTTTTAAATGTGCCCTGCAGAGATTGGTTTTGAATGGTTCACTTCTGAAATCTGACCATGATGCACATTGCTTTCCTCAGCCTCCTTAGCAAGTGGCAACTAATAAATGCCTGGCAGAGGGAAAGGAGCTCTAATTTTTTTCTTTTATTTTTTAAAAGCGTTTTTTAAATTAATTCCAATTGTGTTTTTTTGGTTTGGTTGGTTGGTGTTTTTTTGACTTTGTTAACAGTTGTTCAAGTTCAGTTATTACAGAATTTTATAGAAGTCAGGCCTGGAAAAGATGTCAAGAGGTCATCTAATGCTGCACCTTCCCTCAGGGAGGGCATCAGCCATATCTGCATCATTCCTGACAGATGTTTGCTTACACTTTTCTCTAAAAAGATTTCAGTTTAAGAGATTTTATCACCTGCCTAGGCAAGTCTTTATGAATTCCTCCTATTAGAAAGTTTTTTTCTTCCAGATAGATCTGCCCAAATAACCTAAATCTGCCTTTCTATAGATTTTTTTCTTTTTCTCCTATACTTGAAACTCCATCTTTTATTGTGAAATGATTCATTTTTAAATATGGAGGGGATTTTCCTGTAAGTTGTTCTTGGAAGTGAATCTTTCACAGGTTTTTCAGGTATGAAGCTCAAGTTGTGAGTGACTGGAGAGAGATTTCTCTCACCTGAAACATTTTGAGCTTCATTGCTCCTGTAATACAGTCTGCAGATTGGCAAACACTGCACAGAAAATAATGGCTCAATTGCACATCTCTGATGGACTTTTTAGGATTCTTCTTGATTGCAGAAACAGACTCTCAAAGCTTGACCAAACTGATTTTCCATCAGTTTACCAAAGTGACAACTTTTAGACATTTTGAACACAGACCAACTTTGATGAGACAAAGCTTTTTTTTTAAACTATATTTTTAACCAGCTTTACCTTTCCACTTAAAAATTTGTCTTATTCTTTCAAACTGAGCACTGATCACCTTGCCACTGTGTATTAAAGCTGAACAACACCTTTTGTTTTTCCACAATTAAATGTTTTAACTCTGGTTGATTTTTGCATTATGATTAAGGGTGTACTGTAAAAAGTTCCTGGAGTTTCTAGCAAAAAAAAAAAAAAAAAAAAAGAGCTGTGGTTACCTTGGTTTTTTATATTGTGGTTCAGTAACAGCAATCCTGATAGTAGTTTTATAGAAATTTATTTGAAACATGCTGCTGATTGCTCACAGCTTCCCCCCTTTGTTCCTACATGGAATTTAAAGGATGCTTTTAGGTAGTAAAGAACTCGGTGTTGACAGGAAATACAGTGTTTGTTTCACAGAGGTCTCGGGGAGAGGCCTTGTGTTCTGAATCTCTGCTTGAAGGTTTGGACATGCTTCAGCAGGGGCAGGTACACTGGAAGGCTTCGAGGGTGTTGTAGGTTGTGTCAGAGCTGTGTCCTGCCCCAGGCTATCAACCTCCCCTCCTTTCCATGGTGGGCTTTTCATCTGCCAGAGGTGTTCTTGTTTTCCATGGGAAGGGATGCTACCCATATTAGGCCAGCTGAAATAGCTGAGAAAAACAGGTGTTTTCTCCTGAAGTGTCTCAAAGCATTTCTGTGTGCAGAGTTAGGTTTTTGGGGTTTTTTCCCCCAGTTCTGTTGGTGTCCCAAAATATCTCATTATCTCATCAGAAACCTTTTCATGATCAAATGTTAGGCAGGCATGTCTATGAAAACTCACATTTTTTCAGTTAAAGGGAGATTTTGATATTTGCATGAAACTGCTGCTATTGAGAGCTTTCTGCTATGTCTGCTTAAGATGTTTAAGCTGTAAATGAAGTATTCTGATGCTTTCTGATCCACCCCTTTCTCCACTTGATGTGTACCTGTTTAATACCCTCTTATTCTCCAGACCTCCTTCAGCTGTTCAGTTTTTACTTGAATTTGAAACTTATTGCTGATCAGTAATTCTATTTTTCAATGATTGCTTTAGCTGTACACCAGTTTAATTTGTTGTGTTTAATTCACAATCAGATATCTGCTTGGACTCTTTAGCAGCTTCTTTCTTGTGGAACTATTGCCCAAATACTGTAATATGTATGGATAATTTTGCAGTACATGTTCTTGAAGGAACTTTTTTTTTTCAGTATGGTAAACACAAAATAACAGCTGCTTATCTAAACCAGTTGTTTTAAGCTGTATTGTAGATATTTGCATTTTTGTGTTGGGTTTATGAAGGAGAGAAATCTAATTTTCATTTACTGAACTGCTCTTCTCTTTCTGTTATTTCAGATGGAAGCTACAGGCAAAATCGACCGAACCTCACAACACTGTTGCTACAGCCAATTTCTGCAGTGCTTGCCAGAAAACTTCTTTCCCTACCTGAGGACACTGCCCAAAAGGACAGGTGCACACCCCTCCAGCTGCCAGCTACAGGTAATGCTTTTCAAATGCACCTCACCTATGGAATGTTCCTCAGGGACTCCAAATCCACTTTCTATAACTGTACAGCTAAGAGGTTTAGCTAATTCAGGGTGTATTTTGCTTAGATGCTTTGTAGTAGAGGTTATGAGCAGATGGAAGTTTTGGTTTAAAAAAAAATATAAGGCATTGGAGCACTAATTCTCAATATTGACTTAAAACCTCCTCTGTGTAGATGCCATCACTAAGGGAGGGTTTGTTAGTGTTGCAGTATGGTTTGTTAGCCCTTGTTGTACTCCTAATAATGTGATTTTAGCATTAAGGTATCAGTAACTATATTATTCTTTGGAATTTTTTCTGTTTTCTGGAATAATAACACTTCAATTCTAAACATATCTCTGTGTTCCTTAATTCATATATTCTATAGAATAAACAATGTATAGTTACCTGAACCTTCAGGCAGCTTTTTCTCCAAGTTTCACCAGGAAAATTGGCATCATGATAAGAACAAAATACCTTGAGTAGACCCAGATGAATGCATTCATAATATCTCCCTAGAAATAATGCCATTAGCAAAGTCACAGAGATTATTGCTTGAAAAAACTTACTGCTGATGTAGGAGAGAAAAAAAAGTAAGACTACAATCTTCCAGAAAAGATGCCGCACAATGTTCACTGAAGGAACATCCAGAGAATATTCTGGATGAGGTGCATGTTTAAACAGTGATTCTGTCTTCAGTTTTGTTTTGTACCTGTCCATCTTTCACCAGAAAAAAATGGTGTATTGTTTCATAATGCCTGTTCAAATGAATTGATTTGAAACTGTGGCCTTGGAAAGGAGGAGGCAAATTAATTCAGCCACTGTATCCTGTGCTACACACAGTGATGATAACAGTAAAAACAAATTTTAAGGGCAACCAATGTACTGTCATGTGCTGTATCCCTTGTTTATTGCTTTTGGAAAGTTATTGTGGAATAGGAGTACAATACTACAAGTGATAAAAAAGGTTGATTAATTTTATGACTTGTGTTAGCATTTGTAGTTATACACACTAAAAAGGAAGGCAAAGGAGCTCATGCTTCATGGCTTAAGCTGTTGTGGTTAGGCAGGACTATTGTTGTCCATGCATGGCTGATTAGGTATTTTAAAAATCAACTGGCTGTCCCCAAACCAGTGGAAAAGGGGAAAAGGTAACTTTGGAAGGAACAATTGCTTTACCCTTCCAGGTAGGATGTGTGGAGCTTGTTAGCATTGAAGGAATTTTCAGCAGCTGAAGAGCCTGGAGCAAAGCATGAATTTGGGCTGGAAAATGACACTCATTTTAGAAAGATAAAAGGCTGCACAATCTCTGTGTCTGAAAAAGCTTTGTCTGGAGGCTGCAGGACAGAATCACCTAAAGGGCAGCTTATTCTACTTTTTCTGTGACAGGTGTTGCATGTCTGTTTTATTTCCCTTAGAAGACAGGAATTCTGTGAAGGGAGAATTTCTGAAAAAAAAGAATATTCCAAGCCAGCAGTCTAGGAAGGGCCAGTCCATGTCTGCTTTACCCTGGGTGAACACAACACCTTGTGTCTGATTTCATGTAAAGCTTCTGAACCACAGTAATCTTTGGGGGATTTTTTTAAAAAGTCTTAATTTATTGAGAAAATAAGGACTATAAGAAGAAGCCTTGTATAATTTGTAATGTATTGTGATACATTTTTCCTTGAAGTAATGGTGAAGCTGTTGATGTTCTGGAGCACAGAGTGTGCTGTTGTTCAGTAGCAGCCTTAATGGAAGGGATAAAAGACTGGTCTTATCATAAGAAACTGTACATAACTATTTAATAATAGTAATAGCTAAGGAGATAATGCTGAGGGCAGCAATGCATTTGAGAAGAGTGAAGGTTGAATTTGCAGTCTTCCTGTTGATTTGAAGAAGCTTCAGAGAGAGATTTCACATCTGACGTAGGACTCATCACTTATCTGTCAAAAGAGGTGAATGAGCAATTCAGATGATTGGTTGGCTTAAAATTTGTTAGGATAAAATGATCATCATTCTCTCATCAGTATGTTTCAAAAAGCTGAACAGCAGATTCATCAGTAATGATTAAACATTTATATATAGTTTTCTCACATTGCTGCTTTTTTCCCTTAGCCTTGCAAGTTTTCAAGAGACAAAATGTGACAGAGGGAGTGGGAGGATGGAGGCAAACATCCCACATAGATTGAGTGCTCAGGACCTCCAAAGCAAATAGTGGGGCTTGAAGTCAGCTGTTAGTTTTGTGTAAGATGAAGTCAGTAATTAGATTTACTTCTTTTTTTTTTTTTTTTTTGGTGTGGTACCTTTTTGTTAATCCTCATTAATCTGAAATTCTGTGCTCTCATGAACTTTTCCCCAAAGATAAGCAATTAGAAGGAATTTCAGTGTAAACTTTCGTAGAGAAACTGTAAACCTTTGAAGCTTCCTTTTTTTTACAAAAATTTACTAGGATATTTGCTAGAACATTGTGAATGTTGTTGTAAAACTAAAGCACTCCTATAAACATAAATGAAGAAAGTCCTGCTGTGGACTGTGAACTGCCTTTGTTGTTAAGTTTTCCCCTATTTGGGAGATTGCAGTAATGTACAAATTACCCTTTTTCAATTAAGCTCTTGAGTATTTAATGTAAATCTGTCTAGTGGGATTTAATTTACAGAATGTTTTGTTGACACTAATGACCACATACTTTGGTTTGAATGGCAATCCTGGAAGCCTGGTATTTAAACACATTAGTGTTATGTGTGTAATTTTTCCCTTTGGTTTTTAGTGTCAGTTTTCATACTCACCTGATTCATGTCTGAGAAGAGAGAAGATGAGAAAGAGCCAGGATTTCAGTAGTGATCAGTCTCCATGTGTCTGTGGATGATCCTATTCTTCCTTTCTTTTCCACATTAATATTTCTGGTCACTCTGAGATAAGGGCTAGCTGGTCAGCTGGTGTGACCCAGCCTGCCTGAGCACTGCAGCTCCATTGATAGGAAGTGTAATGCAATGATCTCACTTAAACATCCCATTTCTTACCACCTCCTAATGCCTTTTCCTCTGCAATAGGTGTAATTTTTTTATACTTCTAAAATTATAAAGCCCAAGCATGAATAGTTTAAGTAACTTGAATGATATCAAGCACTGTGTGAATAATAGAGCCAGGTTTACAAAGACTCCCGGAATTCTGCTGCAGGCAGTAAAATTACGCAGATCAAAATGCTTTTCTAGGTAGAATCTTTTGATCTTTTGTAACCTTTTTTAGTCTACAAAATACAGTCACTGATCAATAGTGAATCATCACAGTGACTGCAGTGCAGAAGCTCCATTGTAGGCTGCAAACAAATCTTACCTCTTCTGAGAAAACGGGTGAGTGGAACAGATAACCAGAAGTGACTGGTACTGGAAAGGTTTGTAGCACAACATAATGAATTTTTATGAGATTTTGAACATCTATTCTATGTAGTTCCACATGTCAGACATTCATTATACTGAGTTTATAGTCAACTCTGATCATGTGAAATTTGAATCATTAATTATACAAAAGGAATAATTGGAAGAGTCTGTTGCTTTCCATATTATACAATCCTCATCCAAGACAAATAAAGTTCTTTGCCAAGTGCTGCACTAGTGCAAATCAAGCCTGTCTTCTCTTCAGTCAGAGGAAGGACATGGAATGATAAAGGATATAAATCTCCTCCTGTTAAACTACAGCCTTGTGATAATAGTATATGTGTTTCTCCTTCGTAGTTTGCTGCCTGTCAGAGAAAATAAAGACTATCATATTTAATAAACTCTGGCTGTGCCATCTCACACCATGATATCAATATGCAAACAGTACCATGATTTCTGGGTATTTGGACTATGCTAAACATGAATCCAAGGAAAGAAACAGAAGAAAGATGCCAGCAGATTGTGTGGCAGTGCATGTTACTGTGTCTACCAAACCTGGAGTCACTGTACATAACAGTAGGAATATAGCAAAGTTCTGCAGGTGTCTCTTACTGACATTTGAAAGAAGAACAAGTTAAATAGGGAATTCTGATTTAATTCAGACATCCTGTAAATGAAAACTTAGAGACATTTATACCAATACTCTCAGAGTTTCTTTTCATGACCACTTGAAGTTCTGTTTCATTTTTGTGGAGCATTTTTATATGGCTTCTCTCTACTCCCACCTGAAGCCTCAAGAGTTTTTCTACCAGAATTGTGAACGATCAAGATATATTTTCAGAATTCTGTTCTCTGCCAATGTTTTCCTGTGTGATGCTTTGCTT